>CM062818.1:200124706-200716400 GCA_031772625.1 Pinus tabuliformis | reverse complement strand
GCCATAGAGAGTCTTCTTTAGTTTACATACCCAGAGATGAATTCTGCATGTAATCCCGTGGCTGCTCCATGTAGATTTCCTCCTCGAGATCACCATGAAGAAATGCATTCTTCACATCCATATGATGCCACCTCCCCTCCTCTTGTTGCTGCAATGAGAGAGCTAGCCGAATGGAATCCATTTTTTGCCACTGGAGCAAAAGTCTCATCATAGTCAACACCATGTACTTGCTGAAAACCTTTTGCTACCAATCGTGCCTTATATCGACTAACTTGGCCATTTGATGCTTTCTTGGTCCAGTAAACCCACTTGCATCTCACAAGTTTGAGATTTGAAGGTAGCAGAACCAAATCCCAAGTCTGGTTCTCAATGAGAGAGTTATATTCCTCATCCATGGCAGCTTCCCATTCAGGATGCCCATTTGCTTCTGCATAAGTTTGTGGATCAGATCCATGCATCATATAAGCATGCATGGGCATGGATGGCTCCATAGCTAAGAGTGCTTGCGGATCTTCCTCAAACAGAGGGATAGAGGAAGGATCATCAAGGATATCACTCATGCTGCGCCATTTTTGTGTTGAAGGTGGTCGAGAATCTTCCGAACTACATGCAGAAGTATGATCTCGATGTTCAACAACTGGTGGTCTAACAGGGGTCACAGGAAAAGACTCATCTTCATCAGAATGCTGGTCTGAAGTTTCATCTGCATACTCATCAATGAGTGGTGATGAAAATTTGGTAACAAGTTCATCTACTAGTGCATGCGAAATATCTTCGTCAAACTTTACACTCATTTCAATAAAGAGTTCTTCAGTGTGGATATCAAGCAATCTGTACCCTTTGACTTCATCAGAATATCCAACAAACATGCATGCTTTGCTTTGAGGCTCCAAAGCCTTTCTCTTCTCTGGAGGAATGCGGGCCCATGCTCGAGATCCAAAAATGCAGAAATGACTAACTTCAGGTTGCATGCCAGTCCAAGCCTCAAAAGGTGTTTTTCCAGTAACAGATTTATGAGGAGATCTGTTCTGGATGTATGAGGCACAATTAATAGCTTCGGCCCACAATTTCGACGGAAGAGATCTTGCATGCAACATGCAATTAGCCATCTCTTTCAAAGATCGATTTTTCCTTTCAACCACACCATTTTGTTGTGGAGTGTAAGGAACTGTATGCTGCAACTGTATGCCTGCTTCATCACAAAGATTCTTGATATCTTTGTTGACATATTCCGTCCCATTATCTGTGCGGAGTATTTTGATGCGTTTTCCAGACTGATTTTCTGCATGCGCTTTGAAAATATTTAGATGTCGAAAAACTTCAGACTTGAGTTTCAAGAAGTAAACCCAAGTGAATCTCGTCTAATCATCTATAAATGACAACACATATCTTGCTTTGCTCATTGAAAGCACCAGAAATGGACCCATGAGATCACTGTGTACAAGTTCCAAAGGTGAAGAGGCTCTCCATGCATGCCCCTTCTCGAATTTTTCTTGTGGATGCTTTCCAAGAGCACATCCATTACAAACACCATCTGAAAATTCAATGGTTGGCAATCCTTTGACCATCCCTTGCTTACTAAGCTGTTGCATATATCTGAAATTCAAGTGCCCAAATCTCTCGTGCCAAATCCTACTTTCTTCATTTGCATGCGTAAGTAGCAAAATAGAATCTGATTGAGGAACAAAATCAAAAAATGTATACAGACGAGATTGATCATTTACCTTGCCAGATGCAATCTTCAAATTGGTTTGCATGTCATAAATGCTCACGGAATCTGGGGTAAATTCCACTTTCCTTCCGTTGCCTGTGTGTCATCTGATACACTGACAGAAGATTCACAGAAAGCCTTGGAATATGCAAGACATTTTCAAAACTTCCATCTTCGAATTGCACTCTTCCTTCCCAGTTGCTGCAACTGCAGAATTATCCCCCATGAGAATGGGAGGACCTGAGTATGCATGTAGAGAAGAAAAGGATTCCTTTGAAGAAGCCATATGATGTGAAGCTCCTGAATCGATGATCCATTCTTGTTGTGCAGAATGAAGAGCAATCAAAGCATGCCCATTACCTCTTGGATCTTGATCTGAATTTGAAACTACTTGAAATTTGTTTGCAAGGTATTCAATTCAGAAATAAACATGTTTAAAAGACTTCCATGTCTTGCAGAAAGGAAACACATGAAATTTTCAGCTGTTTATGACCCATTTAAGCATAGCAGAATTATTTCCTTTTACTGTTTAACACATTAAAACGAATTTGTTCTGCAAAATAAAGCAACCACAGATGCAAAAGAAGTTGATAAAGCAGTTCACCCCCTCCAGGGCTACGTCTGCTGGGTCCAAAGCCCCCAAATGGGCTTGTCCTTGTTTTTATAAAATGCTCAAATTGAAAATACAGCTGAATAGAAGCATCTACAGGAGAAATAGATGGTAGAAATGGATTCAAAACACATGAATCCTTCAGGATTGACTATTGGATCACCTCCAATGGATACCTGCAACCCTGTATAGTCTTCCCAATATTGGCCCCTGGTGGCTCCTAGAACTTTCACGGCTTCAAAACGTATGCAAATGACCTCTGATGGCTGTAATATCTGCACCAATGGCTTCAGAAGGTCGAAAATACCCAAAATCAAAAAACAATTCGTCCAAAACTGACTTTCTGGGCCAAAGTTATGGCCATTTACTCCTGACTGCCAATTTGGCCTAACAAAACCCCAGTTACATTTATTGACGGCCAGTTAAGCCCGCCAAATATGGCGGGACCGCCAAATTTGGCGCTCCGCCAATTCTGCCGCCATCTTACTGCAGTTAAATTTAATGCCTGCCTCGGATTCCGTGCTGACCGTTGGCGGGCTGGCGGTTTGCTTAAGCTCCTGGTTCTTGCACGCTGGTTGTATGGTGTTGGGGGGGCTGGCCCCCTTTGGTTTCCCGCCAGAACCAAGTTTAAACTTTATCCAACATTTAATCCGCCCATTCATCAACCAAAGGCAGCGTGGGCTAACGGTAAATCGTTGGAGTAATGAACCAGAGGTCGGGGGTTCAAAACCCCATCCGACCAAAACCCATTTTAATACACCGCCATCCAATTTCGCTGACGTCATCTGGGGCCACGTGGCGCCCTCCGGGCCTGCCACGTGGCGGCCTCCGGGCCTGCCACCTGGCGACCTCTGGGCCTGCCACGTGGCGGCTTGTGATTGGCTGCTGAAAGAGAATATTCCCTGGAATATTTTGCGGAATATTCCTTTTTTTAATTTTTTTAAAAATTCAAATTTTCGAATGTTTTGGGCAAAATATTATTTTGGCCATATCTTCCTCATACGGTGACCGTTTTTCGAACCGTTTGCGGCACCGGAATCGGGGAGGACGAGCACTTTCCAATAATTCAACTTTGAACTAGTTCTGAGCACTTTGAATTTTGAGCATTTTTACGACACTTAGGACATGAGCACCTGATCACGCCTCCCCATTGGGAAGCTTTTGGACCCCAAAAGCCTTAAACTACCTGTTAAAGAGGTGAGGGTACAACTCCCTCACTCTGTCCACTTCCATACACTTTGCCTTGTTCGGTTTGCTGCCTTTGAAACCAACCTGAACATAATCTACACTGCCCCTCCTTGAAGTGCGTGTCCTTCTGTCAAGGATTGTATCTTCTTTCAGCTCATCTAAGAATTCTGGCGAGAAATCTTCTATAGATGGCAACTGAACAACACTTTCATGATTAGCAATCAAAGGAGGTTCATACAAACGTAAGTTCTCCACATTGACAACAGAATACATTTGCATGTAGGAAGGCAAATCTAATTGAAAAGCATTATTTCCAACCTTCTTGAGGATTTTGAATGGACCATAACGAATAGGCTTCAACTTTTTAGCTTCTCCTTGCATCCTTTCCTTACTAATGTACAGCCATACCTCATCCCCTTCTTGAAACTTGTGATCGACTCTATGCTTGTCGTGTCTTTCCTTGTACTTGCCTTGACTCTTCTCAAGCTGTTCTTGAATTTGCTGAATTCTTTCAATGAATGAACGAGCTTTGTCAATATCACTATGTCCCTCAATGGCGACATCTTTCTCAAGAATGAAATCAAGAGGTGATTTTGGCAAGTAACCAAAACAAGCTTCAAACGGTGAGGTGTTTGTGGAAGAGTGCTTGGCACGGTTGTAAGCATGCTGTATGTAGTGCAAATGTTCATCCCAAAGCTTGGGATGCTTGCTGCAATAACCTCTCAAGAGGTGCACAATGGTTCTGTTCACAACTTCTGTTTGTCCATCTGTTTGCGGATGGAAAGCAGTGCTTTTCTTCAACTTGGTGTCCATCATCTCCCATAGGTTGGACCAAAAATTCCCCACAAATCTGGAATCCCTGTCACTAATAATGGAAGTAGGCAAACCAAAGTGAATCCATACATGATGAAAAAATAATTCAGCAGTTTGTTCAGCAGTTATAGTTTTCTTACAAGGCATAAGTATACACATTTTGCTGAAACGATCAACTACTACATATAAATAATCATGCTGCTTTCTAGATTTTGGCAAACCTCCTACAAAATCCATAGAGATGCTCTCCCATGGTCTAGAAGGTACCGGCAAAGGAGTATACAAACCAAGCTTCCTATTGCTAGGCTTGCTTGTAGCACATAATGAACAACCTCTTATGAACCTTGAAACAGAATCTACCATGCGAGGCCAATAGCAATACCTCTGTAGATGTGCAATTGTTTTGCTCACACCAAAATGGCCAGCAATAAGAGAAGAATGAGCTTCTCTTATGACATTTATCCTCTCCCCCTGTGGTATACACAACTTGCCCAAATGAAACAACAAATTGTTATGCATGTGATAATCATTTTCCTCTACATGATTCCCTTTACTCAAGTTAGCATACACATCTTTAAAGTCATCATCAGATGCATATTGTTCTATGTAACTATCATGTACAATGGAATCATTCTTAAGTAAAATAACAACACCAATAATAGGCCTTGAAAGCATATCAGCAACCTTATTCAAAGTACCTTTCTTGTACCTTATTACCAAATGGAACTGTTGCAAGAAGCCCATCCATCTGAAGTGTCGTGACTGTTGTAACTTGCTTTGTGATTGCAAGTACTGTAAGGGCTGATGGTCGGTATGTATAACAATTTCTTTGCCCATCAAATAGTGTTTCCACTTTTTGACGCTTTGTACCAACGCATACAACTCCTTATCATATGTAGGATAATTTACAACAGCACCATTAAAAGTTTCAGAATAAAAAGCAATAGGCTTACCATTCTGTAGAAGAACTGCACCCATAGCATAATCACTAGCATCAGTTTGTATCTCAAATGGTTGTCTCAAATCCGGTAATGCAAGGACTGGAGCTGAACTAATCTTCTCTTTCAAAGATTCGAAAGCTTTTTGCTGCTTGCCTCCCCATTGGAAAGCATGCTTCACACTTGTCACTGCATGCATAGGAGCTGCTATAGAAGAGAAGTTAGAGATGAACTTCCTCCAATATTGAGCTGCACCCAAAAAACTTCTTACCTCTGTTATGGATTTGGGAGTAGGCCACTTCACAATAGCCTCAATCTTAGCAGGATCAATTCTCAAAGCACCTCCTCCTACTATGTGTCCCAAATAAACCGAAGAAGTCTTTCCAAATTCACACTTTGACATTTTAAGAAATAACTGATTCTTCTTCAAAATATCAAGTACTTTTCTAACATGCATGACATGATCTTCTCTAGACTTGCTGAAAATTAAGATGTCATCTAAGTAGACAATAACGAAATCATCAAGAAAAGGACGCACGACATCATCCATTACCCGCATGAAAGTTGCAGGTGCATTGCACAAACCAAATGGCATCACAAGCCACTCAAAGAGTCCTTGTTTGGTTTTAAAGGCTGTCTTCCAAATGTCACTTTCTTCAATTCTTACTTGATGATATCCACTACGCATGTCTAGCTTAGTGAAATATCGAGCATCTTTCAGCTGGTCTAGCAAATTATCTATCCTTGGGAGTGGGTAACGATTCTTTACCGTTATCTTGTTCAAGGCCCTGAAATCAACACACATACGCCAAGTGCCATCTTTCTTTGGAATCAATACAATCGGTGACCCACATGGCGAAGTACTTGGCCTTATGAAACCCTTGTCCAACAAGTCCTTGATTTGCTTCTTTATTTCAGCATTCTCCATAATAGACATGCGGTACATGCCTATGTTTGGAAGAGGACAATCTGGATGCAAATGGATTTCATGCTGAATCTCCCTCTTAGGAGGCAAACCTGTTGGCTCCTGAAACATCTCATGATATGCATCAACTACATCATACAGATCTGATTTAAGTTTTGGATCACAATTTTCAAATGACTCATGATTCACATCAACCTTGGGCTTAATCATAAGAAGAACAAAATTCTTACTTGAATTGACCAGCCTTTTTACCTGTCCTGCATTCACCATCGCTATATTTGTCTTCTTGCGATGAGCTCTAACAATCAACTCCTTGCCATCTTTGAACAAATGATATTTGTTTTCATGGCGATGAAAGATATCTTTCCTGTCAAACAAGTAAGGACTTTCCAAAAAAATTCCTGCTATATCAAAAGGTACCACATCAAGTTCAACTGTGTCAATAAAATGTGCAGTAATTGCAAAGCACAATGTGCACTTTCTTGAAACTTGTAAATTTGCATCCTTGCAAATCCATCCAAGTGGATATGGCTTCGGATGTGGAACGGTCCCAAGTTTAAGCTGCTTGACCAAGTCCTCTGATATAAGGTTTGCTTGTGACCCACTATCAAAAAGTGTGTCAATCTTAGTATGTTTTGAAATCACCCTCACATGAAACAGTTCAATTCTTTCTTCCTCATTAGGAGCTTGTACATGGCAGTTTGAGGTACTAGTGCTGGCTTGAGTTTCAATTTCTTTTCCCTTCAAGTTTTTCAAACCCATGGCTGCAATTTTGGTTTCATCACCTGAATCTTCCCCTAAATCTTGTGGTGTAGATGTAGCAGCAGCAGTTTTCTGTTTCCCTTTGGATTTGTTAGATTGAGGTCTTTTTTTAGGATGTAATTTCCAACAATTTTTCTCCTCATGGCCTGGTTTAGAACAGTGTTTACAGATCACTTTCTCACTCTCCTGCTTAACAGATGCATTCTTTTTGCCCTTTCCCTTGGAGGTTTTCTCTTGTTTCTACCCTCTTCAAATGTGTTTTTTCCCCTTGCCTCTAAATGGGTAGCTTGGACACAAACCTCGTCCAGGCTAGTAGGGTTAAACATCAAGATGGTGTGTCTAAGGTAGCTATGCAAGCCTCCAACATATTTCAGCAAGGTTTCTTGGGTCTGTAAATCTACCCCTAACAAGAGAGCTCTTCTCCTGAATTATTGGGTGTAGTCTTGGACACTCTGACCCTTAAGTTGTCTGAAATTTTGCCAGTTCATAATGGCTTTCTGCATGTGAGCAAGAGGATAAAATTGTTTTTTAATGGCTAACAGAAATTCAGGCCATGTTAAGGTAACCTTACCATATTTCTTGATCTCCTCTTTAGTCTTGGCCTCCCACCAGACCAAGGCTGCTCCATCCATTCTCAAAGAATCCAACTGAATCTTTGTGGCATCATCATGCATATTTTGGATCCTCAGGTAAACTTCCAACTACCTAATCCAGTTGTCAAGCTTTTCTGCATTCACTTCACCATTAAACATAGGTAATTCGAATTTTACATCAAGCTTCAAAAAGGACTTTTTCCAGAGGATCTATGCTTATGAATAGAAGAAGACGAGGATGAAGAGGAAGAAGGTGAAGATGGGGGTGGTGGATCACCATTTCCTCCATGTCCTTTCTTGGAATGATCATCATCCTTCTTACCTCCTGAAGAGCCCTCTCCTTCATGTGGATGTTTGGACCCTTCTCCAGCCAATTTCTCATTTCTTTCTTGGTACAATATCCTCACCATTTCAGTGAGATCTAAGAAAGCCTTTCTGAAGACTCTTTCTTCTTCTCTTGGATCTGTCTCTATAGGAATTTCTCCTTCATGTTCAGACATCCTTGAAGCTTCTGCTGAGACTCTGGAGGGTGAAATTGAAGGTGGAGGTGATGGCTCTCTGGCCTTCCTTGACTGAGGATTCTCTCGTTCTCTAGTCAACTGTCCTTCCCCTCTTTTAAGTTTCAACCTGGTAAGCATCAATACTTGCAAGACAATTAGAAGATCTTTGCACAAAAACAATCAAAAGACAACTACACCAGAGATTGACTGAAAAGAGCATTTATCTACTTTGCAATTGTATAACAAGAGCATTTCAAAGGCTTCCTGGCTCATTTCAGGCTCTGTCTATAGCTTATTTGACTGATTTTGATACAAAGAAGCAACAATCTAGCTCTGATACCAACTTGATCTGAATTTGAAACTACTTGAAATTTGTTTGCAAGGTATTCAATTCAGAAATAAACATGTTTAAAAGACTTCCATGTCTTGCAGAAAGGAAACACATGAAATTTTCAGCTGTTTATGACCCATCTAAGCATAGCAGAATTATTTCCTTTTACTATTTAACACATTAAAACGAATTTGTTCTGCAAAATAAACCAACCACAGATGCAAAAGAAGTTGATAAAGCAGTTCACCCCCTCCAGGGCTACGTCTACTGGGTCCAAAGCCCCCAAATGGGCTTGTCCTTGTTTTTATAAAATGATCAAATTGAAAATACAGCTGAATAGAAGCATCTACAGGAGAAATAGATGGTAGAAATGGATTCAGAACACATGAATCCTTCAGGATTGACTATTGGATCCCCTCCAATGGATACCTGCAACCCTATACAGTCTTCCCAATACTGGCCCTGGTGGATCCTAGAACTTTCACGGCTTCAAAACGTATGCAAATGACCTCTGATGGCTGTAAGACCTGCACCAATGGCTTCAGAAGGTCGAAAATACCCAAAAAAAAAAAAAAAAAAATCGTCCAAAACCGACTTTCTGGGCCAAAGTTATGGCCATTTACTCCTGACTGCCAGTTTGGCCTAACAAAACCGCAGTTACATTTAGTGACGGCCAGTTAAGCCCGCCAAATATGGTGGGATCGCAAAATTTGCCGCTCCGCCAATTCTGCCGCCATCTTACTGCAGTTAAATTTAATGCCTGCCTCGGATTCCGTGCTGACCGTTGGCGGGTTGGCAGTTTGCTTAAGCTCTTGGTTCTTGCATGCTGGTCGTATGGTGTTGGGGGGGGGCTGGCCTTTAGGGGCTGGCCCCCTTTGGTTTCCCACCAGAACCAAGTTTAAACTTTATCCAACATTTAATCTGCCCATTCATCAACCAAAGGCAGCGTGGGCTAACGGTAAATTGTTGGAGTAATGAACTAGACGTCGGGGGTTCAAAACCCCATCTGACCAAAACCCATTTTAATACACCGCCATCCAATTTCGCTGACGTCATCTGGGGCCACGTGGCGCCCTTCGGGCCTGCCACGTGGCAGCCTGTGATTGGCTGCTGAAAGGGAATATTCCATGGAATATTCTGCAGAATATTCCTTTTTAATTTTTTTTTTTTAAATTCAAATTTTCTAATGTTTTGGGCAAAATATTCTTTTGGCCATATCTTCCTCATACGGCGACCGTTTTTCGAACCGTTTGCGGCACCGGAATTGGGAGGACGAGCACTTTCCAGTCGTTCAGCTTTGAACCAGTTCTGAGAACTTTGAATTTTGAGCATTTTTACGACACTTAGGACATGAGCACCTGATCAAATCTGGTGCTTTTTCTCCAGACTTCTTCTTAGCATTCTCAGGAATGTGGTCTCCAAGATTGTGTTGCTGGAGTGTTTGCGCCATAAGATCTATAGTCTTCTTCATGCATGCAGATTCAGGATGAAAACCACGGTGGCAATAATTGCACATTGATTGCCCTTTCGTTCCTTTCCTTTCCTTTGAGCCAGATGATCCATCAGAGGGTTTGGGATGTCCTCCCTTTCTTGGATCAGGATCCTTCTTCCCTTTTCCTTTCTGATGGTCTTTGGAATTTGCCTTTCCTTTTGCATGCACAGTAAGTGCATGCGCTTTGGAATTTTTAAGTGTGCCCATTTTGATGAGCTTATCTTGCTCATGCATCAAAGACTGAATAAAAGAATCCAGTGAGGGCATCTTCCAAGCTGCACCAGTTGCAGATCTGACTGCGTGGAATGTAGAGACGAATACTGCATACTCTGGACCAAGTTTTGATAAAATGGAAAGAATCAACTGATTTTCTTGCTTGGATTTGTCGATCCCGCATCCTTTCAGCTGAACCAACAAGGCTTTATACCTTGTGAAAAAATCTTGAATGTTCTCAAAGTTTCTCGGATCTAATGAGTTTAACTCATTTTCGAGAATGTGACCTTGCATTTCATCCTGTTTTCCAAACAATCCTTCCAATTTTTTCCATACTTCATTTGGAGTTGAACATGATTCAACATGAAATAGCAGTTCCGGAGAAATAGATAAACATAGGATGCCGAAGGCCTCGTCCATGCGATTGAAATATCTTGTTTTCTCCATTGCCGATGTTGGTTCAACTTCCGTTTCCATGGTTATTCGAAATAAGCCTCTACTTCTGAGATGAAGTTGAATCTTTGGCTTCCATTCGAAATAATTATATGGAGTGAGAATTACCGATTGTGGAAACTCCAATTTAGACTCCATTCTTTGTTGTTGCTTCAATCTTCTGAACCTGCAAATAAAATTGCTTGTGCACTGATTACAAATCCCTGTGCTCTGATACCATGTAAGATTTTTGAGATACACAGATCTAGATCTGCAAAACAATAAACAAGCTTGCAAGAGAAGGAAGGAAGCGAGCAAGAATTGAGAAAAGAATGAAAAATTGATTCTACAATATTAGTTTTAGAATAAATACATAAAAGCAACTAAGTTAAGCTTAGTTGTACATGCAATAACTAAAGCTAAGTGTGCTTTATCTTATGTTAATGTGTACATGTGCCACATGCAAGCAATAAGTTAACTGGAGCTAATCTAGGTGCATGTACACCAACACAGCTAGTCTAAGTGCATGTACACTAGAACTGGAGCTAATCTAGGTGCATGTACACCAACACAGCTAGTCTAAGTGCATGTACACCAACACAGGGCAGTGGATGGTAGGGAGAGGAAAGTAGGGCTGCTACTACAGGCGTTGAAAATGACAGGTTAGACGGCTGGAAAATGGCAGACCAACAAAGATAAAAAATTAGGCTAGGCCACAAAACCATTGGCTCACAATAAGTAGGCAGGGCAAGAATACACTTGCAGTTCTCATACCATGTTAAACATATCCATGGTGAAGAGGGAATATGAAAAAAGCATTACTATTCACATGATATACATTTATAATATATTGGTGTAACTCTTGGATTAATCTTCCAAGGTCTTTTGAACTCCTTTTGACTGTTCAACTTCCACACCATAACCCTTAGCTGATTAGGTGTCCAACATTCTTCATATAAGAAGGTATGGTCAATTTTCTTTTTCTTTGTATTACTAATCATTTTATGTCTAGGGTTTTGAATCATAAGGATTCTTGTTAGGGTGTTTAATCTTTAGATTGAATCTACCCTTATAACATTATCTCTTGCTGTTTTCTCATTTTGGTGAAACCCTAACCTTTAGGGTTCACTGTAAAACCATAGCCTTTTGATGTTTTATGGTATGTTGTTAATGAGTCCCTAGTCCACTTATGGATTGATTAGATCACATGATAAAATACTAATGTTTAGGGCTTTTATAATGTTATTGTAAAACCCTAGCCTTG
The DNA here is from genome assembly GCA_031772625.1 of Pinus tabuliformis. Classification (NCBI taxonomy): domain Eukaryota; kingdom Viridiplantae; phylum Streptophyta; class Pinopsida; order Pinales; family Pinaceae; genus Pinus; species Pinus tabuliformis. Next base: position 200,704,628 of record CM062818.1, on the reverse strand, counting down.
TAGGGTTTATTGTTGATGTCTTGGTTATATGATAAAGCCCTAGATTTTTGGGGTTTAGTATATTAGGGTTTATGAAAAAAACCCTTGTGTTAATAAGGAACTAGGAAAGAAACCTTAGGCATATGTGCTTCTGTATAATTGAATCCCTAACCTTGTCAAATTTGTTTGATTTTTGTATCTATGGTTTTACAAGACAAGCCCTAGTAAGAGATTGGTATAAGTTTTTAGGAAATGATAATGAAACACTAAATATGAAATGATAGAATGCTAACTTGATTATTAGATATTCATGATTTAGTTTGATAAAATCTAGGGCTTGTGACAAAACCTAGTAGAGTTTGACATGACATTCTAGGGCACAATATTGAAACCCCAAATGTAAAATGCTATGATTGCTAACTTGATTTATTTGCTGATATCTAAGGCTTTAAGTATCGATGATGGAATCTAGGGTTTGTGACAAAAACCCTAGCGAAAATTGTTGAAGTCTAGAATATAAAAGATATAACTCTTGCCGATTATGAACCTAACTAGGATTAGGTTGGATGTCTAAAGATTGTTTACTTTGATAATATCATGCTAACCCTATTTTGATAAAATTAACTTCATGCTCCTATATATTTGTACTTGTTGAAAATTTGTAGGTACATGATCTTCAAGAGGTTGAAGATGTTCATGACTTGATGAGCATTATGGAAAGAGGGAGCTATAAGAACGATGATGATATTAAATATGGACAGATGACCTTGTTGCCATAGAAAGAATGATGTTCCTGAAGCAATGAAGCTTTGAAAGGTTGAAGTTATTCTGATGATATGATACAAATAAAAGAGCATGTTTGGCTGGAAGAAAGAGGTTTTTGTTATAAAGAAGAAGCTTGGATATAAAGAAAGGGTACATCTCCCCAGTTAAGAGGGAGGGAATATTATGACAACTATAATGAATACCTTGAAGAAAGAATGAGATCAAAGAATGAATAAAAATACTACAGATAGATGTTCTTGATTCATGAAGTTGCAAACAAAGACTTGGTTATGTTGAGAAGTGCCGAGGTTGAGTTTGGTGCAGCTGAAGAAGTTAGAGAAGAAATCTTCCGATGAGGTTTGTCTGAATAGTATGATGATGATCTAAATAACATCAGAATGATTAAGGACCCCGAAGGTGTGTGCTAAACATATATATATTGGAAGTTACTAATTAGGGTTGTGATTGTGCATGATCTCTCCATAAGAAGGTTGAAACTTTTTGAAGTATGCTTGGACTGGGGGATATATCTTATTTAATTTATAGGGAGATATGAAGCACCTTGGGGCGACAAGATGCTTGGGAGGACATCTGGCCGACCTGTGATGATGTCTAAATCCCGAAGTAGGGAGGGTATCATTCACCTCGTGGAGCTTCGACCTTGAATACGATACCTAGATCTCTAGGTTGGTGTTAGAGATGAAGCCTGATGGTACCTAGAGTGGCTAAAGCTTGGAACACACCTTAGTCCCACCTGGTTAGATACCCTGGTCAAGTATCTAATCTACAGAACTACATGTACTATGAATCTTCGTAGAACATATCATTTTGAGATCGTCCATGTACCTATGTATGCATGTAATCATGAATACCTCCCTAGTTAAGAGGGAGTGTTGAAGAATGTAACTAGTGTCAATCTTCATAATTGTATTTGATAAAAAGAAAGAAAACAATATTTTATTGTAATTTTTTTTTTTGAAGCATGGGTTTCATGCTCTTTTATTTATTTTCTAGGTCAAATCCTCCATTGTAGGTTTCTAGGGTTTATGTCATGAGTCCTAGTCATTGTAATCATGTAATAAACCCTTCTTGTGCTTTGTTTATCAAGAAAGAAAATATATTTGATGTAAATTGAGTCAAATAGACCTCCTCCACCAAGTTAGCCTCAAAGAAGGTAATTTGGCCTCATTAAGGACAAGTCAGCCTCAAAGGGAGCCAAAAACCACTATATATTGGCAACAACTCGACCTCACTTGGAGTATAAGACAAGTAATTCGATCTGCAATTGAAGAAGGAATAAAAATGAGTGCGAAATACCTAGAAAAAGGAGAAAACACCAGTGAAAAAGAAAGAGACACTTCTCAAGTAAGAAGAAGCCAAAATTCTCTATTTTCTATCACACGTGCAATGTTTTTAGGTTACTGTAGGAAGGTCAAAGTTGCAGTTTTGAAGTTGGGCCTAAATTTTGAAGTAGTAGGGTTGAAATTCTGGATGCAACATTGATGCAATATTGTTGAAATTGACTATTGAAGTGGGAAATTAATTTTAAGGGCTAACTTGGTGGATTGAGGGAAGTATTTTGGTCTAGTCTAAGGTCTTGGATTATCTCAGTCTAATTTGAATCTACTAGTGGAAGATTTTGACTGGGTTTTCTCCTTCTTAGGGGTTTTAGCCCTGGATAAGTGTCTATATCTAGTGTCATTGGTATTCATGCTTTTGATTTGATGATTGCTTGATGAGAAGAAGATAAAAGAAGAACATAAAGAAACTTAATAAGAATAAAATATTATCACAAGTAATTATCAACATAATAAAATCTTTATACTTTTCTAATTTTCTAACAATTACTAGCATCAAGAAAAGGGCACATTCCAATAGAGAAAAGATAAGAAAGAACAACTCAAATTTAGTAACTCTACAAGCTGATTTCCCAAGGCCTTTCTATTGAGAAGGTGATTTGTTTCATAGCCTCCTAGTTAACACACAAATATTCTCTAAACTCATTTGGCAAGTTTTTACTAAATTCTTTTAGTAAGTCGTGTATTATGCCACTATCCATGACTTAATTTTTGAAATTCATTTTCTACTGTCGAGTTTTAAGGAACTTGATGGTGGTAGCAAAGGGAACTTGTATATTGCCATTATCTAGGGCTCATGGTGAAGAATGGTGAAAACAAGTATTATTGCAAACCAAAATCTGTTAAATTTGAAGCTCTTTATTGGCATTTTCAGATAATAGTTCGTTACTATTTATATAAGTAGCTTATATTTTGTTTTCTAAAAATCCCATTTCTATTAATAAAATATTTTTATATATCATAATAATAATAATAATAACAATAAAACATGATTTATTCAATTTGATAAAATAATAATAAAAAATAATTTCTAAATTTTCCCTTTCTCTCACACACACATAGGTTAAATGTTAGTTCACCCCATCATTACTAATCCTTTCCTTAATATACACACATATAGTCAGTCTAGTAGGTAGATGCAATTTTCTTCAACCAATAGAAAGTCAACCTCAAATGAAGTCAAGGTTGAGATTGTTGAGATGTATTGGGGTTCAAGTTTAATGGAGTCCTTAGGGTTGGGTTGGGAGTGTTATGCTTTGATGATATTTGTAGTTTGATACCAATTGGAAAATGGGAGAAATTACTATAAAGGTGTTTTGAAGGACATCATCACTAGGAGGGTTTTCTTGAAAATGTGTTTTCTAGACACTTAAAGGATGCTTTTCCACATTAGTGGATGACATCCCATATTAACCCTTTAATGTAAATTAGTATGTCTCCCTTGAGAGGATCCAAATCTCCCACTTGTTAACATGAATCTAACTAAATGTGAAATAATATTTGCAAAATAAGTTGAGCTAATCCCTTGAAATTAATCTCTCTCTCACACACATATATGATATTTATCATGCACTATGACACATAGGTCACAAGTCAAATATGAGAGAATCTCTTCAGCCACTAGTGGGTTTTGCAATTGGAAGTCGACATTGATATTTATTCAATTATCCCAAAGAAAAAGGGGGAATCTCACAAATATATATATCTAAGGAAAGAGATCAATCTCCCTCTCAGTTAGAAGGCTAGAGTGAGATTGCTAGTACTAGGCCAACTCACATATATACTCACTTAAGTGTTCATAAGGAATGAAGCCAATACAACAATATTTATTAAGGCATTATAGCTCATCATGTCACTAGCGAGTATTTGCACCTCGGTGACGAAGATAATAACCATTCTGCCCAACCACCCGAAATAACCCCAATTAACAAAACAAAAGTGTGTATCTTAATTTGAAATATATCTAGTACTCAAGGATCAAACATTTCTAGAAGTTTTTACCTTTCAAAAAAACTTACATCTTAAAGAAATTTAATTCTTCTCTACCTTTATTAATTCTAATAATCAAGATAAATATACAAATTTTTATTTATCTTCATTTTTTCCCACAAATATAATTTGTTCATCTGAGCTGAATTTGAAGATAATTCCTTTTACAATTGAAAAGCCCAAAGTTAAATATAGGATTTTCTTGAGAATCTAAATAAGGAACATATACCTTATTCTCCCATTCTACGATTACATTTCAATTTTTAATTTTTGAAAAATTGTCGAATTAATAACGGAGGATGGGAGATCTAACATCTTTTTAAGCCTACTTTTCATTGCACTTCATTAAATCTTTGATCATTAGTCAAGTTGATTATATACAATTTTTTCTAGCCTAAATTGTATTGAGTATACTATTATTAGAAAATAAGATTTGTCACATTTAGTAAGCATCTTAACCTAGTTTTGGATTGTTTCTTCCTACTCACATTTTCATTGCACAATGTTTTTATCAAGATTAAAAATATTTTACTATCATCATGGCATGATTTCTCTAATTTTTTTAAAAGTTCCTTTAAAATTATCTATTAAATTGAAAAGTAAAAATTATAATATTTTTCAATTTTAAAATAATCAGCGTTATTCCAAAGCAATTGATAGGGTTTCTCTCACATTTTTAATATTGCATATGTGATGTCTTTCTAGTTGATTAGGGTGCAAAATGAGCTACTTACAACTACCTTTAAAACTCACTAGAAATAAAAGGTGAGTTGTGTTTTCAGCCTCTAAAAGATATGGTTAAAGATCATTTATAATGTTAACCACAAATACAAAATGACCATGAATGCCCTATAACTTGCTACATGGGTGAGTGCTCCCCCTTAGAAGAATCTAAATGCAACATATTATGGAGGAAAATGTAACAAAAAAGAAAGATCAGTGCCCAAAGGTACTATGTTAAATGTAAGTAACAGTGCATAAATTATATTAAACTTTTACTTTTCGTTAATTATAACTACTTGATGATTTTTAGTGTAGGTTTCTAAATAGATTTTTGGATAAATAATAGAAAATTGCAAGAATAATTAGACATCAAATGAATGTGAAGAAAAATGGTCACAAACATAAAGGTTAGGGAAAAACCCTATATTGAGAGCATACTAGTTAGTGAACATATTGTATTGATTTTTATCTTCTATTAAGTGTAATTACTTTAATTTCCAGTGTAGGTTATTACTTAGAGTGTTACACAAACAATATAAACCTATAAGTTTAAATGTCTTTAAAGTTGGAGCATTGTGTCTCCACAATTTTATTAATATGGTTTGATGCGAAGGGGTTTCCTAGCTAAAGTTTATTCATGTTGACATTCTAGAGATCTATTTCCAAAATTGAAAATGAAGAAACAAAACCTAATTTAAAATTGAAAATGGCATTGCAAATTATAAACGTAAAATTGCAATACATAAAATGTTGAAGTGGGCACTAATCTAGAAACTAGAAAAACATGTCAATTAATTTGTGAAAGGAAATTAAGGTAAATGCAATGCTAAATGAGAAATGCTAAGCTAAAGAATGAGGAATTTGAAAGGTGATAAAAATATGCGTTAGTAGTTTAAGACAACTAGAAGCACATAAAAACATATGATCAATGCTTGGCAATGATATTATAACTAGTTAAGTTTATTTTTAGTCCTCCAATTGACAATGCATTCAAACATGGTAAATATATAAGCACTAATGGACTTTCAATTGTCCACATCACTTTTATAGTGAGTGTCAAACAAACCAACATATTATAAATTATTTTTGTGACTTTGAACAATGAGAAGTCTTTATTTTTATATATAAATTAAAATATTTTAAAAAGTTTTTGTTTTCTTATCATGTCATGTCATTCTTTTCACATGTAGCTTGGTGCTGCAAAATAATTTAAAAAATATATCCTTAATGGGGTGTGTCATAAAGTCCTTCATATAGAACCCAAAGGGTTAGCTCAAGCAGTCAAGATCTAGATATGAGATCTTTCACCTATCGTTAAGTTGGGAAGGTTATGGGTTTAATTCTCTTGATTCACTTGGGGTTAGGTTATATAATAATTTTTGATGATTTAATCTGTTGAGTTAGGTGGATATTGGTGGCCACCTGCCTATTCCACCTAGACCCCCCAGTCAGTTTCATCTGTTTCCTTAAATGTAGCACAATTTACTATTTTTGGCAATTTTTCGGGTCCTGAATGTCCGAAGCCATTTTGAGGCCCTAAATGACATTTTTTTTTGCAAATTTGCTTAGCAATTGCCAAAGAAATGGCATTAGTAGTCTTAGTCCTCGAAGAGATATTTCCAATGAGGTATTATACACATAAAACGAAGATAATATGACCAAGTTACGACCCCGGGAAGTTGGTTGCACAATTAACCCCAACGAGGCCCATAAAATCTTGGTGTTACATCTCCTTGGGTTAGGGTTTTCTCTTATTGTTCAACAACAAAAAGGCCCTTGAGCCTCATTGTAACTCAATTCATAGGCATGTAGCTACCACATCTCTTCTCAGAGATAAGCAACCATTGCCCGAGCTATCTTATTTTCATTCTGTTTGTAAGCACAATTCAATATTTTTCTATCAATGAAATGAAATGTTTTTCTGTTGCATCTTTGTGTTATAATTATATCTATAAGTTGTTGCGTTCCAGTTTAAGTTCGGATCATATATATACCATCCATGGATCACGGGGAAGCACTAAGAGGGTTTTTAATTAGGATTTTCTTGGAAACAAATAGTCATCCATACTAATAATTAATCTAATTTACTTAAAAAAATATGGCGTGCAATGTAAATTTTTCAATACTGTTGAAATATGTAACTAGGTTTAGTCTTCATAATGACATGCGTAATCATGATTTTTTGTAATTGATGTAAAGAAGAAAAATAAAATTATTTATGTTATGCTTGAGTCATGTGTTTCATGCTCAAGGAATTTTATCTTTATAGTTAAAGCTCCCATTGTGAGCTATTAGGTTTGGTCTTCAAGTCATAAAGTCTATTGAGTTAATGTCATGTATTGAAGTCCCATTTGGGCATATTATACATTGTAAAAAGTGAAGTCAATTGTGTCACAAACCCTCCAAGACCTTATCACAAGCTATACCTTATGTCAGCCTTTAAAAGGTATGAAGATGTTTCTAGTATGGCAAGTTGACTTAATTCTATAGGCAGATCACTATATATTGAAGGATCTCAACCTCCATTAGGACAATACTCGACCAAGCATAAGACAAGAGAGATAGAAGTGCGAAGATAATAAGAAAGGAATCTAATCACCAAGCAAAAGAAGGAGAAGCATATTTGAGTTATTTCTGATCTGTTTTGAGCTAATAACCTCACACGTACGAAGGAAATTGGTGCCATCTGTTGCAGAAAAGGGCTGAGGCGAGAAAAGTTATCCTAGAAGTCGATTCAAGGGAGAAGTCATAGTATTCATCAAGCTAAATTACAAAGGAAGTCTTTCAATCCAAGCGAAGGGAAAATAAGGTACAAAAGTTGGTCAACATCCATCACAAGTGCTGCAACTAGGGTTTCTGAAGAAGTCAAGGTTGCAGGTCTGATCCAAGAAGCCGAAATCTGAAGGATAACCGAGAAGGAGGGAGAAGCAAGTAGTTTTTCCATCGTTCACTCAAGGAGAAGAAACAAATCAAGGAAGCGTTGTGACTTGGTGTTGGAGAGGTTAATAGGTAAAGGGTCTTGGTCTTGGAATTCGTCACTTGAAAATTCTATAAGAAGAAGAATTTGTTTGGGTTTTCCTCTCAAGGTTGGAGAGGTTTTGGCCCTGGATGATCACCTACATTCTATGTCTCTTGTCTTTTTATGTTTTGGTAGCTATTTGATGAAGAAAAACACTATAATAATCTTTGCAAAGAGAAGAACCTAATCTAACATAGTAAAAAACATTCACAAGAAGTTATCATCAAAGATAAATCTCTTAATCCTAATGCCCTAGATTTCTCAACATGGTTTCAGAGCTAAGGTAAGAAATCAAAGCAGAAAGTCGTCAAAGAAAATCTAAAATATTCTCATCTCCAAGGCATTTCAAGGACAAGGATCACATCATCATCTTGCAACAACTCAAAAACCTAGTTCGAACAAAGGAACATTCTTGGGATACACACTCAATCATCACCTCAAAGATGTTATCTCTACTCAAGAAAAGAAGGAATTGGATTTGAAGCATCTTAGGGTAGCTAGATCAAAGGCGTTTCCATCATCAAAGATATCAAGGCAATCTTCCTCTCTTTGAAGCAAAGGATTTGAATGCAAGGATGTAGGAAGAGCACCAAGTGTTGACAAGATTTTTGAGCAAGATTTAGCTTCCTGGAACTATTTAAATAGTAGGTTTTCCTATAAAGCCTTGGGGTGGAGGTGATTCATTTATTTGGTTATATTAAAGATGTAAGGATAATATTGAATTAAATCAATTTTCAAGGTGTCTTTCCAGCATGCAATCGATAGGTTTTGGTGGACTGGCATATTAGGTATTACAAAGGGATGGAGAAGGAATGTGAGAGCCATATTGCAAAGGCTTTGTTTCTTGTGATATGCCACGTCAACATAAATCCCTTCTTCATGCAATGTGTCACGTCTCCTCAAAGATCTTATTTTGTTACAAGAGAGCACTTCGAAGATATAATTTTCCCTAAAAACTTGGCAAAAATTTCCTTTTTCTATCTTCCAAAAGTTGTTCCTTTGTGACATTTCATGCCCAACATATTTTTAGTTGCAATCCACCACATTGCCTAATCGTCTCTTATTTGTGACACATCACATTTCGAATACATCTCCATCCCCATGTTATATTGCATTTCCTGAAACTTTATCTTCATGTGATACATCACACTACTATAGTATTTCTTCTCATGTGATGGGGATTTTTATCTGATGTAACAAAGACAAATTTTCTTTATTTTTATTTATGCCATATTTCCTTCATTGCATCTTCCAAAAAATTTCTTTCTTGCACCACTTCACATTCAACATTTCTTCCATCACAAAACACTACATTACAACAAAGATCTTTTTGTTGTGATACATTGCAGCGAATTACATTTTTTTCCATGTAATTGTGTTGCACAAAATATCTTTTCCATCTCATACAACACATTTTAGTCTAGCTTTAAAAAAGAGTACAACAAAGTGTGTATGGCACATAGAAAGAAAATACATTGCTTCATCAACTTAATTAAAAGGAAAAATTCCTAAACTTCCCTTCCTATACCAATTTGATATTCAACTTCAAAAATAGTTTATTAGTTGCTCCCAAGGAAGGACTCTAGCAATCGATCTGCCTATTGTCCACTATTAGTTTAAAATAGACCAATGCAAATTAAATAAAATATTTATTTTTCAAACATTTGATTGGACCATAACTTGAATGTCTTTTTTCCAAGGAAGAAATCATAATTTCTTTAATGTTTATAATGAAATTACATCAAACATATACATCTTCAAAGTGTATTTCCTTCATCTATTGAGTTTTACAAAAACAGTCAAAGTGAGCTCCAGAAAAAAGACTATAAAAGTCCCACAATAAAAAATGCAACAAGAAATCTCAATTTGATTTTGCCCTGATTAAATTGAGAAAATTTGAATTTCCACATCAGCAAACAACTTGGATGTAATTAACTTGTGTGAAATGGATTGTGTCACCTAGTTTACTCAGTAAATTTAAGTTGGAGGAGTTAGAATTCAGCTAAGCATGCGTGATTTCTAATTTGTAGCAATCAAGGTTAGTTATTTCAAGTTATTTTTAGTTAAACTAGTTCCAACTATTGGAGGAACTAGTGGAAGGTCAGTTGTGCAGTGGGATTTCAGTCAAACTCAGTGATCATACATTTAAGTGATCAATCAACCCAAAATAGATAGTGCATGCAGAGAATTCGAGTTCCCCAGCTGTGGTGGAGATTCCAAGGCAGTATAACATCAGTTGTAGACTAGTCTTGAGTGTACAGGTGTTGCATTAGTCAGGTGATCAACCTTGGGAATTGTGCAATCCATTTTGGAGAAATTCCTAAATAATAGGTGTTACAGGCCATTTTTTCACATCAATACAATATGCCTACAAACCGAATCAATCAAGATCCTAGGGAACTTTATCATAACCCATTCTCAAATCTCTAAGCACCACTTCTAAAAAAAGTATGAGTTGGGACTATTAGCTCAAAATCATTGTTTTTAGCCCCAAGACACCTTGCCTCTTTAGACACCTGCATTCAATGCATGTTGCATGATTTTTCATGAGTGTTGAAAAACACTTGTTGCTCCCTTCTGCAGTTGCGTTGATTTTAGAAATTCGGGAAAAATAAAAAATATTTCTTAAGCTTCCTCTTTCAGAAGCTTCCAAGGTAGTTTTAAATACTTACCATGGATAAGAGCTCGAATCCCATATGATACTATATTGGAGACTTATGTTGAATTTTCTAAATGTTACCCATTAGAAATCCCTACTTCATTATCTGGTTTATTTCACCTACTTGTTTATTCCTTAACAAGTTATTTAACCGTATAAATATTGAAAATAAACACAAATGTAGTCTCAACTCATATATAGATCATCAATTGAAATAATAGACAAACACACAAGGGAAACCATTATTTTTGGACAATCGTCCCCGGAAAAACCCAACTTGGGAAAACCGGTGCAACGGTTCTCAGGGTTTTATTATTAAGCATCTTTTTTAGTACAACTAGGATGCCAAACTGGCTCACCCAACATAGATATCATCTGGTAGTAATACCTCTCTTCGAAAGCAAATATTCAATAAGTCTGCTCCACGAAAATCTCTCCAACGCTTCTCTGAGGCTCTATGTCAGCCCTCCTAGCCTTTACGTCACTCTGAAACCCCTTGCGTCATCAATCTGCTGCTCTGTGTTGGCTCTCTGGCCTTCTGCGTCACCCACGCAGGCCCTGCTAGCCTCTAGGTGTCACTCTGGCCCTCTGCGTGGCTCCTGTTGGCTGTACATAGCCTTCTCAATCTCTGTGTTGGTTCTTTGGCACTATCTCTGCCTCTTTGTTATGCACTCACTACCTCTCGCTACAACTCAGATCACTTGTTCGAATTTTCTTAGCAACCCCGCTCCAGAAAATTGAACTGACTGATCAATCTTGGTGTATCTCCAACTAACCCTCAAGCCTCCTCTTATGCTTTTTTTTTGTCAAGTCTTCAATGGTCGAGATTAAATATCTAATCAACAACTAAGATTATATTTGGCTTGATCCATGTCTTTTAGAACATTCTCACCCAGTTTTATATTAATACCCATTAATATTTTGATTTTCTTAAGTTTAGACTTAGGAACCCCATTAAAGATATTAATTATTTTAATATCTCTCTAACCAAGTGGAATTTCCCCAAACCATTTTTGAGTCTTAGAGTTCTCATGTGCTTTAGCCTCCACTAATTTTTAGGGCTATATCACATCTAATGCTACCCCAAATCAACAATCCCTCTTAGTGAGGAATGTGCTCTAGTAATGCTCCACCAATGAACATCACACTGATCATCCAACAACGGTACTTGTGCTGATGCTTGGGCTACTGCCCAACATCCTCTTCATTGTTGCCTCCTGCACTATTGCCCATGGCTCTACCACTGCTACATCTGTACTGCAGCTCCCTCTGCATCCTTGTTGTTGCTGGTCCTTACTCCCAACACTGCATCTGCATTGCATCTCTCTCCCATCATGATGCATCGTGCTGCCCATAGCACTACCAATGTTAATTGCTACACTGCAACTCAGTTACTGAGAAGTAAGCAACTGATCTACCCAAATACTGACATCTTTGTCAGGCTAGAAGCCCTCCTGATGCTGAAGCTCCCTCTGCTAATATCTTGTGCTCCCTCTATTGCCTCTGCGCTGCTGCAACACCTTTGTGCTTCTCGCACTGTTGCAACCCTCACTGCACTTCCAGAGACCACTGCACTCTAACACTCCCTTGTTGCTCCATCTGCATCTTGCTTCTACTGAAATCCGTCATCCTGCTACTTTCACTCGAGGCTCCAGTAGCTGGATATGATCCAAGAGTTTGGGTACCTCAAGGATCCTACCCCTACATCTTCTGTAGTCCTTTTTACTATATCTCGATGTCTCCCCACCTCTTCTCTAGAGGTGCTTGAGCACTCATGTCACAGTCGTCATCCGTCTCGACTTCTTTCTCTACCTTAGTCGGAGCTGCCTTGGAGTTAGAAACCTCTCCCTTATTCTTCTTCCTGGGACACTGTTGGTACCATTCCATGACCATCTTTTTCTTCTTGAAACACATCATTTGTCTACCTTTTTCCTCCATAGATCCCTTATATTCCTTGAAATTGATTAGTTAACAGTATTATAGTTGTTAGTTTGCATTAAAGTTAATTTATGAGTTTTTATGTTAGAAATTAGGAATTTTTAATAAAAAGGTTACAGGAAGTCACAACATCCTGTAAATGGTTCATCATCTGACACGTGGCATGACAGGCAAGCTAAAGCAAGGGATAGGAATGAAAACTAGAATGTACAAGCATGGAGAAACATCGATCCTACAGCAAATCAAACACTCGTGGTTATGCGGTCAACACTGGTCAAAGCCCCAGCCTTTTGGTGACAAAGGCAGCAACAACCATAGGTTTCCCAAACCGGTTTCATTTTGTTTCTTTTTGGAAATCAGTTTAGAATGGAAATGACCCAAAAATCATTCCATAGTAAAAGCGGAAACAACTGCATAGTGAATGTACATTCAATCCAAATGAAAGCCGTGTATTAGTTGTTTTTAAAAACACGGATATAGTTACAGTTACATGGTTGGTGATCTCTGTATATCGTTTTGAAAACAAAGCTTTTGTATGATCTTCAGAACTTAATACCAGAACTCGATTACAGTCACGGTTTTATTATAACATTGTTCATACGTTAATACCTTAGTTGCTTGAGCGTATTCCAGTATACCATTGAAACGCGGACGGGCCCTACGTGGATGGGTATAGCGTCATTTTCATTTCATTAGCAACTTTTGAATATTGTATAGCATGCATAGTGATTAGAGTTATGCTTATAATTTTGTTGATTTAATTAGCAATCTTTAAGAATGATGTTTATGGTGATAGCTTAAAGGATTTATCGTTAAGATCATTGAACCATATCTTGTAAGAGATCTGATCCATCGTTATATTTTTAAAGCATCCTCATAAACTCTGTTTACATGTATTTAAATTTGTAGTATGATTTTGATCTTTCATGAATGCTGAGCGTTAACTAGACAGAGCTTTTGTGCATAGCATCCTTGTAAGGGGATTAAAATCTCGGTCTAGCAATACACAGTGTATTTAGGATAGTTAGATGGGTTGAGTGACTTGAGTGTCAAGGTGATAGGGGACATATCTTAACCTTCCGTAAAGAAGTACTGTAACCTACCACAATGAACACTTAGTCAGGAATCCTTTATGTCTATAGATTTTAGGAGCAGACCCTTTAGGAAATATTGAACACACAACACCAGCTGAGGAAGTCACCATACAAGAATTAGAGGATAAACAAAAATCAGGGCAAAGACTCACACTCATCGAGAGGCAAATTCTATTAGCACACAAATCACAGAAGAAACACTTCCCTGGATCCTCTATACAAGGAGAAAGTAGCACAGTGACTCAACAATCTTTCTTTAATCTTCTCTTTGAAACAAGTGACACTGAACAAGAAACAGAGGAACCTATCAAAATGGCTGAGGAAGGAGATGGATCAGTACCAAATCAAGGTCGAAGAGACGAGGAAGAGTCAACCTTTAAATTTCCTATTCAAGAACCACAAGAAGATGATGAAATAAAAATGAAAAACATACCTCCATCTGTGCTACCAAACTTTTATGGCATGGCTTCAGAAGACCCAGATTCATTCTTGTTTGAGTTTGACATTGTATGTCAAACATATGGTTACATAGATGATGCCCATAGGCTTAGACTCTTCCCAACAACATTAAAAGCATCATCATTAAGATGGCTCGTGGGGCTTGGTGAACATGCGATAACTGATTGGGATGGTATGAGAAGAATATTAATAAAGAAATACCAACCTTATTGTAGATCGAAAGATTCCAAAGATGATATCTTTAGGATGAACCAACAAGAGGATGAAAATTTAGAGGAATACTTAGAACGGTTTGTTTACAATTTACAAAAATCAAAACACTGAACCATGCCTCTTGATTTGATTCGAACAATTTTCTTGAAAGGCATTCGAGAGGAATACTTAGATGATCTTAACTTGATGGGCAAAGGTGATATTTCTACTTTACCTTTTGAACAAATTGCTGAGTTATGTGAAAAGTATTCTAGGAGCAAAGCCAAAATTGGAAAAAGAACCATATCATCCAAAGCCACAAAATCTACTTCAGCAAGTGTCACAAGGGATGAAATAGGGAACCTGTTAGAATAATTCAAAACAGATCTGTTAAGTACCTTAGGAACCCAAATTGACACTCTAAAATCTAAGAAAAGACAAGAAGAGGAAGATCAGATGATGGCTATCTTTTGCCCAAAATGCCGGAAGAAACATGCCTTAAAAGACTTCCCATTAGAAAACATTCAAGTTTGTGCCTTTTGTATTGAAAATAATGATATATTTCATTGCTCTAAAGTCAAGGTTTTGCAGAATTGTAATGTGGCAGCTAATGCAGATATGGAAAATGTGTATTACATGGGCGTAAAGAGACCATGGCAGCCAAAACCAGCACCTCAAGGTATGTTCCCAAATCAGAGTTTGCAATTTCTGTACATGATCAGATGTATGTTTAGAATTCATGGAATGTACCCATGCCATGGCAGCACCAAAATTACCCCCAACAACAATGGAGACCATCTCAACAATACTCTCAACAATATCATTCATATCCTCAACCATACCAACCATATTCGCAGCCATATCAACAATATCATCAGCCATACTCGCCATATCCTCAATCATATCACCAATATCCTCATCAGCAAGTTGTTTACCCACACCAACCTCAACCCACTCAACAAGCATTGCCTGCTCCTCCACCAATAAATCCACCACAATTACAACTCCCATCTAACTCACAACCTCCCAGACCTACTCAAATCCCCGCTCAACCTGTATCAAATCCAAATAACAGAGCAGAGAGACCAGCCTACAATGTAGATGAGGGAACCTCATATCCCACATTACCCTTGCAAAATATCAATTTGAGGTCTGGTAAGGTACTCCACAAAGAATCTCCAACAACTGATAAACAAGAAGAGTACTCCTCAAAGAATCTCCAACAACTGATAAATAAGAAGAAAACGAAGAAAATGAAAATGAAAATTCAAATCAAAGAAAGCAAAACGATGACACCAAAAATAAACAAATGCAACCATTGCATCCACCACCTTTTCCAGACCGATTGGTCCAAACAAAACTTCCAATGTCTATACCACAGTTTGATGTTTTAGACGAGCTCAAGAATGTCTATATAAAAATTCCACTACTACAAGCCATAAAAGACATTCCCATATATACTAAAGCAATCAAATAACTGTGCCTTAAGAAGCCTACTAGGAAAAGGGTTGATCCACAAACCATTCATGTTATTGGACATTTAGCTGGCCTTATGACAAACACCATCTCAATGGAAAAGTATGTTGATCTTGGTATTCCCAGGGTCACTACAATCATTAACAACATACATATTCCAAACACTTTAATAGATCTTGGGGCCGCAATAAATGTCATGACTCTTGAAACAATGAAAACAATCTAGCTCACAAATTTGCAGCACACAACAATTGTTTTAGAACTCACTGATAGGTCTAAAGTGATTCTTGAAGGGATTTTGGAGGACATAATTGTTTCGCTGGACTCTTGGGAGTATCCAGTGGAATTTTTAGTTCTTCAACCCAAATCCAATTTAGGAGGGCACCCTATCATCCTTGGTAGACCATGGTTAGCAACTGCTGATGCATTCATAGGATGTCGATCGGGTAATATGATCATTTCACGAGGAACTGAAAGAAAACAACTCACTCTTTACCCATCAGCACAATCACCAGTAGTAGCACACAATTTATGGCTTGACGATAAATACAATGACAAAGAAGAAGTACAATCTATTTTTAGCATCAACCAAATCTATGATTTTCAAGAACATAATAATGATGATTTGGTAGAATTATTCCTTTCTCAACCTGATATTTCTGAAAATTTGAGAAATGACCAATATCATGCTGCAGATGAACTTTTAGCCCAAAATTTTCAGGAAACGTGCACCATTCAATCTTTGCAAACAACATTCCACAATATTTTTCCCATTCAATCCATCACAAACACACAGAGTAAGACCATAGAGATTAGTCCAGGAAAAACTCTAAATATTGGCACTCACCTAGACTCATCTCAGCGAGAGAAATTGATTCAATTATTGAGAAAATACCAGAAGGCATTTGCTTGGGACTACACCGATATGCACGGGATTCACCATGAAACATGCACTCACCCCATGCTCCAGGATATTGTTAGAGAGGAATTACAAAAATGGTTGAAAGTTAATTTTATCTATCCTATCTCTGGCAGTCAGTGGGTATCCCCATTGGTAGTAGTGCCCAAGAAAAATGGTAAGTGGCGGATTTGTGTTGATTCAGACAATTGAACAAAGCAACGCTCAAAGATTATTTCCCACTACCATTTATTGACCAAGTGCTAGACATATTAGCTGGGAAATCATCATTCTCTTTTATTAATGGTTTCAGTGGCTACAACCAGATCAGGATAGCCGTAGAGGACCAGGAAAAAACCACTTTTACTTGTCCCTGGGGCACTTATGCTTATAATGTTTTTCCATTTGGACTTTGCAATGCTCTAGCTACATTTCAGAGAGTTGTATTAGCTATTTTTGCTGATTTAGTTCATGATTGCGTTGAAGTTTACATGGATGATTTTTCAGTGTATGGGCGATTCATTTGAGCATGCACTAGAGAACCTTGAAAAAGTTTTGAAGAGATGTATTGAAGCTAATCTGTCTCTGAGCAATGAAAAGTGTTTTATGATGTTAAATGAAGGGATAGTATTAGGCCACTATATTTCTTTTCAAGGGATTGAAGTTGATCCATCGAAAATCCAGATCATTTTCAATTTGCCAATTCCGAAGACTCAAAAAGAGGTAAGAAGTTTCCTTGGGTATGCAAGCTATTACAGAAGGTTTATTGAACATTTTAGTAAAATAGCTTCACCCTTGTTCAAGCTTCTAGCCAAAGACGTACTTTTCAACTGGAATGAGAATTGCCAGCAAGCATTTGAAACACTCAAAAAGAAGTTGTCAACCACACCAGTCTTAAAAGGACCTAACTGGAACCTACCATTTCACATCTTTACAGATGCATCTGATACTGCCAGAAAGAGGAGTCTTGTCATTATGCCATCTATTTCATTAGCAAAAATTTAACACCTGCAGAATTAAACTACACAATCACAGAAAAAGAAATGCTTGCCATCATACATGCTGTGAATAAATTCTGACATTATATAACTGGTTATGAAGTTTTTGTACATACTGACCATTCTGCCATTAGGAATTTAATGAATAAACCAGTAACTAGTGGCAAAGTTACCAGATGGTTATTATTGTTACAGGAATTTAACATCACAGTGTTAGATAGACCAGGTAAGGAGAATCAGGTGGCAGATTTTCTTTCTAGACTGCAAAATCAAGGTGAGGTTGTTCCAGTTGAAGATTCTTTTCCAGATGAAAATCTATTTGCAATTTCAATAGTGAATCCTTGGTATGCTGACTTGGCCAATTATTTGTCTACAGGAAGAACACCTCCATACTTTACTCCAAAGGAAAAGAAGAGGCTAGTCAAACAAAGTGCTCGATACTCATGGATTAATGGCGATTTATTTTACATTGGTTATGATATGATTATTAGATGATGTGTAAGAAATGATGAGATAATTGATATTTTAAAATCTTGCCATGATGAACCGTGTGGTGGGCATTTTGCAGTTAAGCGAACAACATTCAAGATTCTTAGTCTTGGATACTACTAGCTATCTATTTTCAAGGATTTTAAAAAGTACGTGAAGAGTTGTGATAGCTGCCAAAGAATGGGTAGGCCAACAGCTACAGATGAGATGCCACTTCAACCCCAAGTGCACCTAGAGCCATTTGAAAAATGGGCTCTAGATTTCATAGGACCCATTAATCCAACCTCTAATGGTAAGAAATGCATCTTAGTATGTACTGATTACGTAACAAAATGGGCTGAAGCAAAAACACTAGTTTGAGCAACTGAACAAACAATGGTAAACTTCATTTTTGAAGAGATTTTTGTAAGGTATAGAGTACCAAGGGAGATAGTGACTGATCAAGGTACTCAATTTACTTCAAAGTTAGTTAAGGACATCACAGAAAAATATCAAATCAAGCACAAAAGATGTTGGGCCCCCATAATACTAGTGATTACCCCATTACTATTGTAGTTATACCCCTTATTAATATTGTTGTGCCCCTATTGCCCCCATATTGTTATTACTGTGCCCCATAGAATCCCTCTATTGTTATTTTTGTGGCTTTATATTATTATTGTTAGGTCGGCTGGATTATATTGTGACTCCTTAGACTCCTATATATAGAAAGGAGGTTTTGTCATTTGAATCATCAAAGAATTGTTCATTTATGTAATGTAAAGGAGGTTTCCCCCTCGAAGAGGCTGAATTCTAAGGCGTTGATATATCTTTTCTATCTTTTCTTGAGCTGGTTTCATAACATTTGGTATCAGAGCTTTGGATTCTAGGGTTTCGCTGCTCCAAATAGGTCATCGTGGAATTTTCGCTACAAATTTTTTTCTACGATGTTTCAGAAGTCGCAAAAAAAACCCATTTGAGAAGAAATTGCGCTGAACCTCAGGTCCAAATTTCAGAGCTTTTCGCGCTATATTTTCGGAGATATGATCTGAGGAAGTTGGTCTTTTTACAGACTCTTGAATTACATTCCAAACAGGTGACCTGGGGAAAATCGTCATAACTTTCTTTTTGAGCATCGGATTGAAATTTTGTAAGAAGGTACAGAAAGAGGACAGAATGTAGTTTTCTTGTATATATTTTTCAGAGTCAAAGGTTGAAACAGTGACACGTGGCACTTCATACAAGTTCGCTCTACTGAACGAGTCTACAATCCGGTCACTGCGGGAGATTGTGCATAACTCTTTCTTGGAGAATCCAATTTGGATCAGACTAGTGGCATTGGAAAGAGGACATAGAAGGCTACTACAAGTCACAATTTCAGAACTGGATGATTCGAAATTACAGAGATACATCAGATTCAATATCAGGCTTCTACAAAGTGAAAAAGGTGTGTAGTTTTTTTTTTAATTTTTGCGTAAGCTTGGTTTGAAAGAATTCAAAGGGCATAGTAAAGCATTATTATCGGTAATTGATGCCTCGAGGAAAGAAAATGCAAACACCTAGTAAGCAACCTGAAAGCTCTAGCATGACTCATGAAGAAGAGGAAGAAATGCAACATGATATATCAAAATTACGAGACCAAGTGCAACAAGTGTCACTTGCACAAAAAGGAACAGAATCTAAGATGGATGGTTTAAAGAAAGATGTAGAAGCTAAGATGGATGGTTTAAAGAAAGGCGTATAAGCTAAGATGGACGATTTGAAGATAGATTTGAAGACAGACATGGAATAATTGAAGAAGTTGCTACAAGAAAGGGTCACTAATGGTGAAAGGGTAGTAAAGGAAACTCATGATGAGAACAAAAGAAATGTTAATCATGATTCCATAGACTTTAATGTTGGATCGAAGACCCACCATATTCCAAAAATCGATATGAGGAAGTTTGATGGCAAGGATCCCGCAACATGGATATTACAGATGGAGCAATTCTTCGATCTCAATAATGTGCAAAACACACAAAAGGTACGTATGGAAACTTTATATTTGGAACCAAATCAGTTTGTATGGTATCAATGGCTTTGCTCTCGTAAACAATTTATCACTTGGGCAATTTTTACGGAAGAATTGATAGCACATTATGAGGATACAAAAAGCAACACTTTTTTTAGCCAATTGATAAGTCTCAAACAAAAGGGTTCAATAATGGAGCACATTGAGGAGTTCCAAAAATTGAACATAAGGGTAAAAGATATTCCAGAGGAGCATAGGATTGATGTGTTCATAGGGTCTTTAAAGGATAATATCCAACATGATGTTCGCCTTTGGGAACCTGATTCATTAGAGAAGGCATTCAGGTTAGCAAGAAAAATGGAAAGCAAAATTATGGCAACCAGGAAGCATACCACTCACAACTATAAAGATGGAAGTGTTGTTGCCCCTAGTCTTCCACAACCTATAAGGTTGACACCACAACAATTGGAAGAAAAAAGAGCAAAAGGGCTTTGTTACAGTTGTGATAGCAAATACACTAAAGGTCATAAGTGTGCTGAGAAGAAATTATTCTACATAGATTGTGAAGAGGAAGAAGAAAAGGAGCAAGAAAGGTCAAAAGAAGAGGATATACTCCAGGAACAAAGCCTAGATGAAGAACAAATAAATCCGACCATATCTTGTAATGCATTGGCGGGAATTACCACTCCTCAAACCATCAAGATAGAAGGACAAATCAAGAAGAAAAAGGTAATAGTGTTGATTGATTCAGGAAGCACCCACAATTTTATTCATTGTAAGGTAGCAAAAGAATTGAATTGCTTCCTATATCCAGCACCAGAGTGTCAAGTGATGATTGCAAATGGAGGAACAATAAATTGCTCTGGAAAGTGCCATAATATCAAGCTATTCATGGGAGAATATGTATTGACTAGCCCAATGCTTTCCATTCCAATGGGAGGTGCTGATGTTGTAGTCCAATGGCTACACTCCTTGGGTACAATAGCTTTTAATTTTCAAGAATTTTTCATCAAATTTTCTACGGAAGGAAAGGAAGTTGAATTAAGGGGTATTGCAGGGAAACCAGGAAAGATAATCAGCTCTAATGGTATGACAAAGCTTCTAAAAAAGGAGCAAAGAGGTGTAATTGCACAATTATGTTCGCTAGATGTTTCCACATCGGAATCATCTATTTCTCCAGATCTCCAAAAAGTCTTGGACAATCATTCCAAGGTATTTGAGACTCCCAAAGGTCTCCCACCTATGCGTGATCATGATCATGCTATTCATCTGATTCCAGGAAGTGTTCCTCCAAACATCAGGCCGTACAGATATCCCTATGCCCAAAAGAGTGAAATTGAACGTATGGTTGCAGAAATGCTAGAGGCTGGTATAATTCAACCAAGTCAAAGTTCTTTCTCTGCTCCAGTAGTATTGGTGCACAAGAAGGATGGATCATGGCGCATGTGTCCGGATTATAGGGAGCTCAACAAGCTCACTATTAAAGATAAGTTCCCCATTCCTGTCATTGATGAATTACTGGATGAATTGCATGGATCAATTTACTTCACCAAGTTGGATCTTCGTTCAGGATATCATCAAATCAGAATGAAGATTGAAGACATTCTGAAAACAGCATTTAGAACTCATGAGGGTCATTATGAATTTTTGGTCATGCCTTTTGGCCTTACCAATGCACCTTCAACATTTCAAGGTTTGATGAATTCAATTTTCAAACCATTCCTTAGAAAATTTGTGTTAGTATTTTTTGATGATATACTAATCTACAGCAAGTCTTGGAAGGATCATGTTGAACATGTTGACAGGGTGCTACAACTATTGGAGGAGAAACAATTATATGCAAAAAGATCCAAATGTTTCTTTGGAGTCCAGGAGGTGGAATATTTGGGTCATATTGTATCTCATGAAGGAGTTAAGGTAGACCCTAGCAAAATTAAAGCCATTAAGGAATGGAAAATCCCCACATCCATAAAGCATCTGCGAGGATTTCTCGGGTTGACAGGGTATTATCGCAAGTTTGTTAAGAATTATGGGAGAATAGCAGCACCTCTAACAACATTATTGAAGAAAGATGCATTTTCATGGACTCCGGAAGCAACAAAGGCCTTTGAACATCTTAAAGAGGCAATGTGCCAAGCACCGGTCTTAGCTACACCGGACTTCACAAAAACCTTTATTGTGGAATGTGATGCTTCAGGAAATGGAATTGGTGCTGTTCTAATGCAAGATGAAAGACCCATTGCTTTTGAAAGTCGTCCAATCAAGGGAAAGTTTTTAAGCAAAGCTATTTATGAGAAGGAAATGTTGGCAATACTCCATGCACTTAAGAAATGGCGACCCTACCTAATGGGAAGACACTTCAAGGTAAAAACGGATCATGATAGCCTTAAATACTTTTTAGAACAAAGATTATCCTCTGAAGAGCAACAAAAGTGGGTCACAAAGATGTTGGGTTATGACTTTGAAATCATCTACAAAAAAGGGAAGCAAAATGTGGTGGCAGATGCACTCTCAAGAAAGGATGAGGATGTGGAAGCATTGTTGTGCGCCATTTCTATTATCCAACCAGATTGGATAAATGAAGCAAGGGAGGAATGGAAGAATGACGAAGAAGTGTGGGCACTTATTCGAAAGTTACAACAAGATTCCAGTACGTCTGATACATTTAGCTGGAAAAATGATTCGTTATGGTACAAAGATCGCTTATACCTCTGTAAGAATTCCCAGCTAAAACAAAAGATTCTTATGGAATTGCACACTTCTCCCTTAGGAGGGCACTCAGGATTTTTAAAAACTTACCACAGGGTTAAGAAGGAATTTTTTTGGGATGGCCTTAAATCAGATATTCAAAAGTTTGTGGCGGAATGTTTGGTTTGCCAACAAAATAAAGTTGAAACAATTAAGACACCGGGTCTATTACAACCTTTATCCATTCCAAGCCAACGTTGGGAGGAGGTTTCAATGGATTTTATCACAGGTTTACCCAAGTCTGAGGGAAAGAGTGTCATCATGGTGGTAGTTGACAGACTTACCAAGTATGCACACTTTTGTGCATTATCACATCCATTTAAAGCCAGTACAGTTTCTACTGCATTTATGGAAACAATTCAAAAGCTACATGGAAACCCAAAGATTATTGTAAGTGACAGAGATCCCATTTTCACTGGAAATTTTTGGACAGAATTATTTTCTTGTCTTGGTACTCAGTTAGCTCATAGCTCATCTTATCATCCTCAATCTGATGGGCAAACTGAGATAGTAAACAAATGTTTGGAAGGATATCTTCGTTGCTTTGTATCTGATAAACAGACACAATGGGTCAAATGGTTGCCTCTGGCTGAATGGTGGTATAACACTTCCTTCCATACAGCAACAAAAATGACCCCATTTATGGCACTTTATGGGTATCAACCACCATCCATCACATCATATTTAAGAGAAAATTCTAAGGTTCAGGCAGTGGAACATCACATCGAACATCAACAACAAGTCCTCCAACTCTTAAAGGATAACCTCGTGTTGGCACAAAATAGAATGAAACAACAGGCAGATCAACATCGCAGTGAAAGAAGTTTTGATGTAGGTGATTGGGTATTCCTACGGCTACAACCATATAAGCAAATGTCCCTCAAGCAAGCTAAGAAGGATAATAAATTATCACCAAAGTATTATGGTCCGTACAAGGTGTTGCAAAAGATTGGTACTATGGCATACAAATTGGAGCTTCCTGCAGCTTCTCGATAGGCGACAAGCTCCCAGTTCAAACAATATTGCCAGAACTTGACGAGGAAGGAAAAATTATATTGGAACCAGAAGCAGTCACAGAAACAAGAACTCGACAGCTATGAAATCGATCAATTTCAGAGTATCTTATCAAGTGGAAGAACTTATCCGCTGAAGATTCCACATGGGAGGATGAGAATTTTATGCAGAAGTATCCAGAACTACTCAAGCGTTGAGGACAACACTTTTTTGAAGGAGAGGGGCATGTTGGGTCCCCATAATACTAGTGATTACCCCATTACTATTGTAGTTATACCCCTTATTAATATTGTTGTGCCCCTATTGCCCCCATATTGTTATTAGTGTGCCCCATAGAATCCCTCTATTGTTATTTTTGTGGCTTTATATTATTATTGTTAGGTCGGCTGGATTATATTGTGACTCCTTAGACTCTATATATAGAAAGGAGGTTTTGTCATTTGAATCATCCAAGAATTGTTCATTTATGTAATGTAAAGGAGGTTGCCCCCTCGAAGAGGCTGAATTCTAAGGCGTTGATCTATCTTTTCTATCTTTTCTTGAGCTGGTTTCATAACAAAAGAAGTACACCTTACCATCCACAGGCAAATGACCAGGTGGAATCCACAAATAAAACTTTGGAAGGAATTATCACTAAGACGGTGGCAATGAATAGAAAGAATTGGGAAGAGAAGCTCAAAGATGCACTCTGGGCTTATAGAATCACGTGGAAGAATGCTACAGGATTTACACCATATCAGTTGGTGTATGGCAAAGAGGTAATGCTTCCTATTGAGTTTCAGATACATACTTTTAAGATGGCTGCAGATTTGGAAATTGATCTGAACGAAGCACAACAAGAAATAATTCAGCAGTTGAACCAGCTGGATGAAATGAGGCAGCAGCAGAGGAAAAAACAATCCTCATGCAAAAACAAAGGAAGCAGTGGCATGATGCACATATCAAGAAGAAGCAGTTCAAAGAAGGAGACTGGGCTTTACTCTTTGATTCTAAATTCAGAGATCATAAAGCCAAGTTTACCACACATTGGATGGGCCCATACGAAATCATTCAAGTTTATGACAATGGATCAGTCAAGCTCATTACTATTGATGGAGAAGGCCACTCCTTTACTGTCAATGGTCATCGCTTGAAACTTTACAATAAGCCCATCAGCAAGCAAAATTTTCTAAAAACAGTATCTCAACAAAGAGAGGTTGAGATATTGCAGCCTTCAGCTGTAGTATCTCTGCCTTAGTTCATTTCATTTCAATTTAGAAATCCAAAAGAAATTAAAAAAAAAAAAATTTAAAATAATAATAATAATAATAATAATAATGGGTTAGATGTGAAAACCAGACTCTGGCACACTCTAACCCAGAATTCTTACTTGAAAACCAATTCTTTGGCTGGTAAGAATTCCTTTTCTTTTTGTTTCCTGTTTGATTCATCACTTGAATAATGACTTGAGGACAAGTCAACGCTTTAGTGGGGGAGAAGCATCAACATTTTGTTTTCTTATCTCATCTCCTCATTGTAAATTCTCAAAGATTTCTTATCTCATCTCCTCACTGTAAATTTCCAAAGAGTTTGTTTCAGCACTCCAGATTTCAATAAAGAAGTTGTTTTTGTCTTTGTTCTAATCAGCGGGACCTGTTTACAAACACTATGCAGTGGGACCTATTCTGTCCAGAAGACCATGTTACTAGCACCAACAGTAGTGGGACCTGTTCAACATATATAAAAGGGACCTTTTAAGAGACTGTTTTCTCAAGTTACTTCAGCAAAGCTTCAACAAAGTTTCAACAGATATTCAAAGGTTTCTTGTCACCGAGGCTTCATCAAACACCAAAGATCGAGGAACCTGCACACATATAATTCTTTTCCAGATTTCAAAGAAGCTGCAAAAACATTTTCCAGATCTCAGAGGGACCTGTTGCATTCAAATTCATCTCAGAGGGACCTGTCATGAACAACAAAGATTAGTCAAGAAAGACTAGTCCTACCTAGCATGCCAATTCAACGCTTGATCAACCAATAAAAGTGTAATGTATTCTTTATTTTTAACATTTAAATTCTTAGATTATTTTTAATGTTAAATGTGATGACTATGACTGCTACGATCAATTTCAAAAACACCTACATACCTATCGGCCCTTATCATATTCTTAATCCCTATCATCTCCCAACACTCTAGCCTATCCCATATTTATACGATTTTTAAAATCCCCATACTCTCCATATGATTTCTCAATCCCCTCTTATATCACCCTTCCAGCCTTTGTTATCAACTCTTTATCGGCCAATCAAACCCTACTGCCGGTCCAACATCTCCCTATTCGGCCAGGTACCAATGAACGAGGGACATGTGGTGAACTGTTTGAAAGCCAAATGTTATACGGTTTTGTTCATTATGTTTGAATCGGCCAAATTATAACATAACCACCCGACGAAGTCGAATGATGCAAACAACTATCTGATATCATACTCCAGTACTCCATACATGCTTCCAGCGTTCTCATGATGGTATTCATATGACCCAGTACAGCTACTCCTTTGTCATAAAATATGAATATGCTATGAATTAAGTTGGGTCGGTTATTAAAAAAATTTCATTTCATCCTCAGTTTTTCTATATTAGCAATTCGACTTCTGTGATTTCAACAGCAAAGACTGAGAGTAGCAAGTGCTACGAAAGGAAAACACAGTCATTTGGGTTTACAAGTTTCGACCTCCACCATAATTACAAGACAGTCATCTGGGCATCGCTTAAGTCACTGAAGGAGCTAGTTTCGAAGAACAGAGGGCACCACCAGGTCAGCAGTGTGGAGCAAAAGACAAAGGTAACAAACCAAAATACCTTTTTTGAATTCGTAAGCATAAACGAAGAGGGTTAGAGAAAAATTTCTCTGTCAAAATGACTAATAGGGTAGAGCCAAGAACATTTGACAGTTCTCAGTACCACGATGACTGCATTGCAATTTTAAAAGAAAAACAATGGCTACCCTTCTTGGAGAAGTTTAATGGAAGCAATGAGGAAGTCACTAAACAATTTGCCTCTACATTCAATGGGGAGAAAGCCTTGATAGGTAAATTTTCATTCAGGGTCTCAAAAGACACCATAGCACAGTCCTTAGGGATCAGCCCAGAAGGGGAGAAATACTTCAAGACAAAACAGTTCAAAGAAAAATCGTGGACCCAATTCATGTCCAGATGGAGGGTCTCATCCGTTAACTAGAAGAAAGGTGTCCCTAGGAGCTGGCTGATGCATCCATGGGATGAAATGGTGTATATCATCCAAAAATTTGTTACTTGTGAGGGCCGCTACAACATCATTTATTTATACCACATCAAACTACTGTTACATTTGAAAGGGCAGTGCACTATTAGCTTACCATATTTCCTCTTGCAGAGCCTAACTAAAATTTCGAAACCATCCAAAAGAAAAAAAGTAACGAGGACAAGAGCTTATATCATTTTAGGCTAATTAAAATTCTTATTGAGTATGAATTACAGAGAAGGGGAAGAATGTGGAAGGAATTCTTGGCTGCCAACCAAATCAAAGATGAAGAAGATGAGCAAGAACGACAAGAGCACTCAGGATTTATGCAGGACATTGATGAAGAGATTCC
This sequence comes from Pinus tabuliformis, assembly GCA_031772625.1. Taxonomy (NCBI): domain Eukaryota; kingdom Viridiplantae; phylum Streptophyta; class Pinopsida; order Pinales; family Pinaceae; genus Pinus; species Pinus tabuliformis. The sequence continues at coordinate 200,677,229 of CM062818.1, read as the reverse complement.
TGTGCACAAATCAAGAAATGTACCTCCACCCGTTAGTAGTGTGAGGACGAGGAAAATGAGAAAATAGGATGCCCAGAAAGCAGAGCAAGATAAAATTTTTACTACCTATACAAGAAGATCCAGGAGAGCACAAAAGACCCAGCTACAAGAAGACCAACCAGAATCGAATGCACCTGCACCGATGGACATTGAGAGCAGTGCTCACTCACAACCTGGACTAGAAGCTGAGATAGAGGTTAAGAGCAACAATAGGCAAGAAAAAGAGTCACCACCCACCATTAAGAAACAAAGGAGGCTGGAAAAGCAAATTTAAAAGTTAAAAGAAGAACTGATGGAGGCCAACATGCTGGAAAAAGTCATCAAGAAAGAGAATGAAATTCTAAGAGCACAGAGTAAAGAGACTCAACAGAAAAATGAGAAGTTGAGGGAGCAGATCAAGGAACTCTAGGCTGAACAAACTGACATTTGCAAGTGGGCAACCAAATGGTATAACCAAAAGAAAGCCCTCAAGGAGAAGTACAAGAGTTTAAAGCATGAGCTCCACAATCAGAAAGATGCCCAAGCTAAGAAGAACATGGATGCATTGTTGAAAGCAGCAGAGGTGCAGGCAGGGACAAAGTTTAGAGGCATCACATCAGGATTAAAATGAGGGCATGATAATTCATTAAGCTTGGGGGAGATGTTGGTACCATTCCATGACCATATTTTTCTTCTTGAAACACAACATTTGTCTACCTTTTTCCTCCATAGATCCCTTATATTCCTTGAAATTGATTAGTTAACAGTATTATAGTTGTTAGTTTGCATTAAAGTTAATTTATGAGTTTTTATGTTAGAAATTAGGAATTTTTAATAAAAAGGTTACAGGAAGTCACAACATCTTGTAAATGGTTCATCATCTGACACGTGGCATGACAGGCAAGCTAAATCAAGGGATAGGAATGAAAACTAGAATGTACAAGCATGGAGAAACATCGATCCTACAACAAATCAAACACTCCTGGTTATGCGGTCAATGCTGGTCAAAGCCCCAACCTTTTGGTGACAAAGGCAGCAACAGCCATAGGTTTCCCAAACCGGTTTCGTTTTGTTTCTTTTTGGAAATCGGTTTAGAATGGAAATGACCCAAAAATCATTCCATAGTAAAAGCGGAAACAGCTGCATAGTGAATGTACATTCAATCCAAATGAAAGTCGTGTATTAGTTGTTTTTAAAAACACGGATATAGTTACAGTTACATGGTTGGTGATCTCTGTATATCGTTTTGAAAACAGAGCTTTTGTATGATCTTCAGAACTTAATACCAGAACTCGATTACAGTCACGGTTTTATTATAACATTGTTCATGCGTTAATACCTTAGTTGCTTGAGCGTATTCCAGTATACCATTGAAACGCGGACGGGCCCTGCGTGGACGGGTATACTGTCATTTTCATTTCATTAGCAGCTTTTGAATATTGTATAGCATGCATAGTGATTAGAGTTATGCTTATAATTTTGTTGATTTAATTAGCAATCTTTACGAATGATGTTTATGGTGATAGCTTAAAGGATTTATCGTTAAGATCATTGAACCATATCTTGTAAGAGATCTGATCCATCGTTATATTTTTAAAGCATCCTCATAAACTTTGTTTACATGTATTTAAATTTATAGTATGCTTTTGATCTTTCATGAATGTTGAGTGTTAACTAGACAGAGCTTTTGTGCATAACATCCTTGTAAGGGGATTAAAATATCGGTCTAGCAATACACAGTGTCTTTAGGACAGTTAGATGAGTTGAGTGACCTGAGTGTCAAGGTTATAGGGAACATATCTTAACCTTCCGTAAAGAAGTACTGTAACCTACCACAATGAACACTTAGTCAGGAATCCTTTATGTCTATAGATTTTAGACTCATGCCTCGAAGTTTACTTACCCTGGTCGATAATAAATTTAGCCTAATCTATCACCCTAGGTTGGTCACTACAGACATCGGGTTGCATAATGACCTAGCTCCCCACAATGGAAGCACTTTACCTTGGAGATGTCCTTCTTCTTCCTCTTCCCCTTTTGTCCCGCAGATGCCAGAGCCACATCCTCCTCCTCCTCTTTCTTGATTCGACCTCCTTTGCTGCTGCTTCCAACCTTGGTTAGTCCTTTGATCTCTTCTTGGCAAAGAGCTTCCCATATCTCTTCCCATCCTGGAAGAGTAGATTTTCCCAAAATGCTTTGGAAAAATGTCTCCCAATCCTCAGAGACTGCATTCAGGGCGGTCCTCACCATGAACTCCCGATCTGGCGTGGCCCCTATGGAAGTAAGTTGGTGTCGAATCTCTTGCAACCTACTGAGGTATAGACCTATCTTCTCCCCCTTATGCATCTGATTTGATGGCAACTGATTGTCCAATAGCATCTTCCTTTGCATGGAAGTGCCTTGATACAATGTCGTCAAGGTATCCCACATCTCCTTTGTCGTCTTCTTGTCGTCAATATGTTGTACCACATGATCCTTGACCCCATCAAGGATTATGCACTTTGCCTTGGCCATTGCATCCTCATACCTTTCATCATCAGCTGGGTTTACTTGGAAATCCACGGTTCTCAAGGCGATGCACTTGATGCGATGTCTATCTAGAACATACAGGATCCTGACCTTCTAGATGATAAAGTTAGATGCCTTGTCCAACCTATGGTGATCCGTCAGTCCATTCAATGCCATCTCCACTCTTCTTCTCGACTCCCTCTGAGTCTCAAATTCCCTCCTGTAAGTTCTCTTATAGACTCCCTCTAAGTCTCAATTTCCCTCCTCGAAATCTCCCTGCCAATAGTCGAACTGCTCCTCTCCGATCCTCTTTGCACCTGCAAAACAGATCTGGATTTATTGGCTATAAATCTGCCTAAGGAGAGACTCCCTCTACCTTGGTTTTGTCTCGTTAGGTACTGTTATGGTTCGATAGAAACAACACCCCACCAGCTTCCCAATCCATAATCTTCCCATAGCTCCCTAGGCCCCGGAAGCTGAAGAAATTAAGCCTCTTAGCTCTGCGCAATCCTGGCAAGGCTGAATCGTAGCTCTGGCCAACTACATCACTCCTACATGGCTGAGTAGGATGACGTGGCTATTCATGAGCCTCCTCTACCTCTCACTACCTATGCACTGGCCTTCTCTCTGGCTCAAAATGATGACACATGCCCTCTGTGTCACTCATCCTCTGTTTCCTTCTGCTTAGGAACAACTTTGTCTCTCGGGATAGGCTTTTCTGCTACAAATTTTCTGATTTTGCTGGTGCCTTCAGTTCTCTTGTGATCTACAATGCTGTGATACCATGTTTAATTTTCTAAATGTTACCCATTGGAAATCCCTACTGCATTATCTGGTTTATTTCACCTACTTTTTTATTCCTTAACAAGTTATTTAACCATTTAAATATTGAAAATAAACACAAATGTAGTCTCAACTCATATACAGATCATCAACTGAAATAATAGACAAACACACAAGGGACACTGTTATTTTTGGACAATCGTCCCAAGAAAAACCCAACTTGGGAAAACCGGTGCAACAATTCTTAGGGTTTTATTATTAAGAAAATTTATTGAGTACAACTAGGGTGCCAAACTTGCTCACCCAACATAGATATATATCTGGCAATAATACCTCTCTTCGGAAGTAGATATTTAACAAGTCTGCTCCATGAAAATCTCTCCAATGCTTCTCTGAGGTTTTGCGTTAGCCCTACTGGTCTCTGCGTCACTCTAAAACCCCCTTGTGTTAGCCTTCTGCTGCTCTGCGCTAGCTCTCTGGCCTTCTGCGTCACCCACACAGGCCTTGCTAGCCTCTACACAGTCACTCGGGCTCTGTGTGTGGCTCCCATCATCTCTGTGTAGCCTCCTCAATCTTCGATGGTTCTTGGACACTATATATGCCTCTCAGTTATGCAATCACTGCCCCTTGCTACAACTTAGATCACTTGTTCGAATTTTCTCAGCAACCTCGCTCCAGAAAATCAATCTGACGAATCAATCTCAGTGTATCTCCAACTAACCCTGAAGCCTCCTCTTATACCTTTTTTGTTGAGTCTTCAACGACCGAGATTAAATCTCTAATCAAGGGCCAATATTAGATTTGGCTTGATCCATGTATTTTAGAACATCCTCACCCAGTTTTATATTAATACCCATTAATATTTTAATTTTCGTAAGTTTAGACTTGGGAACCCCATTAAAAATGTTAATTATTTTAATATCTCTTTAACCAGGTGGAATTCCCCCAAACCATTTATGGGTGTTGGAGATCTCATTTGCTTTAGCCTCTCCCCCAATTTTCATGGCTAGAGCACATTCGATGCTATTCCAAATCAACAACTTCACCTCTTATCCATTGAGCTCATCCTCCCATCTTAAGTGGATCTCAAGCCTAGATTGGTCATTGGATAATAATTCCTAAACTACCATACTTCTCTTATAAATTTACTGCCTCCCATAAGATCTAGGTTGGATTTTGGAGATTGATTGTGCCCTCATGCTGCTACTTTGAGCCTACAGGTGTCATCACGTTCATGCATTAGTGTTGATGTTGAGAACTGTTTTGCGACAAGGAAGGACAAGTCAACTTGGGGAGACTTATACAAAGTTAGCTACTATTTATGGTTGTAATCTCTCTCCTACATTTGTCGATACAAAGAGTATCTTTTTTTCCTATATTTTATGTGTTATGTTTGCACTCATGTATTTCAATGCCATGTTGATTCATTGAATAAAGGATTTTGATTATGCTACATGGATTGTGGTTTCATTGCTTGTTTTAGTCGCGTGTGCAAGTCGTAATAATAACACTCAGAGCTACAATTGGAGCTTACAAGCAAGGAGGAAAGGAAAGCTTGCAAGGGATTCCAATTAGGCTTCTTTCCCATTCTCTAATTTCTCTAAGGAAAACTTTATGCTTTTTGTCTTCTGTTTTTCTAGGTTAGACCATTAAACCTAGGGAATTTACCTTTGTCTGCAATCGTGAAAATTCTGCATAACAAATTGGCAGCTCCATTGGGGATCAATTCTTCCCTTAGTGGTTTGCTTGACCTTAGTACATTTTTTACCTCTTTAAGTGACCTTGATTGGTTCACTCAGACATTGATTTATCCTTGGAAAACACTTCTTTGAGCTTGAGTTGGTTTTTCTATGTTGTGTTTTGACAGAAACTAATCCCGTGGATATTGGTGGCCACCCGCCTATTCCACCTAGACCTCCAGTCAGTTTCATCTATTTGCTTGATTATAGCAACATTTACTATTTTTAGTAGTTTTTTTGGGGCTTGAAATTCCGAAGCTGTTTTGAACCCTTAAACAACATTTTTTTTAGGCCCACAACAGGCTAATAAACATTGCAAGGGATTGCGACAAATCTTGTTGTACTCATATATATATTTCCAACGAGGTATTGTATGCGCTGAACGGAGTTCATATGACCAAGTTATGACCCCGGGAAGTTGGCTGCCCAACTAAGCCCTATGGGACACACAAAATCTTGGTGTTCCATCTCCGGGGATTAGGGTTTTCCCTTATTTTTCAATAATAAAAAGGCCCTTGACCTCATTGTAACACAATTAAGAGGCATGTAGCCGCCACATCTCTTCTCAGAGGTAAGTTACCATCGCCCGAGCTAGTTTATTTCCATTTTGTATGTAAGCATATTTTAGTTCTTTGATATTAATGAAATGAAGTTTTATTCCTACTACATCTCGGTGTTTATGTTTGTATCTATATTCTATTTCATATAAGTCTGGATCAATGGTATTAGAGCGGTCTTCTCTTTCTTTGTTTTTATTTTCATGTCAACGAGGTCAAGGTATAAGGAGTTAGGGCTCGAACTGGTTGAACCTTTACAAGATCAGCCTTGCAAACCTTGACGACCTCCCATGGCGGAAGAAAAGAAAGACGAGGGAGCATGAGATCCTTTCAAAATATTTCTCTAGGAAGTCCTCGAGCGACAGAGGAACGCGGTGATGGATAACTTTTCCCAAATCCTTCAGCGACTACCCACATATGACATATCTTCATCCAATAGCCACTCTGGAGGCACCATTCCCTTTAAGGTACAATTAGACTTTGACATTCCCATATTTGAAGGCCAAATAGATGCAGATGCCATAGATAGATGGTTAAATATGTTGGAAAGATATTTTTCAATTCATGACTTTTCCAATCGGGAAAAATTTACTTTTTCACTCCTCAAAGTCGACCCCCATGTCAACCATTGGTGGGAAACCTACTGTGAACAGAAGGATGAGAGGGAATCCTCACTTTTTTCATCCGCACCCACTTGGAATTCTTTCTGAAATGCCATTAAGGAACAATATTACCCTGTCGGGAACTATGAAGATAAAATACATAAAGTGGACCACACTGTGGTAGGGAAGGGACCAAGACATGCCGAAGTTCACAAATATTTTTCATACACTTCGTACAAAGTTGGTTATCAAGTATTTTGAGCATTATTTGGTACTAAAATACCGAGTCTGTGTACACAATTACATTCACGACAAGATGGACTTCCTAGAAATCTTCTCGCTTGGTGCTGCCTATCAATATTTTGTCAAGGTCAAGCAGCAATTTAAATAGAAGAAACGAGACTTTGGATCTATGAATCTAAAGTAGGGGAAAGGCGCCCCCAAATTGCAAAACAAAGGTAAAAGCCAAGGAGGGGTGACCCAGGATAACCCATTGAAGCTGCAAACAAAGAACAACACCATGAGGACAAAGAAGGACACAAAGAAATGATGTGAGTTCCACAAGAGCTCCACTCACAACACAAGTGAGTGTCGGGCCAAGCAGTCATCGGTGGTTGAGCTAAAAACTTCAGAATTAGATGCATGTTCCAACTTTGAGTCAAAATCCAACAAGGGGAATGACAAAGGGAAGCAAATTATTAATGCGGAGCCCAGTGCCACTGTTTCCACCACCAAGATCCAAAATATTGAGCCCAAAGATCTAGAGGAGGGGGAGCGACTCTTCCAGTCACAGATGTGGGTGAATGGTTCTCCACTACAATTCATTGTCAACAACGGAAGCCAAAATAACCTCATTTCACCAGAGGTCATACATCATTGGGTGGCTTCATCAAGGACGAGATCTTCGCGTTAGCCAAACATGTCGCCTTCCCTACAACATCAAGCCCTTCACTTATGAGGTGTTGTGTAATGTGGCTCCTCTTGAAGTTTGTGATGTATTATTAGGACAACCATACTTGTGGAAGTGTCATGTTATGTATGAGTCTAGGCCTTGCACTATTATTACTTCTTTGGGCAATAAGTTATACAAGATACCGAAGGTAGCACCGTCTACCTCCATCTCTTTGATATCTGTGAAGCAATGCAATAAGATCATTTCCCAGACCGAGAATTTTTTCTTCCTTATGATTCATCCTCTGGGAAAGAAGAAGATTGTGGCCACATCCATGACCTTCAAACATGGGTCCTCCACACGGAAGCAACAGATGGACAAGGTCGTGGAGGAATACAAGGACATCTTCACCTCACCCATAGGGATACCCCTACATTGTTAGGTCAAGCACTCCATCAATTCAACCCCGAATGCGTCGCTACCCAACGGGCCGATCTATCGATGTTTTTATCTTGAGAACGATGATATCAAGAGGTAGATTAAGGAGTTGTTGTAGAAAGGGCACATCAGACCAAGTTCATCACCCTGTGGGATCCTGATCGTATTGGTACAGAAGAAGGACGAGACCTGGAGACTTTGTATTGACCATCGGGCGCTGAATAAGATCACTGTCTGGAACATGTATCCAATACTAAAAATTGATGACCTTCTGGACCAACTCAAGGGGGCCAAATATTTCAACAAGTTTGACTTGAAGTCTGGTTATCACTAGGTACCAATTGAACCCTTTGATGTGTGGAAGGATGGCTTCAAATCTAAGGAGGGCATTTTCGAATGACTGGTCATGCCTTTTAGGTCGACCAATTCCCCCACAACCTTCATGAGGCTGATGGATGACATCTTGTCTTCTTTCATCAACTCGTTCATTGTAGTGTATTTGGATGACATATTGATCTTCAACCAGAGTTGGGAAGAGAACCTCCACCATATTCGACAGGTCCTCCAAAACCTGTGATAACACAAATTATGTGCCAATTTGGAGAAATGCACTTTTGGTATGACCCAGGTTCAATATATGGGGTACATCATTGATGAGTGGGGTGTGCATGTGGACCTGGCCAAGACACAAGTTATTCGAGATTGGCCAGCCCCAACTACTTTAATAGAGCTCCACAACTTTCTGGGTCTTGCCAATTTCTACCGCAAGTTCGTGTTGGGGTTCTCTCATATCACTTGGCCTTTGATTCAAGTCACCAAGGGTTGAGCGAAAACATATTTATTTTGGTATGAATCCCAACAGAAGGTGTTTTTTGAGTTGAAGCATCACCTCTACTCTGCACCAGTGCTTACATTACCATAACTGCAACAACTGGTTGAGATTGAGACAAATGCCTCTGACTATGCTATTGGTGCAGTTCTTACTCAGCAGGGGCATCCAATGGCATATCACAGTGAAACACTTTCAGACACAGTCCAAAAGTATCCCATCTATGAAAAAGAGATGTATTCCATCATGCAGAATTTCCGACAATGGACGAATTACATTTTGGGGAAGATAACATTCATCCACATAGACCACCAGACCCTGCAGTTCATATAGAAACAAGGAAAGTTGCGGAATGGTCGCCATCAGAAATGGTCGACATACCTGCAACAGTTCCATTTGAACATTAAGTACAAGAAGGGAAGCAATAATAATGTTGTATACTGCCTCAGTTGACCGCCAGTCATGGTGTTGACCACTGTGCTCGACTCTTGTGGACACGAGACTTTTGGGTGGCCGCATATTTACAAGAGAAATCCAGAATTCGACAACATATACTAGATGCTCCTGGAAGGAAAGAAAGTTCTTGATTTTCACCTCCAGGTTGCATTTTTATGCCTCTTGGGACACCTCTATGTTCCTTCAAGCGAGCGTGCCAAGATGATTTGGGAGACACACTACAATCGGAACGTTGGACATTTTAGAGTAGAGGAAATAGTGGCAATGTTGTAAAAGTATTTTTATTGGTTGAACCTTCGACAGGATGTTGGGAAGTACATAAGTGCATGCATTGTCTACACCATGCCAAACCAACTATCAAGAATAAAGGACTATATACGCATGTTCCTACTGCTAGTCGGACTTGGGAATCCATCTCCATGGATTACATGTTAGGCCTTCCTTCTACTAAGCATGGTAACGACTACGTTTTCGTGGTCGTTGATCGATTCTCTAATATTTCCATTCTGGTGGTCTACAAGAAAGAAGCAACTAATAAGCTCTTCTTTGTACGAGTATGGGTACACTTTGCGATCCCACAATCCATTATCTCAGATCAAGACAATAGGTTCCTGAGTACATTTTGGTCAAGCCTCTGGTTGATGTCGGATACCAAGCTCACTAATTCCATTGCTTTCCACCCCCAAACTGATGGCCAAACAGAGGTCGTTAATAGGATGACCATGCACATTCTACACATGTACAACTCGAAGCATTTATGTACATGGGATGAAATCCTTCCCTATGTCTAAGATAGTCACAATAGAGCTCTCCATAACTCAACTGGCCACAACCCCTTCAGGTGGGGTTGGGATTCCATACACAATGTCCCATTGATGTGGTCGTACCATTTGAACCTACTAAGGCAGATTCAGCTAATGTTTAGGTCAAAGATAATAGGGCTAACAACTTCATTAAGCGCATTCAACACATAAGCCAGCAGGTCCATGACATATTGGACAGAGCCAATGCTAAGTATAAGTGGTGCCATGATCAACAACGAGTAAGACATAGGTTTCAGGTGGGTGACAAAGTTTGGTTACATTTGCAGAAGGAGTACCTCATTGGGCCCCACCACAAACTTCGCCCACTCCAATATGTGTCATACACCATCACTAAGGTTGTAGGGGACAATGCCTTCAAGCTCAACATTCCACCATTCCTTGGCCTACAACCAGTATCCAATGTGGACCGGTTGTGACCATACTTTTCCCAATTATTGGACACATTCGATGTTGTTGAGCAGCTGACAGCAATAGAGCTCAACCCAAGTTTCATCGAACATGTCACAACTGACAGGATTGTGGACACATAGATCAAGAACACTTTTCATCAAAGGATCCAACTATAACGAGTTGTCAAAGAAAGCCAACTCCTTCATGAGGGCAAGTCATTCACTAGGGACCATGTTCAACAGAAATTTCCTTACCTCATGGAGGCTCTGCACATAATGGGAACCATTGATTCAAAAGGGGGGAGGATTGATCCAGGTGAATATTAATGTCCACCCACCTATTGCACATATAACTCCAATAAGTTTCATCTATTCCCTTGACTATAACAACATTTACTATTTTTAGCAGTTTTTCGGGTCCTAAACTTCCTGAGTTGTTTTGACCTCCTAAACGACATTGTTTTTAGGTTCGCAACAGACGCATAGCCATAGGAAAGGGCCTACAAAAAATCCTGTAGTACTCAGATAATTATTTCCAATAAGGTATCATACGTGCCAAATGGAGATCATATGACCAAGTTACAACCCTGGGAGGTTAGTTTCCCAACTAACCCCAATGGGGCCCACAAACTCTTGTCGTTCCATCTACTGGGGTTAGGGTTTTGGTTGTTTATGGTTTTCCCTTGTTGTTCAATAATAAAAAGGCCCTTGAGCCTCACTATAACATTGTTCAGAGGCATGTAGCCACCACATCTCTTCTTAGAGATAAGCTACCAAAGCCTGAGCTAGTTTGTTTCCATTTTGTATGTAAGCATATTTCAGTTCCTTGATGTTAATGAAATGAAGGTATTTTTTTATATTCTATATATATATATATATATATATTTATTTATTTATTTATTTTTTTAATTTTTTTCTTTGCTCCATCTCAGTGTTTTTGTATTTGTATGCTATTACATTCCTGTATAAGTCTAGATCAGAAACTACCTCAGCGCATCCTCTGTACCTGCGCTACAGAGCACTTGTGTTTATTCTGCATCTGTGTTGATCCTTGTAAGATGCAAATATTACTTTCCTATGCCTTGCTCTATGATTTTCTTTGTTCCAGAAAGTTTTCTTTGTCTTTGAGTGTATCTCTGTCTCTGAAACCCTTCATTGTGTTTGGTTTAGTTTTATTAGCCTTTGATAGGAATTTCTTTGAATTTTTCTTTGTTCTTGTCAATTAGGTCTTTTGCAAACTTTTTGCTTGATCATTACTTGTTTGAAGAAATTGATATTACAATATTTATTTTGTGTGATTTCTCTTATGAGTGATCTAGATTCATCTTAGTTTTCATTGCATTTGAATATTAAGAGGAAATAAAGAAAAAAAATTCATTATTTGCATTTAGGGTTTTGAGTGAGATTTAGAAATTGGGATAGTTGTATTTGAAATTTTTTGATTAGGAAGTGTTGTTTATTGCACCATTTGCTTGTTGCATTACCATTTAAATCTTTTCCTTCTCAGAGATAGTTTTTCATTGAAAATAAAATATTTCTTATTATCATGTTAGATTGTATTTTAGGATATTCAGATGAAACTCGTGGTGAGCCTTGAAAACTGAAACTTAATTCAAGATAAACTCTAAAATTTACTTAATCAATCTTAAGGAGCATTTGGAACATTAACACAAACATTTAGAGGTCTAGGTAAGAGACGTGTTCGGACATCTTTAAGCACAAGAGTTGTCACTATTTGCTAGTGTTGCATTCCGAGGATGATATCCCATTCCACGTACATAAGTGTATCATATTGTTCTCCACATACCTTCGAGTATATCAGATGGCGCTCCATGCATGCAATGTATATGGGAACACTCTCGTCGTGCAATTATGCACTAGACAATACTAATACAAACTGCGCTTCCATGTACCTTCATATATTTTGGAATTCCCCACTAGGTTGTTATCCCATTTTAGGTAACCGAGTGAGACGCGTTGTACACTGTGTGCACCGAACATAACATTCGAGGATATTTCCTACCTGTACGTAAATCCTTGGTTTTTTAAGGTTGTATATTACATTTCATAGTTGCTTGGTAAACCCTTATGCCTAGTTACTCCCTTTTTATTTATTTATTTTAGTTGTTAATTTCTAAAATTTATTAAATCATCGTGGAAGAAAAACCCCCTCAACCCCATCGCCATTTGCGTAGGATGAAAATATTGCCTCCTTTACCTCTTGAGGCAACACTTGGACATCGTCAAAAGAACAAAACAATGCAAACTACCAAAACTAGTGCTTTGGAAGCATCCCCTTCTGGTACTACATCTGAAGTGAATCAACCAAAATCTTCTCTTCCTATAAGCATTGAGTCTGAGATCATATTTTTAATTGTTGGTGAGTCTGATGCAGTCAAAACCGAAAACCTTGAGGCTTTAGAACCTAAGGTTATTGAGCCTGAATTTTCATATTCAGAAACATTATCTCTTGAGGTCATTTAACATGAGGAGCCTCAATTAAATAAACATATTACTTCAAGGCCTTCTCTTTCTCTTCCTCTGCCTTCGACCCTACCACAACAACCTATATATCATGACCCCAACGATGAAGAACTTCCGCCTTGTCTTTTGAGTATTAAGGAGATTCCTCAAGAAGAGTCTCGAAGCTCCTCTCCTATTTGTTTTAGAGGGACTCATCTTTATCAAGCCCATCCTTTTCCTCCTCTTCATACTCCCATACAAAATCATTCACCCAGAACACCTCGTTTCAGCACAACATTGAGTTTGGCCTTCTTTGGGAAGTATCACCGTGACTGAGTCAGCGACAGTTTCTCAATCTGTATTTGCTATAATGAGTTAGTTGACTGAAGTTACAACTACTTCAATGTTTGTGACTTTTCAGAAACACATTTGTATGGTGGTCCATCTGTACCACCTGGTTATCAGTCCTTATCTGGAACCTTTTCTGGCATCACGACCAGTCCATGGAATTCTACTTCTCCATCCTCATCTGGAATACCATATAGAACTCCTATTATGAGTGTCTCACAACCTTTTTCGTCCATTGTGCTCCAATCATGTATGGAGCAACAATATGGTCCACATGTTAGTGGAATGGGATATTTACAACAACCTCCTCCACCTTATACTAGGTACCCTCCTCTTGGGGGGAAGTTACCTCCACATGCTCACTATCCCCCACTAGGGGGGGAATTTGTTGATGGAATGTACCCATTTCCCAATAAAATGCAACAATTTAGTCAACATCCTATTGGTCCTCCCTTTCTAGGAATGACAGTCGATCCTTGGCACCCTATGTTTCATGTACAACCTGGTTTAACCCTAAATCAATTACCCATTTCTCAACCTGTTCTAGCTACATCTTAGGTTCCTACTTACCAGCCTATGCCCCAATATTCCCAAGTTGTATCTAAATTAAGTCAACCTCTCCAAGTTGCATCTCAAGTGCAAATTGTTCCACCAATGTCTGGGATGTCTCCAATCCCAGACGCCCAACATATTCAGGTTGCCTTACAAACCCCACCACTTGGTCATCCCACACATCGAACACAAGTACAACAACCTATCTATGGCATGGAATAGGTATAAACCAGTCAACCTAATGTAGGGATGTTACAAAATCCCTATGGGAAACAATACCAAGGTATCCCGCAATTGCATGTTGGTCAAAATCATATACAACATATGCCTTATCAAGGTCAACAACTTCAAACCTAGCCATTCCCCCTTATCAATATTATCCTTATCCTGGAAAACCTGGTTATACATATCATGGTTATCAGAACCCTCCATACCTGGGAATGAAAATTCCCATAGCTCAGCCTATTTCTTCATACCCAAGGTATCCTCCACCACAGGTTAACCTTCCTCCTAAGGTCAAACTTCCTAGGTAGATTTTAATAGGAAGTTGCAATTTTTTACAACTCTTGAGCTTCCAAATTTAACTCGGCTTATAAATGATCCCATTTGTCACTCTCCTTGGTGGTCGATCATTTCTACGAAGTTGTCAAGTGATATCCTAAAATTCAACGGAAATCTCGGAGAAGACTCGTCTACAAATGTTATGACATATCACTTATGGTGTTCATCAAACTCTTTAAATGATGATTCTATTCATTTACAAATATTCCAATTAACACTTACAGGTACGGTAGCAAAGTGGTATATTGAGTTGCCACGAGCTTCGTTTAACAATTTCAGTGCCTTAGCAACCACATTCTTAACCCATTTTCAGTTGCCCATTCGTTATGAGACTGGAACTAAACTTTTGACCAATTTCAAACAATATGATTCCACTCACATTTCTTATCATATTCATGAGTGGTGACGTCATCATCATTTGGTCAAAACTTACGTTCATGAACAATTACTAGTTGAATGGTTCACTAAGTCTTTGTTAGCACCCATAAATGAAGGCGTTGCGAAAGACAAAATTGTTACCGAAGAGTAAGTAATTGCTCATTCCCAATACCTTGATACCTTGATCTCATTTAAACACAATCCAATGCTCTGAGACCTCAAAATATTATTCCACAACCTCCCGGTAAAGAATCAGATGGCACTGATTGCATGATTATTTCTACGAACCAACAGTTAGTGAGTAAGCTATCTGGTTCGTCTCCTGCTATGGCTGCCCAAAATCCCTCTTCTACTACACATGCAACTACTACTTCTAAGATAAATGTCATCCAATCCACGAAAGTAAAATCTAAGCAACCAAGAAGTAAAAAGAAAGACAAAGGAAAAAATAAGAAAGATAACCCTCTGTAGGATAAACAAAATAACCAGTGTCCTAACGAAAAATGGAAACCTTGTTATCCTTTCTTAATTTGTAATGAGAAAAATTTTACACGGGACTGTCCACATCGGGAAGAAGTAAATCAATTCCTCAAGTCATCTATTGTACCTGTTGTGTTAACAGGTCCCTTCCCTAATCATGAGACAAACATGGTTGCACGGGATCTAACTTCCTCTTCCTTGGTTATGATGCTTTCCTCCACCAAAAAAAAATGAAGTTATGGTGGCTATGAGAAATAAGGACTATGGTACTTCGAATCCCTCGGTTGGTAAGGCTACCAATCAACCTACCAATTCTACCTCATATGCTTCAGATCCCGCTCCAAATGTGGTTCTGACTGAATTAATTATTAAACCTCCCAAGGGCGTTATTCACAAATCCGCATTTAATCCGCGTGCACGAGATGTGCAGAACTATAACATAGTTGAGCATCTAGCCCAAGTTCTTTCAACTATGTCAACCCCTGAAGTTTTGCAGAATTTTCCCGCCCAGAAGAAGGCTTTACTTGTCGCGATTGGGAGCACCGATCCTTCAGATTCTAGCCTTATAGTATTTAATCATGAGAATTATACACCCAAACTTCTAGCAAAATTAGCTCTTATGATTCAAGTTGTTGTTCGAAGTAAGACCATCCATTAGATAATTGTGGACGAAGGAGCTTCAACCTGTATCATGTCACTTTCTTATTGGAAGGCTATTGGCTCTCCTTAGATCAACCAGTCACCTACTACTCTAAAATCCTTTGATGGAATATGCTTCAAACCTTACGAAATTTTAAATTCGTTACAAGTAGAATCAGTTGCCAAGACAATATAAGTAGAAGTAGAAGTTATAGATGGACCATTGGATTATAACCTTTTACTGGGGCCATACATGGATTTACGCCATGATCGCTATTGTTTCGACCTATTTTAGAATGATCACTTTCTCTCATTGGGGGGGCATCGTGGCCATTGATCAAATCACCCTTTTTCCCAATAATGCTCAAGTCATTGGAAGCATCCCTCTTGTGGTCGAGTACCCAAAAATTTATTAGCATGTCAGGGTGGGATTGCTTAAGGATTATTCCCTTATGGAAACCTTTTGTTTACCTCCTCTTCTTCCTTTTCCCCTTTCTCATCATGACAACTCGAACCCGATTGCCTTTATCAACATGATCTATTCTTGTACTATTTCATTTGATCCTTGGATAGTGCCAAATGCTTCTAATATTGATACATTTGGTGACCGCATGTCACTTAGTCCTATTGAACTTGAATATGAGGCTATCTAATCGGCTTGTTCGACACCTTCTGATTTCTCCTCCTTGGTAGATTGGGTTGATCATTCTCGAGATTATGGTTCTGATCCCTTCTCTGATATTTTTTCTACTGATGAGAGCATCATGGAAATCATGATGTTTGATGATGCATCGTGGAACAATAATCATCGTCGTTCCTCCCTACCTGATGCTTCTGAAGATAATATTGGTGGCATCTATTCACCTAATTTTATTGAGATATTTGAGAATTCCCTATCTATTCATGACATCAATTCTGAGAGTAATTTGTCGAATATTTAAGAGACCATACATCTTGATATTTTGATTAAACCGATAATTATTGAGAATGTACATATTGGTGCATATTGCTCTCCCGACGAGATCAAGATCTATAAATCCATTTTCTAGGAATTTCAGGACGTTTTCACCTAGTCATATGAAAATATGTCATGTATTGTTCCAAATATTTTTGTACATGAAATCAAAGCGTATCCAAATGCTAATCCAGTTCAACAACACTTACTTCTAGTTCATCCTAAGAAAGGTGCTGCTATTAAAGTTGAGGTTGAAAAACTTCTGCCTGCTGTTTTCATCTACCCAGTTCCCCTTATTTATTGGGTCTCGAATTTTGTTCCTGTAATGAAGAAGTGAGGCACGATTTATGTGTTTGTCGATTATCAGGACATCCACTGTGCTTGTCCTAAGAACAACTATCCCACCCCATTTATCGACCAGATTGTTGATGATTGTGCTGGAAGTGAAGTTTTTTCGTTTATGGATGGTTTTTACGGCTATAACCAAATCAACATTCTCCCATTGGACCAACATAAAATCACATTTATATGTCCATGGGGCACATTTTCCTATCGAAAACTCCCTTTTAGTTTGAAAAATATTGGGAAATCTTTTAGATGGTGTTACACAGTAATTTGTCACCATCCCTGTTACTCCTCTTGTCGTACCTTGGAGGACACATCCCGGGAGTTATAAGAAGTGACAAAGGCTAAAAACACTTGCATTATGTTCCCCTGAGTATGTACTCCATGTTCCCTAAAGACACCTTCTGCAGATCATCCCTAAAAAGTGCTATTTTTCCATTGGCGCAAGTCCACAGTATTCTACCCGCGCCAATGGTGGAGATCCTCAAAACAGGGCACGCCCATTGGCGCTCTGTCTTAGAGCAACAATCGCGCCAACCAAAGTTAGTCGTGCTTTTTGCCTTAATGCGCGTCTGACTGTTGTTTCCTTCATTACATGGAGCTTTTCTGAGGATAAAAAATCAGTCTTTTGTCGAGCTTTATCCATCTTTATGGCTTTTGCTAAATCCGCAAAAGGTGTCCCGGTTCATCGCATCCTCCTCCCTTCTTCATCTATATAAGCTTGTCATTATGCATTGGACAAGCTAGTGTTGGTGTTAGTGTTATGCTAGTGATTTGGTGATTGAGTGATAGTAGTGATGATTATTGGTCATGGAGTGTTAGATGTTGAGTTCTTGGAGGAATGCTAGTGAGTGCTAGAGAGGTTATGCTGCCGGAGAGGAGATGCATGTCAAGACACATATAGTTACTCGCCCAGCCAGGAGAAGGGTCGACGTCAGAACAATGGTTGTAACTTTTCCTGTTTATTAATTGATGAGCGACTGCTATTATAGTTCCAATCTCATTATCTATCATGGTGATATGTTGATTTATTTCCTTTCTGACTGAAATATAGTTGTGCCTTGGTAGTTTTTATGTTGGTATCTGTCTCTTCCTTTGCATGTGTAGGTATTCGTTATGATCTGTTGGAGCAAGGGAGCGAGGATATCAACTCTACTTCAATCATAGCGTTGGACTCCAGGTTAGTCTTCTTGATTCACCTTTGATGCATAACTAGGAACTTGCGTAGCAGCGTGGTTTGTTTGTGGCTAGTTCTGTGATAGGCTAGTGGGATCGCCTCTGTCCGCAGAGGGGATTTACCTTACCAACAAATTGGCGACTCCGCTGGGGAGTAACTCTTTGATTTCTGTCTTGCATGTTAATTTTCTTCTGCTTGCTTGAGTGCATGAGCTTCCTGAGTCAGTTTTGAGTTGATTCTTTACTGTTTGACCCATCTGAGCACTGTCAACCCGACCTGAGGTCGTATATTTTATCTTTTTAGTTGGCAAGCTTAATTGGTGCGGTTATTTCTCTGACAGTCGCGCCAGTTGGCGCACGTTGCTCAAAAGCAACTCGCGCCAATTCTGTGGTAGCGCAAGTTGCAGGCTGACAGTCGCGCCAGCTCTGTAAATTTTGCTTGTGTGTGGGTGGAAAGCTCATTCAGTCTCTTTATATATCTCTTTCGGCCTCTGGAACTGTGTTGAACCTCTGCTTGACTGGTCTTAGCCTGTATCCCTCAGCTGTTTGCTTATTTCCAGTGACTTTGCATGTCTAGCCTTCTGTGGGAAGTTTCGGTCTCTTGATTATCCAGTCAGCTTGTTGATTGTTCTGCACTTATCCAGTGATTTGTTAAAGCTTGATCTTCTATACTCTGAATACTTCACTTCTAGCTTCTTTGGATTTCACTAGTCTTTGTGTTTTTTCTTGCTTGCATGGTTCATTTTGTGTTTTAGAATTGGTTCTATTTCATTGACTGAACTTGGATTGTGCATATCTCTTAGAATTTGTTTACATGCATCATGCCATCTTAAAGGAAAGAAAAACAAAAAATCTCTTGCATCATAGTAGTTAGCATTTATTGTTATTTGTTGCTATTAAAAAGAAAAAGACAAAATTTAGTTTCTTGTTATTAGCTGCATTAGTATCTTTGTTGTTTGTTGAAGTGATCGTTTCGTTTGTGAAAAAGATCTCAACCCTCTTGTAGATAGAATTCATCGAATAAAATGATTTAATTTCGGCATATAGTTTGCATGTAAGAAGTTTTCGAGATATCACATACGGTAGGACCAAAAAACTGAAACATAATCAAAGATAAACTTTAAAATGAACCAAATGAACATAACAACGCATTGGAACATAACGCAAACACTCTAGAGGTCTAGGTTAGAGACGTGTTCCGGCGTCGTTAAACCTGGTAGTTTATCGTCGAGTGGTTGGGTGATTCCTCCACGGTGAAACGGTAGCTGCCAATACGGACTGTGCTCCCACGTACCGTCGAGTATATATTGGGAGACCCCTATAGGAATAAAGCCTTTATCCATAGGAAGCCGTGTCAGCCGCCCTACGATTCGCAATGCAGTGAACACAACATTCACGAAGATCGACCACCCGTACCCTAAAAAGTATTCTGTGGTTTTGCGAAAAGTTTGGCACACCCTCTACCTAGAATTCCAGAGCAGTCACTTTTGATCCTTTTCGGACTCCCTAAACGAAAAGGTGCCTGTGAGCGTCTTGTCACTTCGTGCTCATTAAATATTCGAAGGAGACTAGAGTCATCTTTTACCCTTTTCTCGACTCTTAAAAAATGAAAAGGTTAAGTTCAGTGTCTTAAAAAATATTGGCCACGATAACATTACCCAATTAGATCTTGTTTGCGTTAGCTTTAGTAGGGTTATTTCTCGTTCAATGGCAGCCTTTCCGGTGCCCACCGGCCAAGGTGTTCCTCCTGATGGGAACCCTCGCCCATTTCCTTCTGTCGGAAATGTTGGCGTTCAGTATATCACAACATTGTCTTTACCTGGGTTGACCATTGGTTTACCCGTATGGTTGTTTTCAAACTCGGTGGTCTCAAGTGTGATGAATCTTGTCCCACCACCACCTCCTCCACCCGGACAACACCATGTTGATTCTAAGGTGGACCCCTTCCCTTCTTCGCCTATTGCTATTTCCTAATCTTCTACTTCGCCTGGTGAAACCTTGGATTTCACTTACCAGGTGACTAAGAAGAAGAACAAGAAGACCAACAGGAAGAAGTCTTCTAAGGGGAAGGTCGTATCTACCACGAAACTATCAGAAATGGAATCACCTTCTGCTCCTCCGCGGAAGCTTCGGTCTCCTTGTCGATTATGCAAAGGGGACCATTTTCTTTCTGATTGTCCTCTGTCGGATCCCTTTCCCCAACTACCCGCTGGATATCAGCGTCTTTTTACACCTGTAGAGCGTCTCTCCACTAACCAAGTGATCAAACATGATTCCTCTTTGGTCCAGCTTTCTCTTCCTGAACCTACCTGTGCTCCACCTGCTCCAGACCAGTCCCTGGTCGGAACAAGTGATTTATGTTCATCATCTACGCACCACTTGATTATCAAAGATGAACCCCCTGAGTCCAAACCAACCGAAAGTCCACAGTTCCAGCTTACAAGTAACCCGGTCTTTCAAAAGGTCCAGCTTACAAGTGACCCGGTTTTGCCTACAGAAGTTCCATCTTTAGCTACTCTTACATCTGAATCTAAACCAGACGAAAGTCAAAAGGTCCGGCTTACAAGTGACTCGGTTTTGCTTTCAGAACTTCCACCCCTAGATGATCCTACATCTGAATCCAAACCAGACAACAGTCAAACGGTCCGGATTACAAGTGACCCGGTTTCGCCTTCAGAAGTTACCTCCTCAGATGATGTTATCACTGCCAAGAATGACGAACCCACCATCCAAATTCTATTCATTGACATAGACGTTAATGATCAAGTGAGCATCCCTCTCATTTCTTCACAACAGGAAGAAATTCCATTAGATGCATATCCGGCTGTCTATCCAGTCCCACCTTCGAGAAACCTAGTTATTTCCTTTAATTGGGATCAACTAGTCAATCCTCGGTTACCAGCCTCCATACCATTTCGAATTATAGTTCAAGTCTATCGCATGGTTATGGCTGGTACAATTATTGATGAAGGATCTCCTGTGAGTATCCTTTCTTCAACAGCTTGGGAAGCACTTGGTTCCCCACTGCTTCTGCCTGAGATGAGAAACCTTATAGGTTTCCATCGAGAAATCACTCGACCTTTAGGAATTCTTCCCAATGTACCTATCACGTTAGATGGGAAGACTATCCAAATGGGTCTCATGGTAGTCCAAGGTCCGTTAGATTACAATTTACTCCTTGGACGAGACTATATTTATCGCATACATGCTATTGTGTCCTCACTCTTCAGAGTGATGTGTTTTCCGCATGAAGGAAGAACGATCAAAGTCGTAGACCAACTTTCATTCCCCGGTTCACACTTCACATATAGCCATCTGCCATTCCTAAATGGTCTTATTTCCACAGGAAATGCCCCAGCACCCACCCCGTCATTCTGATGACGGCAGCTCACCCGGGCGCGTGACTGAAGCCTGGGGGCATCCTCCAATCGAGTCTTTCCAAGTAAACCTTCATTCCATCCACTCCGTGAATGCCATGAAGCTTGGGGGCATGTACCTCGATTGGTATAATCATGCTGGGGGCATGCAACAAATTTTTTTTTTAACAAGCAAAGTTCTCCATGGTTCAAGCTTGTGTAAAAATGAACCCATTTACATCCCGTGATTGCCTTTTATCCGCTAAAATTCTGCTAGATGAGCCTTGGTTGTTTCATTCCATCGCCACCATCTTTTTGGCCGGTCATATGCTTTCACTTGGTTGTTTCTCCTTTCCTGAGGAACCGCAGTGATGAGTGGTCTTATTAGCCAGCCTCTTAACCTTTACGTGTTTCAAGTAAAGTTCCACCATTACCGGAACCAGTTGCTATCCCTTATACCACTCGTTCCTTCAGGACGAGTTGCCTTTACGCTCTTTTCGGACTCGTAAAATATGAAAAGATTGCCGAGTATTTTTCCCTTTTTGACTCGTTAAAGAAAATAAAAATGGAGGTCCGCTTTTAGCTCTTTTCTGACCATTTAAAGAGGAAAAGATTGCCGAGTCCCTCCTCTTGACTCGTTAAATGGTGATAAGGGGCGGTCGTTTTAAGTTCTTTTTGTCGACCGTTAAAACATAAAAAGATTATCGGGTTTTTGTCGTTTCAAACTCGTTAGTGGTTACGAAACGACGTGGTTTTGACCGCTTTTTTACTTTTTCAGGTCAAAGTCACTAATCATGAAAAGTACTCCTCAATCGTAATGATCGGGCGGTTCTTTCGGGTATTATTTTATACTTTTTCGGGCCCGAGAGACACAACTTTACGAAAAATGACATCCCTGGAGTTTCCTTTTCTGTTGTCTTTTCAAACTCTCTAAACATGAAAAGACGCCGAGTTCTTCCTTTGTCAGACTCGTTAAAACTTAATGACATCGGATTTTGTCACAACACAAGCATATGCTATCCCCATCAAGCTTGTTAAAAATAACTGGGGTACTCGCCAGAAATGGTGGGGGGAAAATAAAATTTTTTGAACCATAATTATTACCGTAACGGCAGTATGTCGCTCTTGAACATGGCACTTTTTGCTTTCGTGTCCAGGGTGGGGATATCTCATCTCATATTTTTCACTTGCTCCCATGGACTTGGGTACCTTATTTGACCTCTCATCCATTCATTGCCTCGTCATCATGACCTTTGATACCTTGATGTCAAATACTGCCAATTCCGTTAATGTGCCGCCGATATGTTCAAGAGAAGTTGACCTCTGCAAATAAACAACCTCCCTCTGATAGTTCGTACAATCTTGATTCACGACATTATCTCTCTGTCTCATGTCGATGATCTGGGAAACATTATGGCCCACCTTCGATCAAGGTCACTCCCTGTCGACTTCAGCTCATTATCCAGGAAGTTGACCTAGAGACTCCCTTCCGGTGCCTTGGAGCCTGCATGCCTCAATCGCAGGTTCTTTGTGTTCGACGTGAGGTTTTCATCATTGGCCTCCGATCGAATGATTCTACGGGTGTTCGACTTCAGCTCATTGATTCACACGCCGTAGATTGTACCTATAGTACCTTGAGGGCCATTTTCATTATTGGTGGTACCTCTCGCGTCTGTTAATAGTTTCCACCATTGACTGGTAATGAGACGATGTTCATGCATGTTCGACTTCAGCTCATATATTCACATGCTTGAACTTGTACTCTTGTTCGGGTTGAGATGGAGCGCAAGACCCTGGATTGTGTCTGTTGTAATCCAGGCGTGATTCTTGGTACTTGACTCATTCACTAGATGGCTGCGACCATACCACGTACATCTTGTAATTGAACTATCAGTCATGTCTCTTAATACGGCTCCTCGGCGGTAGTAACTATATGTGCTCTTATATGTGCTCTTATGTGTGTTCTTGTAAAGCATTTCACCCCTCTCCACCTCTCGGACTTCATGCTTTAGGGGGCATCTGTTACACAGTAATTTGTCACCATCCCTGTTACTCCTCTTGTCGTACCTTGGAGGACACATCCCGGGAGTTATAAGAAGTGACAAAGGCTAAAAACACTTGCATTATGTTCCCCTGAGTATGTACTCCATGTTCCCTAAAGACACCTTCTGCAGATCATTCCTAAAAAGTGCTATTTTTCCATTGGCGCAAGTCCACAGTATTCTACCCGCGCCAATGGTGGAGATCCTCAAAAGAGGGCGCGACCATTGGCGCTCTGTCTTAGAGCAACAGTCGCACCAACCAAATTTAGTCGTGCTTTTTGCCTTAATGCACGTCCGACTGTTGTTTCCTTCATTACATGGAGCTTTTCTGAGGATAAAAAATCAGTCTTTTGTCGAGCTTTATCCATCTTTATGGATTTTGCTAAATCCGCGAAAGGTGTCCCGGTTCATCGCATCCTCCTCCCTTCTTCATCTATATAAGCTTGTCATTATGCATTGGACAAGCAGTGTTGGTGTTAGTGTTATGCTAGTGATTTGGTGATTGAGTGATAGTAGTGATGATTATTGGTCATGGAGTGTTAGATGTTGAGTTCTTGGAGGAATGCTAGTGAGTGCTAGAGAGGTTATGCTGCCGGAGAGGAGATGCATCTCAAGACACATATAGTTACTCGCCCAGCCAGGAGAAGGGTCGACGTCAGAACAATGGTTGTAACTTTTCCTGTTTATTAATTGATGAGCGACTGCTATTATAGTTCCAATCTCATTATCTATCATGGTGATATGTTGATTTATTTCCTTTCTGACTGAAATATAGTTGTGCCTTGGTAGTTTTTATGTTGGTATCTATCTCTTCCTTTGCATGTGCAGGTATTCGTTATGATCTGTTGGAGCAAGGGAGCGAGGATATCAACTCTGCTTCAATCATAGCGTTGGACTCCAGGTTAGTCTTCTTGATTCACCTTTGATGCATAACTAGGAACTTGCGTAGCAGCGTGGTTTGTTTGTGGCTAGTTCTGTGATAAGCTAGTGGGATCGCCTCTGTCCGCAGAGGGGATTTACCTTACCAACAGAGGGCTATAAATTACGACTTTCATGAAATCAAACATATTTTACAACCCTATTTGGATGACCTACCGACCCACTCGAAACATTGTGTGGATCCTCTGATGCATCTCAGGGCTATATTTTTATGTTGTCAACATTATAATATCAAACTTAATCCACACAAATGTTTGTTTTGCATTCAATCCAGTTGACTTCACAGTTTTTTTGTGTTGAAGCAAGGAATTCGTATTGACCCAGTTAAAGTCCAGGCAATCCTTGATCTGTTTGTGCCCTCCTCTCTCGTTGAGTTGCAACACCTTCAAGGGAAGGCTAAATTTTTACGAAGATTTGTTCCCAATTATGCTTAATTTACCTAAGGATTTACTTGATTGTTGAAGAAAGGGGTTCCTTTCCATTGAGATAACACTTCCCAAAAGCCATTTGATGCTTTCAAAACTGTTCTCGTTCGAGCATCCTTGTTGTATCCCCCAGATTATCAACGCGATTACTTCTTGTATCTTTTTTTGCATTTACTACCATCATTATGGTACTGGTCTAGGAAGATGATGTCAAGAACGAACATCCTATTTAGTATTTGAGTTGTAATTTGAATGACACCGAAACCAAATACACTCATGTTGAAAAGTTAGCTTTGGCAGCTGTCCAATATGTCCAAAGGTTTCGCCACTACATTCTACTTCAGAAGACTATGTTTTTCTCTGATTACAACCCCATGGCATACATCTTATCATGGAAATTACTTGGGGAAAGTGTTGGGGGGAAAAGTATCTAATGCAGAATGCCTCTATCCCACTCTGAAGGTGATAGTACTCCAGCAACAATTGAATGCAAAGCTATTCAAAGTTTCTTCTTTATGAGATGAGAGAGGGAAGAAAAGGATGATCTACTAACCGTTATCTTGCGCTAATAGTCGATCCAGTCTTCACTCCTTGCCGCTTGCTCCTAGCTCCTTGCCCTTTCACCGGCCCAGCTACACACAGATCCTGTAAAAGAACAAGAAAAGGAAACTACAAGAAGCATACATCCATAATCGATTATAGGATTAGCATAAATCAAATATACAAGCATCTATTCATCATAAAGACACATGCATATAGAAGAACCTCAAATACTTTATTGATAATAGAAGTAAAGTTCTGAGAGAGTTACAACCACAATGGGCCCAATCCAGCAACACCTCCCAGCTGAAAGAAATCTCCTCTTCACCTCCTTCAAGCAAAACACCCAATAGCTCTATACACAAACCAACAGCACTTCCTTACTTGCACAAAATTCCCGCCTCCTAGACCTCATGAGAGAGCTCTATATATAGGGTTTTGGAGAAAGGATGAGTCATCTTGAGACTGGCCTGAAGCTGACTTGTGTCCTCTCCCACTTTAGTTAATCTTTAGTTCTTGAGTCCACTTGGAGAATCTTGCTTCCACTTGGAGATCAAGACCCTCTTACTCATCACTAGGCGAATTCCTTGACCCAAGTGTCAGTTTGGAAGCTTCCTGGGCAGTTGACACCTTGCAGAATGACTGTGCCACTTGACCAATCTCGCCCAGCGCAGGTAGCCTTCATTAGTTTTTACCTTCAGCGCAGGTACAAGGAGGAGCAGTTGACATTCAGCGCAGATGCTCAGTGGAGCAGCTGACATGATCCAGAAATAGCCTGTTTTTGAGTGTTTTTGGGTGGAGAACTGATTTTTAGTGCTGTGGTTTGCAGACCTTGTTCCTCTAAGGGTAAGAACAACATGTTTAGGGACTTTGGATCCCTTAGATTATTGACATTTCATGCTCCATGCTGTTAGGTACAAAAATGTCTATAACAGTTGCCCCCTAAAGTATGAGGTCGTTTATCGGGTGAAATGCTTTATTAGGAGGATCCGAAGTTCATTCAATCGGCTGAGAGGTGCCCTGCAATAAAATACAATACAATACATTATTTTTCATTCTGCTTTCATGATCTAGCCGAGGCGGGCATTCCCATGCTCAGCTTTATAAATTCATTTTGGTACATATAACAGACGACCGTCTGATGATAGACTGATAATTCTCTGCTGAAATTATCATCCTTTGAGTAGGATGATCATCTGCTGCAATGATGTACATATCAAATGTCTTTATATCCTGAATATATATCGCAGCCCGGATGGATGAAACTAGATCCGGGGTCTTCAATCTCGTTCGATCTTCACTCTAAGTACAAGTCGATCCATGTGAGAATTGCGTTGAAGTCGAACATGGAAAGACATCGCTTGATTACCGGTAAATAATGTAAACCGTTAACAAGCGCGAGAGGAGTCACCAATAATGACAATGACTCTCAAGGTACTACAGTACAATTCACGTGGTGTGAATAAAGGACTTGGCGTCGAACACCACGCAAAATCTTCTGGTCGAAGGTCATTGATGTATACCTGTCGCCGGAAGTGAGAAACTTGCCATTGAGGCATGCAAGCTTCAAAGTACTGGGGGGTTGTTCCTAGATCAACTTCTTGGATAATGAGCTGAAGTCGACAAGAAGCGATCCGTCAAAGGAGGGCCTTAATGAATCCCACATCAGTGACACGGAACGGAGCTAATGACTTTAGTGGAGGTGAAAACAAACTATGAGACATGATTCAGGGTGGCGATCATGGGTGGATGAAGGATAATGCATGGCAGTGGATGGGACACGGTTGACTCTTTCTGAACACATCTCTTGAACATATAACGACACTAATGTGATGGATCGGTAGCATTACCCCAAATACGGATGGTTTGGCGAGGACCATGGTGATGAGACCGGTGAATGAAACAACCCAACCCGATGTGGTACGGAGGACAAAGTGTCATGTTCAAGAGCGACTTGCTACCATCAAAGCTTTGAGGTTCTCCCCATTTTTTCCCCAGTGGAGTCGCCAATTTGTTGGGGGGAAAAGTATCTAATGCAGAATGCCTCTATCCCACTCTGAAGGTGATAGTACTCCAGCAACAACTGAATGCAAAGCTATTCAAAGTTTCTTCTTTATGAGATGAGAGAGGGAAGAAAAGGATGATCTACTAACCGTTATCTTGCGCTAATAGTCGATCCAGTCTTCACTCCTTGCCGCTTGCTCCTAGCTCCTTGCCCTTTCACCGGCCCAGCTACACACAGATCCTGTAAAAGCACAAGAAAAGGAAACTACAAGAAGCATACATCCATAATCGATTATAGGATTAGCATAAATCAAATATACAAGCATCTATTCATCATAAAGACACATGCATATAGAAGAACCTCAAATACTTTATTGATAATAGAAGTAAAGTTCTGAGAGAGTTACAACCACAATGGGCCCAATCCAGCAACACCTCCCAGCTGAAAGAAATCTCCTCTTCACCTCCTTCAAGAAAAACACCCAATAGCTCTATACACAAACCAACAGCACTTCCTTACTTGCACAAAATTCCCGCCTCCTAGACCTCATGAGAGAGCTCTATATATAGGGTTTTGGAGAAAGGATGAGTCATCTTGAGACTGGCCTGAAGCTGACTTGTGTCCTCTCCCACTTTAGTTAATCTTCAGTTCTTGAGTCCACTTGGAGAATCTTGCTTCCACTTGGAGATCAAGACCCTCTTACTCATCACTAGGCGAATTCCTTGACCCAAGTGTCAGTTTGGAAGCTTCCTGGGCAGTTGACACCTTGCAGAATGACTGTGCCGCTTGGCCAATCTCGCCCAGCGCAGGTAGCCTTCATTAGTTTTGACCTTCAGCACAGGTACAAGGAGGAGTAGTTCACATTCAGCGCAGATGCTCAGTGGAGCAGCTGACATGATCCAGAAATAGCCTGTTTTTGAGTGTTTTTGGGTGGAGAACTGATTTTCAGTGCTGTGGTTTGCAGACCTTGTTCCTCTAAGGGTAAGAACAACATGTTTAGGGACTTTGGATCCCTCAGATTATTGACATTTCATGCTCCATGCTGTTAGGCACAAAAATGTCTATAACAGAAAGTACTCCAAATGAATTGTTATTCTCTAGGAGTTTGATTTGGAATTCATCAAATCCAAATTTAAGAAGTCCCTAGTCTTCATTAAACTAATCTATGACATTCCCTCACCTGAAACTGAATCCACATTTGATGATTCTAGTCTGAATGAGTTATTATTTCTGATCGATTCATCTGATTTGTGGTATAGGGATATTATCATCTATCTCTAGACCCAGGCTTTCTAGCTTGATAGATCTCGGTCTAACCAGAGATGTATTCAATACTCGGCCAAAAATTATATTATAACTGGTGACATCCTTTATCGTCGAGGTATCGATACCATATTTCAAAGATGCCTCACTCACAAGGAGGTCGAGAGAGCTATAAACTAATGCCATGTTGGAGCATGTGGTGGGCATATGTCTAGTTATACCATTGCTCAAAAGATTTTGCATGCTGGTTACTTTTGACCTACGATGTTTCGTGATTTCATCTTGGCATCCAAAACTGCCACACATACCATATCTATGATCGTAAAACCTGTGCTCCTATTGGTCCTTTACATCTGTTATTGTCATTGGACCCTTCGAAAAATGAGGAATTGAATTTATGACATGTAACCCTCACTTAAGCGGGGGGCATGTCTACATCATTGTGGTAGTAGATTATTTTACCAAATGGCCCGAAGTGATGCCTACATATAATAACAACAATGAAAAAATTGCCATTTTTCTTTTTAATCATGTTATTGCTAGTGTACCACAAGCCATTGTTACAGACCATGGGAGATATTTATGAAATCACATGATGTTTGAGCTTACTGCCAAGTTGGGCATTCAACATGACATCTCAACTCCCTATTACTCACAGGCCAATAGACGAGTTGAAGCAATTAACAAATTTTTTCAAACTATGCTACAATGCATGATATGGATCCATAAATCAGATTGGCACCTCATCCTTTAGACAACATTGTGGGCATATCGAACCTCTGCCTAGAATGCCACTCGATTCACACCTTTTCAGTTGGTGTACGGTTCACAGGAAATCCTTCCCATTGAATGTGAAATTCCATCATTGAAACTTGTCGTCGATATTCTCCCAACCATTTCCGTAGAAGAAGAGAATCTCTTTCATCTAGCATGTTTAGATGAAACTCGACGAGGACCGCAATGGCAAATGAAGCCCATAAGAGATGTACCAAAGCAAAATATGACAAGAGTGTTAAATCTTGTGCCTTCTCGAAAGGTGATATAGTCCTTCTCTATGATCAAGAAGTGGATAAATTAGGATATGGGAAGTTCGAGTCCATGTGGCTAGGCTCGTACATAGTTAAACATGTTCTCATGAAAGGGGCTTACAAGCTTATTGATTCTGATGGAATTCCCTTAATGCAACTTAGAAATGGGTTGTACCTCAAAAAATACTATGCTTAAATCATTTTTGCATAGTCATCGTGTACATATTGTCTATAGATGTGTTGAATGTGTTTGCAGTGTGTTCGAAGTTTCCTATCGTCTCTGTTAATCGTGTATTACATTGGTTTGCAGATGTCGGCGTCCCTTCAATCATATGTTGGTTATGCTAATGGCACTAGTCGTAGTACTTGGAATCTTTCCTACGCGACGTGGGCTATCTATGCTCCAAGTGGCAAGCTAGTGAGTTTACAAGGGATTTGTATCGGTCACTCTATCAATAACATCGCCGAACATAACACAGTGATTGAGCTATTGTCTGATGCTATTTCTCGTGGCATCCACCGTATAGTAGTCAGACTTGAAATACAACTTGTATTAGTACATTTAACTAACGTTTATTCAGTAAGAAGTCCAACTATGCTTTGTATGTTTTTAAGGGTTCGCCTTCTGGAAAAACATTTTGATTTTATACAATATCAACACATTCCTAGAAGTCTAAACACATTAATTGATGTGCTGGAAAATCATGTTTTAGACAGACATTTGCGACATATGTAAATAAAAATTCAACCCACCTCATACATTGATTAAACAAGATAATATAGTAAATAAGAAATACCAATAAATAGATAACTGTATATAAAGTTTGGTTTTACAAAAATCTTGTCTCTGAGACACATATGGCCACATGGCCTATCACATCAACAATACATGTAGTCAAAATATGGCTCTACGGCCTCCTAGTAGACTAGTCCTAATTACATAGGCTACTTTGCCTAACAACTGAGTATCCGCTCTGGCAGCCCAATGGTGTAACATTGTAGTCTCATAGGAATTTGATTGGCCCTAGTCTCTGGTATGCCTTGGGTCAACCACTTGACATGACACTCAAACTCTGCAATAGTCTCAGCTACGTTGAGATCTTGCATCTTTTCTTGTGTCCCTGCAGCCACCTGTGGTGCAATCTGTGCAAGTAGTGGTTCTCTTCGTTGTTGTAGGTAGGATGAGCCTATTGGTTGAATTGGTCCAATATTTTCATGTAAAATCAAGAGTTAGTCTTCGATGCATGAAAATAAAGAAAAAATTGTAAAACTCAAAAATAAAAATACATTCAAAATGATTTTGTTTTACCTATGTCACCCCATTGCCTGCGTTTAGGTAGCACAAGCTCCGGGTCTCCGCGAAAATCTGCTTAGGCATATGGGTAATCATCAACGATTAGGAACTACATATGAAGCCATCAAAAGAAAACAAGAGTAAAACTCATGGAGGATGGACCCGCATGAAAATAATGAGATCCACCCATCACCTCAACTGTGGAGCCGTGGGATCTAGAAGGTCAAGTGAAATATACTAAGGATGCATCAATGTAATCCACTCTAAGACGAATATATCATTTTATAATATATGATTCTAAACTAGTTAATCCCATAGGCATAACTAGTGGATCTTAATGATGCCCTCATGGGTTTCAAATATTTACCATTGTCCCTTATTGTTACACATCGATTTGGGCACATCACTCCCATCATTCAGATCAGTACCATTTGGGCTCATCAAACCCTAATTCACTTGCTACATGCCCTAGACAAGTCACCACTTTGAATGCCTCTTTCCCTGAGAGTTTCTTGGCCTGAAGCTCTCCAGAATTGCCTCCATGAGGGACCAATGCAGCCTTGGTCAGGGGTAAGTGTGCTTCAGTGTAGGTAGGCCCATGTCAAGGTTCTTTTTAGAGCACTTAGGCTCACTTTGACCTGCGTTGGGCGAGTTTGAGCGAAATCATCATAGGGTTTTGGGAATATTCTTATCTTCTAGAGCCATCTAGAAGATTCCCATACTTATCATCTCCTATGAGCTCAAAATTGGATAGCGAATGAGTTAAGTAACCTCCTATCCTCTCATCCCTTCCTCCATGGAAACTAACTCTAAGTTTGGAAGGCCATTCAATACCCTCATTTATGACCAAACCTCCTCCATTTGCCTATAAATTGAGCACTCATCTAAGTGATCAGGGGCTAGACTTTGAGAATCTGTAAGAAGATACTGTTGGTGTGAGAATTGAGATTATAAGCAAGTATTGTTATGCTACCGGAGTGTTGTGCTATTGATGTGATGTTGGTTGGAACCCAAGCTGGAAGAGTGGTAATGGATCGGATTTCATGGTTGTAATTCTTCCTTCTACTTAATAAAGTTGTTTACACCTTTTTCCATATGCTTATATTGATATATGATGTTTATATGTGTGAATGTATGTTGGTATCAAATTATGATTGTTCATTTCACTTAAAAATCCTCTTTTGATAATCATTTTTGACCATCTAACCTTCATATTCCAGCTATAATCCTTAGAAACTAAATGATATGATTTCATTATCATTATTTTTAGCTTGAAATTAATTTTTGAAATTATTGTGTTAAAAATGACATTTTCCAGAAAATTACAAGAAGTTGTAACTTCTTGTAATTGCTCCACGGTTTGACATGTTGCATAACAGGTTAGCGAAATTGAAGATTGTGGGAATGAAGCTAAATGTACACGGATGGTGGATTACCTATCCACTTTTGAATTTGAATAAAAATAGGTTTCTGGTCAACGCTGGTCAAACCCAACCACTTCAACATAATTTCCAGATTTTCTGAACAAAATAATTTCTATTTCAAGAATTTTTGCATAAATGAAGGAACTGATCCAATTTCAAAATTTTGTTAGGATAATATGGATCAGGAATAGCTTCTTTTGTTACAGTATTTGTGATAAATAACCTAGGAGGAAAAACTATGTTTCTGCTAGATTTTGGACACATGAAAGTACAATTTATGCATTTTTAATTCCAGACTTAATACAAACTTCACTATCAAGTTTATGCCTTCAGATCCAATAGTCATATTCTTCTGAATTGATTTACAGTGTGCTTGTGAAGTGTTGAAGGGCCCTCATCACTATGCTGGTACACTCTGTCTTCAAGTTTCTTTACTAGTTGCATAGATAGATTTAAAATTCAGAGGTTATTTTATGTGCTGTAAGGAAGGTTATGTGATTGAAGTTGTTAATTGGAAAGGATTTTCATTCATTGTGAAAAGAGCCTTATAAAAGGACTCAACCAATACTAATCTTGAAGATTGATATATATGCTTGTTGTTGCATAATTTCGATATTTGCTTATTGGCTTTAATTTCAAAGATAGTTCATGGTTTGATTTCCAAGTGATTCAGATTTGTAATTGTTAAATTCAATTTGCAGTTAGATAAGTGATTCTTGTAAGGGATTCAACTGTCATTGGTTTGCAACGTTACTTATCTTATTTTTTGCTTGGATTAGTTAGGTGTTGAAATTGCTTTGAATTGTTATCATCCAAGGATTGGAAATGATTCTATTGAGCAAGATTATTGTAAGGGAATGATAGGATTTTTAACCAGTCATTAATACTTTGTTTTTGTTACCTAGGCAATCAGAATTTCATTATATTTGTTTTCATCTAAATTGATGCTTAAGTGTTTGAAAAGACAAGGAAGGACCTCTTGCAAGAGAGCATTGATAATTTCATTTCACTAGGCTATCCTTAGAACCTTAGATCCTTCTAGATCTATATACATTAGATGAGTGCCTCTAAGTGTATTTTTCCGGGTTGATAAAGGAATTAAGAGCTTAACTTAATTTAGTAAGTAAAGACCAAACATTTTGGCGTCGTTGACGGGGAGGTGCAACTAGAAATATTTAGAAAAAATCTAAAAAAAACACTTAAAATCAACAAAACAACAAAAACATTGATTTAAATTCAATTTCATGTCTATTTATGTCTAGGTTTAGGGATGAGAAAGGAAGATTCAAAAAGACCCCCCAACCAACAACTAAACCACCATTAGGAGTGTTAGCGCTTGAATCTGCCTCAGGCTGAGGAAGGAAAAACTCAAGGCAACATCAAACCACGCTCAGCCTCGTAGCTAGCCCTACGAGGACAGGAGAGGGCTCTCTCCGGGTCTATCTCGGCAAAAGGTTTTCAAAATGGTTGAGATGTCTCCAAATTAATACTGATTTTAGGCTAGTAAATTGATAGAAAGGGGTTTTTTTATTATAAATGATTGGGTTTTCTGGGCAGCGTGAGCAGAGATTTAATCAAAGGCATAGATTATTCCATAAGGCGAGGTAGGAGAAAAATTTAACAATTAAATTGAGATTAAACGGAATGGCAAGACTGTTGAGAGGTCGACAAGGGCATGTGTGAAGAATCCTTATCGAACAGAAGAAAACATTAAATATGAACACTTCCTTAAGACAGAGCAAATAAATTGAATTATGTCTTTCTCACTTAAAAGTATTCATTTAGAAATGATTATGAAATGAAATGGAAACATTACAAAGCAATATGAAACAGAAGAAAAAAACATATGCTAAATTTCCACACCACAAGAATCTTACAAATCAGAGCTGAGCCATTTAATTAATCTTTGTCATTCAACTGTACAATGAAATGCTTTGTTCTCCTCCACGCACCTCTCGGGAATTTTTTTTCCCCCCTCTTACTTTTACAAGTGATTTTTAATACATAAAAAAAAAACTATTTTAGGAGAAAACAGATCGACCCAAAACAAGGGCGTTGTTTCACCCGAAGTTACAAAAATAGAGCAGAGAACAACCTTCTCCTCGAAATTCTCTAATGACTAACCAAAAAGACTAAAAATTGGAGCGCAGACCCCATTTGTATTATTAACTGAAGTCATAAATAAGAATACGAATCCTATTCTTCTGCTGTGACAGATGTCTTTGTTTATTCTTGGCTTTAGTGTTTTGACTTTTCACCTTCCTTCGCCCTTTTATTATTACAAGGAGGAAATTTAACAACTTCGCTCGCAAGATATTATGAAGTGAAGGGCCAAGTGTCAAAGATGTGCGCCAAATTCTTCTCTCCTCCAAGGCTGCACTGCATGTAATATGGCACGCTCAATGGAATCATTATGTCCCATAGGGTCTTCACATCACATATCACTCTGGAAAATGGCTTTTGCAACACAAGTTCGATTTTCGGCTTCATGTTTATCAATTTACTACTGAATTCATGTACCAGAGATGGTTCATCCATGCCAATTAGTAGAGGAACAAATCCTGAAACCCATACTGAATAGTTGGATTTCATTGCACTAAAGATTCCATCGATGTCTCCACATTCGAATCCTCCCTCATAGGATTTCATCGTTTAAATACCTTGGGGAACCACATAGTAATATTAATCTTTCAAACAATCTTGTACTTGGACTTTTGATGGAGGCAAGACAGCCCATCATAGCAGAAACTGAATGACCTACGTACACACTGATCTACTTTTAACTCATCTAAAATGGCGAGGAGGTCATTCGCATAAGCAGAGAGTGAACCAGTATATCATTCGAAGTCAAAATGGTTGGGATTGACACCGCCAGAGAATATCATATTGAATACTATGACCCTGAAATCAAGCACCAGGTATGGAAAAATATATTTCCACATCGATTGGTCGCCTCCAAATCCATGTGAGAGAACTAATATCCGCTGACCACAGCCATAAACTTTCAGATTCAAAGCTTCAAACAGTTCATGAGATTCTAACTTCACCATTTTTGAAGGGCGGGGATTCAATTCCTTTTCACCTAGGTAGCTAAGCAGAGAAGTATATATAATCGAATTGCATGTAAGCTTTGGAGGCGATTAGACATGATCTGGTCGCATGAATACAAACAAAATTTGTGTTGGACTGAGTGCGTAGCGCGCTATCCCAGTGCGTAGCGCGCACCTCCAGCTCTGCTCCACAGTACTGAAAACTGATTTTCGCCCTTGTAATCTGCACTTTGACCTCTGCTTTGAAAATTGGTGAAAATGAAATGTCTCCCATGCTTTCCATTTCCAAATATACAGATAAAACCACTCATGGACTCACACCTCCAAATTCCTCTATGCAAGTCTGAATTCTCACACATTGCACAGTGCTTAGAATGGCCATGAGAGTTGGCCACTGATTCATACCCAAGCCAACCAACTAGTTTCCATAGCACAGATCTGATTCGAAGGCTGAACCTGATAAGTACAATTTCTCCTATTCTGTGAAACCAAATGACAAAGAGGAGAACTAAAACTTGAAACAGAGAACAAACTCTAGACCGTTCTAAACAAAATACCACATGATTTCGCCCATTCCATCCTTGCAATTAAAACTTCTCGTAGCACCTTAATATTGCATTGTTGTAAGCTTAACTCTACGCTATCTTGAAGTAGATCAATGAGTTTTTCTCCTTTTACTCGTTTCTAAATATATCTCAAATATTGAAATAAAATAACTCCTGATTCTTTGTCTGCTTGCAGGGATGGTGGCCTGTCTTGGCTCAGCACTTTTTCACATTATTACAAACTCTGTTTTCCAATTTCCTTTTTTAATTTGTTGACTTTGAATGAGGGCTTTTCTTTTTCCGCTTGCAGGGATAATTAATATTAAACTTTGACAAGGTGAACCAGCCTCTGCAACTGAGAAACTACATGGTGAAAAGATACATTCGATGATTTCTTCTTCAAAACAGTGTTTTGAAGAAGAAACAATTTCACACTATTGACAATAAAAACTTTCTGAACCTTCCTCTAGTCTGCAAATAAAACCTTGGACTCAAGACATAAAATGACTCTTCTTATCAAAATGGCATTTAATGACTGCCAGTGACGAGAAATGAACCTTGGTGAATTTGACTGCAGCGAGCTGACAAGACGGAGTCTAACAAGGAGTAGAACCATTAGAAAATATTGAGTACACAACACCAACTGGAAAAGTTATTGTGGAAAAATTTGAGGAAAAACAAAGATCGGGGCAAAGACTTACTCTCATTGAAAGACAAATCCTACTAGCTCATGAGGCAAAGAAAAGATATATACCTGAGACTTCTACAGTAGGGAAACAAAAAGAGAGTAGTACAAGAATCCAACAACCTATCTTTGAACAGATTGTCCCTCAATAACTAAAACAAGAATAAGAGATAGAAACCTTAGACAAGACAAAAATCTAATGGCTGAAGATGGAGGATCTAGAGGACCTACTGCAGAACAACTAAGAGAATATGAGAGACAAATGGAAGAAAGGAGAAGAAAGAGAGAAAATGAAGAAAAACAAGGAAATTATACTATGTTTGGAGGAGATCAAAATCCATCAGAGGCAGGGGAATCCACATTTAAATTTCCAATTCAAGATAGAGGAGAGTATATGGATGAGGAAATTAAAATGAAAAATATACCGCCATCTGTATTACCAAACTTTTATGGTATGGCATATGAAGACCCTGATTCATTTTTGTTCAAATTTGACACAGTATGTCGAACCTATGGATATAACGATGATGCACATAGACTTCGAATTTTTCCTACTACATTAAAAGCAACAACACTTAGGTGGTTCATGGGATTAGGTGAACATTCAGTCACTGATTGGGATGACATGAGAAAAATATTTTTGAAGAAGTATCAACCTTATTGTCGCTCAAAAGATTGTAAAGTTGACATCTTTAGAATGAATCAACAAGAAGATGAGACCTTAGAGGAATACTTGGAAAATTCTCATATAATCTACAAAAATCAAAACATAGAACCATGTATGTTGATCTTATTTGAATAATATTTCTTAAGGGCATCCGGGATGAGTATCTAGATGACCTCAATCTCATGGGTAAAGGGGAAATTTCTAATTTACCTTTTGATGAGATAGCTGACTTGTGTCAAAAGTACTCCAAAAGTAGGGCAAGAAATGGAAAAAGAGTTATGACATCTAAGATCACTAAATCTGCCACAGGAAATATCACTAGAGCTGAAATAGGCAATCTATTTGAAGATTTCAAAACATAACTTTTAAGCACCTTGGGGAATCAAATAGACACTTCAAAAACAAATAAAAGACAAGATGAGAATAAACAAGAGTTATCTATATATTGTCTCAAATGCAGACGAAAACATGCTTTGAAAGAATGTCCTTTAGATAATGTGCAGAGTTGTGAGTTTTGTCTAGAAATTCATAACACTAAGGATTGCACAAAGATGAAAATTTTGCAAAATTATAATTTGGAAGCCAATGTAGACATGGAAAACATGTATTTCATGGGAGCTAGAAGGCCATGGCAGCCAAGACCCCCAGGTATGTATCAAAATCCAAATCCAGCAAATTATAACATGTCTGTTAAAAATTCTTGGAATGTTCCTATGCCTTGGCAAAATTGGTTTAATCAACAGTAGCAAACTTATCCACAACAAGGATGGAAAGGATATTCTTATCCTCAGTAGTTTAGTCAACAAAAACCTCAACAATATCAACAACCATTTGCTCAGCCATATCCCCAACACTATCAGCAACAATATTCTGAGCCATATCCACAACAATACCCTCAGCAACCAGTTGCTTATCAACAACAAAATCCTCAACAAATCTTACCTCCTCCTCCACAAATAAATTCACCACATCTACAATTACCATCCATCCAACCTCCTAAACCCACACAACTACCAGGTCAACCTACAGCTAACCCAAACAACCGAATAGATAGACTAGCTTACATCGTGGATGACGGACCATTTTACCCAACTCTGCCATTGCAAAACATTGAACTAAGGCCAGGTCAAACTCTGCAAAAAGAACCTCCACCTATTCCAATGCAGTCACAAAAAGAGAGTCAAATTGATGAACAAGAAAAACCAACATGCAACAAACAAAATGACCCAAAACAAAACAATCTAGAATAGGGTCAACAAATCAAAACACTACAATCACCTCCATTTCTAGAATGATTACTTCAACCAAAATTACCCCCACCATTGCCACAATTCGATGTTCTTGATGAATTAAGAAATGTGTATGGTAAAATGCCATTATTCCATGAAATCAAGGATATTCCATTTTATACCAAAGCCATTAAAGAGCTCTATCTCAAAAAGCTTGCAAAGAAAGGATTTAATCCAAAAACAATACATGTTATTGGCAATTTAGCTTGCTTGGTGTCAAATATCATTTCCATGGAAAAATACATTGACCGAGGCATACCTAGAGTCACAGCAATTATCAACAAAATTTCAGTTCCAAACACTCTGATTGATTTAGGAGCTGCAATAAATGTAATGACATTGGACACAATGAAAATTTTTCAGCTAACAAATTTACAGTCAACCCTGATTGTTCCGGAATTATCAAATCACTCTAAAGTCATTCCTGAATGGATACTGGAAGATATAATTGTTTCACTGGACTCTTGGGAATATCCAGTTGATTTCTTAGTACTCTAGCTAAAATCAAATTTAGGAGGACACCGACTCATACTTGGTTGGCAACTGCTAATGCATTCATTAGGTGTAGATCTGGTAACATGATCATTTCTAGAGTCACGAAGAGAAAACAACATACCTTGTACCCATCAGCACAAGCTCCAACAGTAACTCAAAACCTATGGCTTGATGATAAATACAATGATAAGGAAGAAATATACTCTATTTTAAGCATCAACCAAATGTATGATATCAGTCAGAACAACAATGAGGATTTAGTGGAAATGTTTATCTCTCAACTTGATGTTTCAAAGGAGTTGAGAAATGAACAATACACTGTTGCAGATCAAATAGTGGCACAAAGCTTTTAGGAGACTTTTACCATGTATTCTCTGAAAACATTATTTGAAGAGATCTTTCCAATCAACTCCATTACAAACAAACAAAGCAAGACTATAGAAATAAGCCCAAGAAAAACATTGAACATTGGGGCATTTCTAGAAACATCTCAGGAATGGAAATTGCTTGATTTTCTTACCAAATACCAAAAGGCATTCACTTGGGACTACAATGACATGCAAGGAATTCACCCGGAAACTTGCATTCACCATATCTATACAGACACTAGTATTCAACCAGTGAGGCAGCCATAGAGACGGATGAACCCCATGCTCAAAGAGATTGTAAGAGACGAATTGCAGAAGTTACTAAAAGTAAAGTTCATTTACCCCATTTCCGACAGTCAATGGGTATCTTCGCTAGTAATAGTCCCCAAGAAAAATGGTAAGTGGCGAGTTTGTGTTGACTATAGAGAACTGAATAAAGCCACCCTTAAAGACTATTTTCCACTGCCATTTATTGACCAAGTTTTGGATACATTAGCTGGAAAAATGTCATTTTCCTTCCTGGATGGTTTTAGTGGCTACAATCAGATCAGCATAGCCTCAAAAGACCAAGACAAAACAACATTTACCTGTCCCTAGGGCACATATGCTTACAATGTACTACCATTTGGCTTGTGCAATGCTCCGACAACATTTCAGAGAGCAGTATTAGCAATTTTTGTTGATCTGGTCCACGAATGTGTTGAGGTATATATGGATGATTTTTCAGTATATGGTGATTCCTTTGACAATTCTTTGCAAAATCTTGAGAAAGTTTTACAACGATGTATAGAAACAAACTTGTCTTTAAGCAATGAAAAATGTTATATGATGATGAATGAGGGAATAGTCTTAGGACATCATATTTCTCCCGAGGGAATCAAGGTAGATCAAACCAAAATACAAATTATTGTCGAATTGCCAATTCCAACAAATCAAAAAGATGTAAGAAGCTTTCTTGGTTATGCAAGCTATTATAGGAGATTTATTGAAAACTTTAGTAGGATAGCTTCGCCTTTGTTTAAACTTCTTCCGAGAGATGTATCCTTCAATTGGAATGAGGCTTTTCAAAATGCTTTTGAGAAACTAAAAGAGAAACTAAGGACTACTCCAGTTTTAAGGCGACCCAATTAGACTTTACCTTTTCACATCTCAACTGATGCATCCGATACAACAGTAGGGGCTTCATTAGGGCAGAAAGAAGATGCTTTAACTTATGCCATTTACTTTATCAGTAAAAATTTGACTCATGTTGAACTCAACTACACAGTAATGGAAAAGGAAATGCTTGCAATTATACATGCGGTGAACAAATTTCCTCACTACATAATTGGATATGAAGTCCTCGTTCACACTAACCACTCCGTCATTAGATACTTAATGAACAAACCTATTACTAATGGCAGGATCACCAGATGATTACTCTTACTGTAGGAATTTAATCTCACCATCCTAGATAGACTAGGGAAAGAAAACCAGGTAGTAGATTACTTTTCTAGACTACAAAATCCAAGTGAAGCTGTCCAAGTTGAAGACTCATTTCCTGATGAACACTTGTTTGCAATTTCAGTGTTAACTCCATGATATGCTAATTTAGCTAATTACTTGTCCACAGGAAAAGTATCTCCATCTTTCAGTTCGAAAGAGAAGAAAAAACTCATCACACAAAACGCAAGATATTCATGGGTTCATGGCGATTTGTTTTACACTGGTTATGATATGATCATTAGAAGATGCATTAGAGAGGATGAAATTATTGACATACTAACATCATGCCATGATCAACCTTGTGGTGGCCATTTTGCAGCTAAGAGGACAACACACAAAATTCTTAGCCTTGGCTACTATTGGCCATCAATTTTCAAAGATTCAAAGAAGTATGTAAGAAGTTGTGACAACTGCCAACGCATGGGTAGACCAACCACCTTCGATGAGATGCCCCTACAACCACAAGTACATCTAGAGCCATTTTAAAAATGGGCTCTCGACTTTGTTGGACCCATCAATCCACCATCCAAAGGTAAAAAGTACATTCTTGTATGTACCGATTATGTGACTAAATGGGTTGAAGCAAAGACACTGGTAAGGGCAACTGAACAAATAGTAGTCAATTTCCTATTTGAAGAAATCTTTGTTAGATATGGAGTGCCTAGAGATATAGTAATAGACCAAGGGACTCAATTCACTTCTAGACTGGTTCAAGAAATTACTGACAAGTATAAAATCAAGAATAGAAGGAGTACACCCTACCATCCGCAGGCCAATGGCCAGTGGAATCTACAAACAAGACACTAGAAGGGATCATGACAAAAACAGTGGCATCAAATAGGAAGGATTGGGTAGATAAGCTCAATGAAGCACTCTGGGCATATAGAATCACCTGGAAAAACACAACAGGGTTTACACCTTATCAGCTAGTGTGTGGCAAAGAATTCATGCTGCCAACAGAATTTCAAATACATACATACAAACTGGCTGCAGACTTAGGAATAGATCTCTCTGAAGCTCAGCAAGAAAGAATCATGCAATTAAATCCATTGGACGAGATGAGACTGCAAGCAATGGAAAGGACAACAATGATACAACATCAAAGGAGACAATGCCATGATAAGTTAATTAAGAAGAAAGAATTTCAATTTGGTGACTCTGCATTACTCTTTGACTCAAAATTCATAGACTACAAAGCCAAATTTACAACCCATTGGATGGGCCCTTATGAAATCATTGAAGTCTTTGAGAATGGATCAGTCAAACTGACCACAATTGACCAGAAAGAACAAACATATCTAGTAAATGGACATAGGCTAAAGATCTATCATAAGCCTATCAGCAAACAAGATTTCATGGAGACAGTATCACAGCAAAAGGAGGTATAGATAGTACAACAGTCAGCTGTAATATCTAAGCCTTAATCATTTTTTTCTCTTCTTTAAAGTTAAAATAAAATAAAATAATAATAATAATAATGTTTAGATATGAAAACCAGATATGGCATACTCTAAGCACGAATTCTTACGAGAAAACCAAGCAATTGGCTTGAAATAATTCCTTTTTCTTTAGTTTGAATTTCAAAATAAAAGCATTCTCAAAGAAACATGTCTTGAGGAAAAATCAAATCATCAGTAGGGGAGAAGAAAGTTTGAACCTGTTCATGCTTTTCCATCTCCCTAATTTCATCTCCAGCAGAGGAAGAGATTTGTTTTTACATTTTCTAATGGTTTCTAAAAAAAAAACATGATTGTTGTTCAATATTTTTTTTAAAGGATTTGATCAAATTTTAAACTCGGAACATATCTCAGAAAGGGACTTGTTATATACAATTTCTCAGAAAGGGGCCTGTTATATACAAATTCTCATTCTCAGAAAAGGGACCTGTTCTATGCACATTATTAGAATGGGATCTGTTAAGAGGAAGATTGCATCTACAAAGAAGAAGACTGCACCTAAGAAGAAGAAGATTGCAAAAAAGAAGACTTGACTGCACCTAAGAAGAAAGAGACTACACTTAAGAGAAAAATGGACACCATCGCATTCTACTATGCCTGAACATATCAAACAACAAAAGCTAGCTTCCAAACAAAGAAATATCAGAGGGCTGTACAAATTTTCATTTTAATATTTTTAATTTCTTTTATTAATTCCAATTTTTAAATAGTGGTTAATGATGATTATTGATTTTAGTTTTTAGTATCCAGCCTATCCAATATCATACATGCCCATTTTTATATCCTGTAGGAGTCATTCCTACTCTTAAAAACTAGATTTTCTATCATGTACATACATTTCTAATTACATTAGTCCTATTTTTTTATCTTGTACGTATCCCTAAACCTAATCCTTAAAGTCTATCTTTTATCCTACACATACATTTATAATTCAACCTTCAACTGACAGTCATAAGTACCAACAGACCTACTAAAACTAAGCATGCATACTCATAACCAATTAAGTCAACAACTACGGATTAGAAGCCATCAATTAGTAGCTATAGATCCTAATTTTGAAGGATGGGATCAGGTCACGAAGATGAAGGATTTATAAATTTTTATGGTTTTCAACCTAATTTTTTTTCAATCTACAACATAAAAAATATTTGATAGACAAAGGGTATATTATCATAATAAGGGTTAATGGCTAGTTCATAGAAATCATAATGACCAGATGCCCTCACGTTCTGAAGACGCCATAATGATCCGTAGCCCTCACGATTTTAGTAAAGGGATTGCACCATACCTAATTTCATCATTAAAATATTGCTGCCAGGACTACCCAGGACGTCATTCAAAATCACGGTGTAAGGAACTGAAGGATTATCATTGAAGTATATGTTGCGTGAAGGAACCGAGGGTTCGTTGCATAATCAAGTGTTGTATGGAGGCAATAAGGTTCATTATGAATGAAACCACTGTGTTGAAAAAGGGAAGTAAACGTTGTATTTATCACAGAGTATAGGTAGAAGTTTGAACCTATAGAGAACGCTGCAAATTTCTCTTAGTGACTGGTAAGAGTTGTTTAACATTCTGAAGATTAAAAAGAAATCCTCTCTGAGATACATATGGGTAT
Source organism: Pinus tabuliformis (assembly GCA_031772625.1). Lineage (NCBI taxonomy): Eukaryota > Viridiplantae > Streptophyta > Pinopsida > Pinales > Pinaceae > Pinus > Pinus tabuliformis. The sequence goes on along the minus strand of CM062818.1, from coordinate 200,633,322 downwards.
AGCGTTACGAGTATGTTGACAATAACAATGTCAACATACGAGTAAGAGGGCCACGACACAGGGGAGATTCTACAAAACCGGTTGAAGGGCATTCCAATTTAATTGACAACGTCCTCCACTAAAACAGAGACACGCATAGCACTCAGGCTCAGGTAGTTTTCTTATCACAATTATGGTAAAATTCTTTTTACAGCATAAGGAAAATGCAGTAATTTTTTTTACAACCGTAAATTCTTCTTACAGCACAGGGTAACCAGAGGTAAAAAAAAAATTCTCTCATGGTAAATAGAACAAAGTCAAAAGGACTGCATAAGGACTGCATAGACATTTTTAGGGCAAAACAATGGCTGACATTCCTAGAAAAATTCAATGGGCACAATGAGCTAATAGCAAGGGAGTTTGCCTCTTCATTCACTGGAGAGAGGGCCATTGTAGGAAACTTGTCTTTTAGGGTCTCAGAAGACACAATTGCTCAAGCAATAGGCATAAGCCCAGAAGGGGAGAAGTATTTTAAAACAAAGCAGTTCAAGGAGAAAACATGGACACATTTCATATCCAGGACAAGGGTATCATCAGTTAACTGGAAATCAGGGATTCCTAGGAGTTGGCTCATTCATCCATGGGATGAAATAGTATATGTCATTCAAAATTTATAACTTGTGAGGGAAGATACATCATTGTATTTCTTTATCATATCAAACTGTTAATGCATCTAAGAGGGGACTGTGCTATAAGCTTGCCTTATTTTCTTTTGCAAAGCTTAACTAAGATGTCTGAGACCATACAAAAACAAATAAAAAACAAGGATATGAGTTTATATCATTATGGCTTGGTAAAAACCTTGATTGAGTTTGAACTGCGAAAGATAAGTGTGACATGGAAGAAGTTCTTGGTGACTAATGAGTTTATAGCAGATGAGGAGCAAGCAAAGCAGCGAAATTCACAGGAAGAACAACAAAATTTAAAGGAAGGGCGGCAACATGCAGAACTATTGGTTGATGTAGATGCTATAGAGGAAGACTTTTCATAGTATAGACAAAGTATCTCTATTCCATCCAGCAACAGTATCAAGACAAGAAGAATAGTAAGAGAGGAAGTTGAGAAAGCTAAACAGGATAAAAATTTTACTACCTACACAAGGATGTCCAGAAAGACTAAGTTTTCTCAGAAAGGGAAAATGGTGGAGGAAGATGAAATTTTACAACAGCCCTAGTATGATTACATACAAGGATTGGAAATAAAAGACAAGGAAAAGGAACAACAAGAATAGAAATTCTCAGGAAAGAAGAAAAGGAAGCTAGGATGGAAAGTTGAGAAATTACAACAGCAGCTTATGGAATCAGAAGTTTTGGAAAGAGTGGTGAAAAGAGAAAATGAAACACTCAAAATGCAAAGCAAGAAATTTCAAGATGAGAATGAAAAATTGAAAAAGAAGGTTAAGAAACTCAAAGCTTATAAAATGCAAATATGTAGGAAGGCCTATAAACTTTACTTGCAAAAGAAGGAATTAAGACCAAGTATCAAATATTGAAGACAGAGTATGAAGCCCAAATGAACATCAATGCTTTACTTCAGGCAGCAAAGGCCGAAGGCAGAATTTGACAGGTTAGAATTCATTTGCATGAGGGCATGCAAATTCCTAAGTTTGGTGGAATGTTGGTATCAAATTATGACTTTCCATTTCGCCTAAAAATCCTCTTTTGATTATCATTTTTGACCATCTAACCTTCATATTCCAGCTATAATCCTTAGAAACTAAATAATATGATGTCATTATCATTATTTTTAGCTTGAAATTAAATTTTGAAATTATTGTGTTAAAAATGACATTTTCCTGAAAATCACAAGAAGTTGTAACTTCTTGTAATTGCTCCATGGTTTGACATGTTGCATAACAGGTTGGCGAATTTGAAGATTGTGGGCATGAAGCTAAATGTACACGGATGGTGGATTACCTATCCACTTTCGAATTTGAAGAAAATAGGTGTCTGGTCAACGCTGGTCAAACCCAACCACTTCAACAAAATTTCCAGATTTTGTGAACAAAATAATTTCTATTTTGAGAATTTTTGCATAAATGTAGGAACTGATCCAATTTCGACCTTCTTGGATGTAATTAATAGAATTTTGTTAAGATAATATGGAGCAGGAATAACTTCTTTTGTTATAGGATTTGTGATAAATAACCTAGGAGGAAAAACTATGTTTCTGCTAGATTTTGGACACATGAAAGTACAATTTATGCATTTTTAATTCCAAACTTAATACAGACTTCACTATCGAGTTTATGCCTTCAAATCCAATAGTCATATTCTTCTTAATCGTTTTACAGTGTGCTTGTGAAGTGTTGAAGGGCCCTCATCACTACACTGGTACACTTTGTCTTCAAGTTTCTTTACTAGTTGCATAGATAGATTTAAAATTCAGAGGTTATTTTATGTGCTGTAAGGAAGGTTATGTGATTGAAGTTGTTAATTGGAAAGGATTTGCATTCGTTGCGAAAAGATCCTTGTAAAAGGACTCAACCAATACTAATCTTGAATATTGATATATATATATGCTTGTTTTTGCATAATTTCGATATTTGCTTATTGGCTTTAATTTCAAATATAGTTCATGGTTTGATTTTCAAGTGATTCAAACTTGTAATTGTTAAATTCAATTTGTAGTTAGATAAGTGATTATTGTAAGGGATTCAACTTTCATTGGTTTGCAACGTTACTTATCTTATTTGTTGCTTGGATTAGTTAGGCGTTGAAATTGCTTTGAATCGTTATGATCCAAGGATTGGAAAAGATTCTATTGAGCAAGATTCTTGTAAGGGAATGATAGGATTTTTAACCAGTCATTAATACTTTGTTTTTGTTACCTAGGCAATAAGAATTTCATTAGATTTGTTTTCATATAAATTGATGCTCAAGTGTTTGAAAAGACAAGGAAGGACCTCTTGTAAGAGAGCATTGTTAATTTCATTTCACTAGGCTGTCATTAGAACCTTAGATCCTTCTAGATCTATATACATTAGATGAGTGCCTCTAAGTGTACTTTCCCAGGTTGATAAAGGAATTAAGAGCTTAACTTACCTTAGTAAGTAAAGACCAAACAATGTATCTGATTCCATTTACTTATAGTCGATAGATCTCTTGCTTTGATTGGTTCTATGTCTTCTATTTATGCTTGCAGGTATTTTTGAGCGAGTTAAGTTCAAGAAGGAGCGACAAGAGTCATACAAAGGAAACAAAAGGAAAGCGAAAGTACAAGTAGGTCCTTTGATTCCCTTGTATTATTTATCGTTTATAGAAAAAGGATAAGCGCTTTAAATATGTTGTTCTAGGTATAACTACCTACCTAGGGAATTAATATTTCTCTGTAGATGCAAAATTCCTCATAACAAATTAGCAACTCCTTTGGGGAACGATCATCATTCCGGGTAGTTTACCTTCATCCTAGTACACTCTAGTAGACCTTACTTGCTTCCATTGATCTTCTTTCAGCCTTTTAGAAGTGTTTTTTGGTGAAAATTGTGCTTGTAAGCCCATAGGATGGCCTCTCTGGCACCAGTGCAGGTTTGGTATAGAGACAGAGTGTTATAGAGAACCCTTGGCTTGAGGACAGTGCTTTGAAGCACATTGTCTCCCATTCAAGGCTGCACTAATCCTCCTTAGAACAAAAATCCCTCCTTTGAGTTGATTTTTTGCCAAATTTCCTTATGTTTCTGCTTGCTGAAAGGCCAGTGATGCTTGTGTCTCTGAAATCAATTTGTGTTTCCTTTGCCAGCCCTACTTTGTCTTTGATTGTTTAGTGTTTCTTAAAATATTTCTTTATCACTATCAATTCATTGTCAAAGTTAGTTTATAGTTGATTAAGCTTTGTTCAAAAGAAAGTGTCGTAAAATTCTTCATTTCTTTTGAAACGGAACTGTCATAAATTCTTCGTTCTTGCAAAAGGATTGATTGATTGTATGTGTATTAGTTTCCTTTTGTTCATCACAACATTAAGGGAATTGAAAATAAAACTTGCATTATGCATTAAAAAAGTTTGTGTGTGCTCATAGGAATAATTTAGGGAAATTGCATTAGATGTGTTCTTTGTTCTTTGATTACGAGAATCTGATTGCTATATCCCTACTAGCTAAGGTTTTCATTGTCAAAATTGAATGAAAAGGAAGCTTATGATATTAGTTGCATTCTAGGAATTGAAAATAAATCACATGGTGAACCTTGAAAGGAAAATTCTTAATCAAGATCAACTTAAAATTAACATCAATTAACCTAATGGATCATTGTCACCTAAGGCAAAACATTTAGAGGTTCTAGGCTAGAGACGTGTTCTGGTGTCGTAAAACATAGCAGCTGTCGCTAACTTGTCTGTGATACATTCTGCGTGTGATACCTTATTCCACGTACATAAGTATATCGTAGCTCGTCCATGTACCTTTGGTATATAGGGCGGTGTTACAATACGTAAAGTATATGGGAATGCTCTCACTGTGCGGTTTCGCATTAGACAGCGCTAATACGGATTGGGCCTCCACGTACTTTTGGGTATATATAGGAGGACAACACTGGGTTGTTATCCATCCTTAGGTAACTGAGTCGGCCGCCTTGTACACTGTGATACATCGAACACAACATTCAGGGAGATTGCATGCCTGTACTTCTTGGTTCGCCAGGAGGTATTTTGCAGTTCACAGTTGCTTGGTAAACCTTTTTGGTCTAGCTTACCCCTTTTTGTTTATTTCTTTTTATAATAAAATCAATCAGCAATCATGGAGGAAAATCAACCCTTACCCCGTCGTTCGCGGAGAGCATCGAGTAAACCACCTTTACCACCTGAAGCTACACCTATCCAATCGAGGCGGTCTCATTTGACTAGATCCAGCACTTCACAAGCTTCTGGTTCTTCATCTGAATTACTAGAAACACCTATACCGGTAAGTACTGTGACCCCAGTTACTCCTACGGTTACTAGTGCATCTGTTACTAAAGTGGAATCTCCACAATTACCTGAGGAAACTAGAACTGAATCTAGTGAAACGGTAACCCAATTTTTTCAACAACAAGTTGATTCTCAATCCGAAGTTGTTCAGCAAGAAATTACTTCTGAGCCTGAATCTGTTCAACTAGAAGTGGATCTTGAACCCATCATTTTTCAATCAGATGTTACTTCTGAGCCATAAGTTGTTCACGAAGCCCAACCCAAACTTGTTCTTTTACCAAAACATTTGGATCTTGAGGTTTAACAATCAGAAGTTGTTACCTTACCGGAAGAAGATCGACCGGTACATCTTCAGACATCGGTAACTGTCAAGACTTCCTCTTTACCTCAACAATAAATACCAGAAATCTATTATAGACCAGACGGTGAAATTCTTCCACCTGGTTTGATTCGATAGAAGAGGAACCTGAGGTAGAATCACCCAGAACTCCATTCCATTTTGGAACTGGACTTTATCTGTATCCTCATACTCCTCATTTTACTACTCCTTTTGATCCTAATTACTTTCAAACACCCGTTGATTCATTAGGAAACTTATTTGGACATTTGACTATAGCAGAGTCAACATCCCAGACCGTACCATCTGTTACAGCTACGGCAGAATCTTCTGTCGCAACCTCTTCAATGTTTACTATGACACCTGATTCCACTTGTATGGTGTTCCGTCCGTCCCTTCGAGTTACCAATATTTATCAGGAACCCACTCAAGTGTTGCTTCTAGCCCTTAGTCTTCACCAATGTCCTCTACTGGAATTTTATCTGGTTCTTCATTAATGGATACCGAACAGTTGGACCCATATAGTTCATATCAAATTGGTTCATTTGGTTACCGTCCTATGTATCCGCTTTACACTGGAAAACCCTATACGGAGAACAATATGCACATTCTCCTTATCCTCCATTTTCTGGGGGGCAACCATATTTCGGTATGTCATCTTTTTTAGGTCAGCCTGGAATGAATGTCTGTCAGTGGCAATCAACCATGCCCGTTCAACCTAGGCTTGTGTATCCATCACAACCTAGGCAATTTGTCTCATCCATACCTACAACACCTGTTGTTACAGCTTTACCGCAGTCACAAGCTCAGATTGTTGTATCTCAACCTGTGCAAGATGGTCCTTTAATCTCAGATCCCCGAGTTTTAGGTATACAGATCCAACCTTCTCAAGCAGTTTTACAACAACTACTTTTGTCTGGAGCCCAACAACTTCAGGGTAGTTTACCTTTTACTGGGATGACTCAGACTTACACTGGTTTAGTGTATTCATAACCTAGTCAACCTTACATTGGTGGGCAACTACAACCGTTAAATCAACAACCATTGTACCAACAATAACAACAGTTGATTCAAAAGCCTTGGTAGCCCCAATATCAACAAAAACAATTCCAACAATACCAACCTCAACATGGACTTGGACAACAAGCTTATGATGGGTTTGTTCAGCAACAAGTTTATCTAGGTCCTGGTCAACAAACCTATGCTAGGATTGGACAACAAAAAATGTATCCTAGTGCTCAACAACAACCTTATGCCGGATTTGCTCAAAAAACTTACCCTTTTCAAGGTTTCCAGCAGCAGATGCCTTATGCTAGTATGCAAAGGCCTATTGCCCAGGAAATCCCATCTTACCCTGGATATGCTCAACTTGACCTCAATAGATAGTTGCCTTTCATTGCGACACTTGAATTACCAGATCTAAACCAGCTCACCAATGACCCAATTCATTATTCACCTTGGTGGCTAGTGATTCCTCATAAGTTACCTTCTGATATTCTGAAATTCAATCGAAACCCTGGAGAAGACCCGTCCAACCATGTCATGAATTTTCATTTATGGTGTTCATCAAACTCCTTGAATGATGATTATGTTAGACTACGTCTTTTCTAGAGAATGCTTACTGGTCGGCTGCGAAGTGGTACATTGAGTTACCACGAGCTTCTTTTGATAACTTCATTGCCTTAGCTACCACATTTTAAACCCACTTCCAGTTACCTATACTATATGAGATTGGAACGGAACTATTAACCAACTTTAAACAAACTACTGCTACTCATATCTCTAATCATATTCATGAGTGGCGTCGTCGTCATCGAAGGGATAAAACTTATGTTCTTGATCAGCTTCTAGCTGAGTGGTTTATAAAATCCTTGCTACCATCTATCACTGAGGATATGGCGAAAGGTGGAGTTGTCACTGAAGAGTAAGTAATTATTTGTGCCCAATATTTGGACTTAATTTATACACAATATGGCACGCTCTATGACAAGATCCCAAATGCACCCCGACCAACTTTCATTGTTCCTCCTCCACAATCGAGTAAGGACTCTCATGTCGGTGACGACGTGATTGGTTCTTCAAGCACAAAAATGATAGGTAGACCATCTGGTCAAAGACTTGCCATTTTCAAGCAAACTACAAATGCACCAAAAACACTCTTACTTCAGAAATCAATGCCGTGTCATCTGACAAGGGCAAGAATGAAAAGAAACTAGGAAGTAAGAATACGGGGAAAAACAAGAAGAAAAAAAATAATTCCCCTCAAGAGAAATCATCTGATTCCTCTCCTTCGGCTAGGAAACCTCATTACCTGTGTTTGATTTGTAACTATGAGCATTTTACGCGAGATTGTTCTCACCACTCCGCAGTCTCAAAGCTTCTGAAGACTTCTAATACATCTGCAGTATTGACTGATCCTTTTCCAAAACCAGAGACAAATATGGTTGCTATAGACCATGCTTCCACTTCCCAAGTGCTTATGCTATCCGCCTCTAAGCCTAAAATTGAAGTTTTGGTGTCAACACGAAGTAAATATTATGGAAATCAACCATCGTTGTCGAATAACCAGGCTAATCAACCTAACTCTTTGACTTCAACTTCAACTGATCCTATTCCACCACCTATTGCACCAGAGTTAACAATAAAACTGCCTAAGGGAGTTGTACATAAATCGACATTTAACCCTCGAGCTCGAGCTGCACAGAACTATAACATAGTAGAAGATTTGGCTCAGTCACCTTCTGCTATGTCTACACTTGAGGTACTTCAGAACTGTCCCTCCCAAAAGCAGGATTTGTTGTCAGCAATTGGTGGAATCGATCCAACTGGTTTCAATCTTGTGGTTTTCAACCATGCGGGTTATACGCCATTGTTATTAGCGCAATTATCATTCCTGATTCAAGTAAATGCCTTGAATAAACATGTTCATCGAAATCTAGTTGTATTATGTCTATGAATTACTGGAAAACACTTGGCTCACTGCCTTTGTCACATTAACCAACAACGTTAAAATATTTTGATGGATGCACATATACACCTTGTGGAATATTGAGTAATCTGCAAATCGAACTAGGAGGAAAAATAGTAACTATTGAAGTTGAGGTTGTTGACGGACCCCTTGACTACAACATTTTACTAGGAAGACCGTGGGTTTATGCTATGGTTTTTGTGGTTTCAACATACTTTCGTACGATTGCATTCCCTCATAAGGGTGGAATCACAATTATCAACCAACTCGCCTTCTTCGCCTCTAGTTCACAGGCTACTGGAAGCATTCCGTTGGTACACGGACCCCCGCTATCTCTTCAAAACATTGGTGTAGGTCTCTTTAAAGATCCTTCCCTAATGGGTACTTTTTCACTACCATCACCATCAAACTTGGCGGAAGTGGCAAAAGTTGAGACTTGCAACATGATATCTTCCACTTCATCTGACTTAAGGAAGATTACCAATAACTTTGAAGTTGATAGTCGTAATGAAATCATGCCGCTAAGCCCTATCGAGCTAGCATAGCAATCAATCTTTCTGGCTTGTGCATCAAATCCAAATCCTTTTTTGTCAATTGTATGGGTAGATCGTTCATTAGAATATGGTACTTCCTCCAATCCTTTTTCACGTATATTTTCTATTGATGAAGGAATCATCCAATCAATGATGATGGAAGGAGAACCATGGGAAGATTATCATCATCGTTCCCATCTTCCAGATCACATAGAAGATTATTCAAATGAACTTAATCACCCTTCAGTTGTTGATTTTATTTTGAATTCTATTTTCATAGATACAGTAGATTCCGAGTGAAATTTGTCAAATATCGAAGAAACTATTTCTATCAATATTTTGACCAAACCTAACATTTTAGAAAACATTCATGTTGGCAAATATTGTTCTCCATCACAACTTGATATTTATCGTGCTCTCTTTCGTGAATTTTGAGATATATTTGCATGGTCATATGAGGAGATGCCAAGAATTGACTCTAGTATAGTTGAACATGAAATCAAAATGTATCTTGATGTCAAACCAGTGCGACAGTGCCTCCATCCTGTTCATCCAAAGAAGGTTGCTGCTATTAAAATAGAAGTTGAAAAACTTTTTCATGCTGGTTTCATTTACCCTGTTCCTCTTACTGATTTGGTTTCCAATATTGTTCCTGTCATGAAGAAACAAGGGACAATATGAGTGTGCGTTGATTATAGGGATGTTAATCAGGCTTGTCCAAAAGACAATTATCCTACTCCCTTTATCGACCATATTATTGATGAATGTGTTGAATGAAAAATATTCTCATTTATGGATGGTTTTTCTGGCTATAATACAATCAACATCCGCCCAGAGGACCAATCTAAAACTGATTTTATTTTTCCATGGGGCACATTCGCTTACAGTAAACTCCCTCTTGGTTTGAAGAACGTAGGGGAAACATTCCAGAGGGTGATGAATTATGCTTTCCATGACATCAAACATATTTTTCAACCATACCTTGATGATTTACCTACTCATTCATGAAAGCGGTTTGATCACCCACAACATTTGAGAACTATATTTTTATGGTGCCGACACTACAAAATATGACTCAATCCACACAAATGTGTGTTTTGTGTTGGTTCTAGTCGTTTGCTTGGATTCGTAATGTCTAAGGAGGGAATTCGACTCGATCCACTTAAGGTGCATGCGATCCTTGACTTGCCTCCACCTTCCAATCTACTACAGTTACAGAGACTCCAAGGGAAGGCTAACGTTTTGAGGAGGTTCATTCCCAATTATGCTGAAATGGCTAAAGGATTTACTTGTTTATTGAAAAGGGCATACCCTTCCATTGGGACCAGGTTGCGTAAGCTTCCTTTGATGCTATTAAAGATACCTTGATTAGAGCCTTATTAATGTATTCCCCAAATTATCAAAATGACTACTTCTTGTATCTCGTCACTGCAGATACAACCATTGGAATGTTTTTAGTCCAAGAAGAAGATGGGATTGAACATCCGATATATTATTTGAGCCGCAATCTCAATGATACTGAAATTAAGTACTATTACGTTGAAAAGTTGGCTTTGGCTACTGTTCAAGCTGTACAGAGATTTCGCCACTACATCCTGCTCCGAAAAACCACTGTCATTTCGGATTGCAACCCTATGACATATATTTTGTCACGTCAATTGCTGAGGGGAAAATACTCAAAATGGATCGTCATTTTGCACGAGTTTGATTTGGAATTCATCAAATCCAAATCAAATAATCTCTATTCTTCACTGAGATTCTTTGCAACCTTCCCTCAAATACCATTGATTCAACGTCAGAACCATCAATTCTAGATGAGTCTATGTTCCTGATTTCGTCATCTAACGTGTAGTATGGAGATATACTGATTTATATCCAGACTCAAACTTTTTGGCATGATACCTCTCGCTCGCAACAACGACGTATCCGATACCAAGACAAAGATTATATGATAGTTGGAGACACTCTTTATCATCATGGTATCGATACGATTTTATGAAGGTGCCTCACTCATGAGGAAGTCGAGAAAGTTTTGAATGATTTCCATTCAGGTGCTTGTGATGGACACTTATCTGGTTATGCTACCACGCAAAGAATTCTCCGTGTTGGTTACTTCTGGCCTTCCATATTCAAAGATTAGATCTATGACCGTAAAGCTAGATTACCACCTGCACCATTGTATCATGTCGTCGTTGTTGGACCTTTTTCCAAATGGGGCATTGACTTCATGACATGTAACCCCACCTCGGTCGGGGGGCATGGGTACATTATAATCGTTGTTGACTATTTTACAAAATGGGTCGAGGTGATGCCAACATTAAACAACAGTGACGAGACAACTGCTCTTTTCTTTTTCAACCACATAGTTGCCTAGTTTGGTGTACCACAGGCTATAGTTACAGATCATGGGTCGCATTTTCGCAATCACATGACGGCTGAATTAACTACAGGGTTAGGACTTTCACATGATAGTTATACTCCTTATTATCCGCAAGCAAATGGACAAGTTGAGGCCATCAACAAAGTCCTGAAGCGAATGCTTCAAAAAATGATAGGGGTTCATAAACGAAACTAGCATTTAATCCTGTACTAGACTACCTTGTGGGCATATCAAACCTTGGTGAGAAATGCAACTGGATTCACACCCTTTCAATTGGTGTATGGTCTGGAGGCAATCTTTTCAATACAATGTGAAATTTCATCTCTCAAACTCTCAATTGACTTGTTACTTGACACTTCTGAAGAAGAAGCGTGTTTCTTGGAACTTACGATCTGGATGAAACCTGTCGTGAAGCTGCATCGGCTAACGAAGTGCATAAGAAACAAATCAAGGCACAATATGACATAAATGTCAAGCCTCGTGTCTTCTCAGAAGGAGACTTGGTCTTTCTTTATGATCAGGAAGCTGATAAACTAGGAGCAGGAAAATTTGAACCACTTTGGATGGGTCCTTATATTGTCAAGCGTGTTTTGGAAAAAGGTGCCTACAAGGTGGTGGATTATGATGGAATTCCATTGTCACACCCCCGAAATGGGTTGTATGTCAAACGTTACTATTTTTAATTGAGTGTAGTAATTTCGTTGTATATATGCTCTAATTGCATGTGTGTGTGTGTCAGTGTGTCTTTTAGTGTTTTTATGTGGTTAAGTAATCCGATTTGCATTTGTTGCAGATATCAGAACCTTTGAAACCATTTGTTGGTTACGCCAATGGTGTTAGTCGTAGTGCACAAAACCCATCTTCTGCAGCATGGGCCATTTTCGCTCCAAGTGCCGAGTTAGTGAGTTTTCAAGGGATTTGTATCGGTCAATTGACGAACAATATCGTTGAGTATAGCGCATTGATCGAACTTCTCTTTGATGCCATTTCACTCGGAATTCACCGAATCATTGTTTGGCTGGACTCACAACTCGTCGTACTGTGGCTAACAAATGTTTATACTTTCCGAAACCCAAGAATTCTTCATATGTTCCTTAGAGTTCGTATTTTGGAAAGACATTTTGAGTACATTCAATATCAACATATTTCCAGAAACTTTAACACATTAACCGACTCATTAGCAAACTATGTGTTAAATAGACATTTGCGACACATGTAAAAGTAAATTTTCAATTCACATCATTAGTTGAATAGGATTGCACATAACCATATATATAAAAACTCTGAAAGTAAAAATAGATAAATGTTTTAAAAGTTTTTACAAAATTTGTGTCCAACACATGTTTGGTCATCTGACCTAAAAACTCAAAATGCATGCAAAAAACATCCTAAGTAGACCTAGTGATGCTCATGATATCAAGTCACAGCCTGGGCTATCATGTGCAAGAGTCGCATCCAACAGCCTGGAACACCAATAGTATGGCGATGCAGCCTCATAGGTAACTCCTCGATCCGAACATTCGAAATACCAAGTGTCAATCCCTCTACATGATCCTGCAACTCTATCAGTGTCTTGGCCAAATCCAAATCCTGGAGAATTTCTCTCCAAAAATTTCTCTGTGTTGGCCCACCTGCCTCCTGTTGGTGCCTCATAGGTCGAACAGTGTCCACATCCGCATGCATGAGAATGAATTTAGTTTAGTCTTGGAACATCAAAACACAAAAACATGTAGAAACTTAAAAATCAAAAAACATTTTGGTAAAAAATAATTTACCTATAACACCCCATTGAGCGCCCACTAGTAGACTCAACTCTAGATCTCCACGAAAATCCATCCCTAAGTATGGATGCTCCTCAATGACAATGTGTTGTCGATTGAGCCAACTGAAGAATGCAGTGGAAATGTAATCGATGACTGACCAACATATCTAGCCATCAATTCGACCCACCGCTGCATCTGTGGATCTCTAGGACCAGCTACATCCAGTGTTACATGATGGGGTTGCATCAATGGAATTATTTCTAAGGTAAAAGCAATTAAGAGTGATCCATAGCTAAAGTTCTTTGTCTTACCGCTCTTTACCTTTGTTAGCTGCTCTTTCACTAAAGAAAGTACTACCTCACACCAATTGAATAAAGTTGGCTCAAGACACTCAAGAGCATCTTACACATATGATCTGTTCACCAGCTGAAGTGTCAAACTGCCTGTCAAATTTACGATGGTGAAAAGGATTGTTTTCAAAGGCAAATCACGGATATCTTTGATTATTACCTTTTTGTCCTTTCTAGGCTGTGTACCTAGCCGACAGAATTGTCGAACATAGTCCCTCATGTTGTGGTAAAAACACAACCCCCCATTTTTGACTTGCTCAACTCAAATAATGGGGACCCTTTCTATAAAAATTTTGGCTAAACACCTTTTTGGATTTTTATTTAGTTGATTGCCCTATGCTTTTGTTAATTTTTAGTTTTCTTTGGATTCCTGTTTTGATTACTTTGTTAGAATCGATTTTCTATAAGCTTCACATTGACGCTTGTTTCACCTCATTTGGTCAACTGGTTTGAAAATGACGCTCTTTTGAAAGTCTGATTATTTATGTAGCCTGGGTTAAAAATGCATAAAATGTACAATATTGAATTTTGTATATAAATTAGTTCAATAAGGCATTCATTTTAAATATTAACCTGTAGCGAGTTTTTACTAACATTTTTCATTTTTAGTTATGCGGCCAAATCATTAATTATCGAGATTTAAGAAATTTACTCCAATTTCCAAATCAAATCCTAATCTCAAAAATCTAAACATTCAAGTGGCTGCAGTTTATTTTTCATTTATTTTCCAAGTGGCTGTAGTTTAGAAACTTATGTTCATAAAAATAAAACAAAAATAAAAATTTAAGTTTAAAATTAAATTTTAAATTAATTAAATTAATTAATATATTATATAATTAATTTAATTAAATTAAAATTTAAAACAAAAAAAATATATAATAAAAATTGTTCCGATCGCATCGGGGCTTTTAATCGCATCGGAAGTTTTGGTTCGCAACATATTTTAAAAACCCCATAAGCCACCCCCGATGCGATATCGGGTCGCAAGTTTGGTTCGCAACATATTTTAAAAAAACCCCATAAGCCACCCCCGATGCGATATCGGGTCGCAAGTTTGGTTCGCAACATATTTTAAAATCCCATAAGCCACCCCCCGATGCGATATCGCATCGGGATTTCGCATTGTAATAAAAGTCCAACGCCATATTCTCCGATGCCGATGCGATTCCCCGATCATTAACGAACATTAGTTAAGTTTTATTACACATGGGTTTTTTGTTTTAGATTTTTTAGATTTTAAAACTCACTCATACGTGAGTGGAATGAATAATAAGTAGTGTAGGTTATTATATTATTTTAATATTAGTTTGTATATTAATATGTTATATGTAATATATTATATTAATTAAATTAATTAATAATATGTAATATATTATATTAATTAAATTAATATGTAATTTTTAATTAATTTAATTAAAATTTAATATCATTTAGATTAATATTGATTAAGTTTTTAATTAGATTAATTTTGCTTATAAATCGCTAATTAGATATCAGTTAGTTAGATTAATAAATAGGTTATTAATAATTAGATTAGTTTATAATTAACAATTAATTTAGGATTTAATTTTTAATGAGAATTTTGATTTTTTTAGCCCAGCAACAGAATTTCCGGATTCATGCCAGATTTGACTCATCAACTTTGGAAGCTCATAGAATGAGTTTTACTTGGCCAAATGAGGCCCAGGACGGCTCATTGGAAAGAGAAAATCAAGGAGAATATTTCTGAGGAGATTTCATTGACACATTTGGTCATTTATTGGGTCAAAAATCAGGCAGAAGATCAAGCTCCGAATTTTGAAAACAAAATCATTTTTCTGAGTTTTATTTTCATTGGTCCAGGCCTCTTCTAATTGCAGATTCACTCGTCAATGATATTCTTGGCCAATTAAACCATCCCAGGCATCAAGAGAAAGTTTATAGTTTATTTTCAATTATTTATTTAAATAGAATTTGATTGGATTTGATTTAAATGCCAGCAATGCCATGTTGATTTTATGGTTGCATTTTAATTTATTTTAATTTCTTTTTGCAGGAAAACAGTGGAAGAAATATGGAGATAAAAATCTCAATCAATGAGAATGCTCCAGCAATTGAAGATCAGAATTTTGAGCAAGTAAAATTGGATTTAGCAGATTTCTCTTCAACAAACTCTTCTCTCAAGAATTCCTTCACAAATGGTATAAGTAATAGATTGCAAAATGGAATAGGGGTTGCTCTCCTCTGCAATGCTAGACTTCTAAAAGCACTACTGTAATAGAAATTTAGAGTTGTAGGAGAGAGGAGAAAAAATCTCAGATCTGGGGATTATTGAGGATTTTTCCTTTGTATCTTGAATTATGTATGAGGGGCAGAGTTTTCACTATTGTGGCTTTAGCTTTGAAGGCAGAAGTTCAAGCAATGTAAAGGACTGTTGGAGACCAAGATCAGAGAAATGGATGCAATAAATTGGTATTTTTAATACTACTATTTCAAATATCAGTTTCATTTTTATGGTAACAGGAATGCGTCATTTTATTCATGTTAGTGCACTATTGTCAATATGGGTAGTTTATCTCAATGTTGTTATCATGTATCTCTGTTCTTATAGATTAATTTCTGATTTCTGAGTAACTATTTACTCAGAAATCTACCTTATTAAAACTGATTTATTGAATGGTAATATGTTGTGAACTATTTCCACATATTATTGTTTAGTTATTGGATTTGCTGATTTGATAATCAATATCATTTATGTGAACTACTTCCTGAGTGTTGTTGGTTTATTATTTCAGTTAAGAGGTCTCAATAGGATGTGTTTGATATCCATAATATCAGTTAATTGAACTACTTCATTAACTTGGTATTCATTATAAACAAGACATATCTAAATCCCAATACTTTAATTATCTTGCTCTTAGTTGGGTTAGATCTATATCTGCCTAATTAAGATAGGATTTAGATTAGTTTCTTTTGCTTGCATCATAGAATAAGCTTGCATTTAGAGTAAATTCTACATTCTTTTAAGTCCTCTCCTCAAAGAGGCAAAACTTTAGTTGTAGCTTGGTTGAACCCAAATCAGCTTAAGGGTCATTCTCTTGCCTGATCAACAAGAAGAAGTGATCTAATGTCCCTGTCTATTGGTAGTTAAAGATACATTATAAACCAATAGCAATAGGGAGAAGGTAACTGGACCGAGTTGAACAGTCGGAGCCACCACACCAAACGGAAAAGGAGCTGCTTTAAGGTCCGGACTGGGTGGTTATCCCCCAATGTTGTTGTAGCGATTTTTGAGGCATCAACATTTTTGGCGCTAGAAGGAGGGCATGAGAAATTTGTCTGTTGGAGTCTTTTCAATTTTACTATTTTGATGGCTCTTCTTAAACTTCCAATTTGGAGTTGTATCCATGGACGTGCATCTTCCAATACTCCACCCGAAGTGGTAAGACTCGTGTCTCAGGTAAAGTTCAATGGTAAGAGAAATTCTTCTGCTTTTAATCATGTCTTTCAATTTATTCAAAATGTTTCAAAATATGATTTTCAAGGAATTGATGAAGGCATTTTATGTAGACTTTTTACTCTTACATTTGCGGCAAAAGCCAGAAGCTGGTGTAGAACTCTTCCAGTTGCTTCAATCCACAGCTGGTATCAATTTGTTACAATTTTCATTTGTAAATTCGACAACTATGATTATGAACAAGTATGTGAAGAAATTGAATATCTACGTAGGTTTAAAAATGAGTCTGCCAATGATTTTAATGTGCGATTTCATTTGAATTGCTTAAGATTTAAAGATGAAGATAAACCTATGGAAGAAGAATCATTAGATTGGTTTGAATATATTTGTTCTCTTCCAACCATTCCCAATCCATATGAAATTAATTCGAGCTTTGTTCCATCCCCTTCTAATATAAATGAGAATTTCAATATGGATGTGCAAATAAATGGTGATGAAGTGGTTTCACAAAGCTTGGAAAATATTTCCATTCAAATGCAAGAAGACAACAACAGCAATTTTGGAGAAAAAACCGCATTGAAATCTGAAAGCTACTTTGAAGTAAATTCGGAAAATCAAATCGCAAATCAGCAAGTACAAGCAGCAATCAAACTAAACAAAATGCAAACTGTTGTACAAATTTCTGAATTTCTCCATGATGAGCAAATGCCGAAATCACAGCAGCAAAGCAGCGTTCTTCAAGAAAGCATACGCATGCAAAGGAATGATCTGCAATCTGAAATTTACAATGAGCATAATGCACAAGAGTTCTCAAACAGAGACAATTTTAAATGCATTGTTTCAGGTTCACATTTTTCCCTTTATCCTGATATTTTTAACGATGGTAATATTTTTCCTCTTGGTATTAATGATATTTCAGAAATTAAAGAGGATGATTTAAATGAATTACCATTAAATTTTTATCAAGATAAAGAAACAATAATTGATCATTCTTTTGCCACTAATGAACATGAGATTTTTGTTCCTCCTTGTTTTGGTATATTGGATGAAATCGAAGGGAATTCCAGACAATCTTGTGAGGTCATTTATGATGATTACTCTGACATTGAGGATGTTGATTTCTATTATTCTCAAGAGAATCCTCATGATAAAATTCAAATAACATCTGAGAATGAGGAACGCTTCAATTTAGGAATTATCCCAACTAATCCTCATTTTAGAGCAACAAATTATCTTCATGATTTCACCATTCAAGAAATCATTCCAATTTATGATTCATATGAGGATCAAACTCCCATTCCTATTCATAATCATAATTCGTTTTCTATTTCACAAGTTGGAATTCGAAATTACCCAAATTCCATAATTCTGGCCATTCCTTGTGAAAATGAAATCATTTCAAAACGATCCCAAATGTGCTGTAACATTAGTTGTAAAAATAGTAATTTCATTTTATTTTTATTTCCCCACTTATTTTGTATAAAATCAGATTTAATTTTTCAAATTTTCCACACTTTTCGCTGGCATATTGAATACCTTACTATCAAACACTCAATTAATGCATTGCCCAATTGGGAAATTCAAGTTTCATATTATAATCATCAGCATCGAAAGATATTAATATTCCAATTTATATCAATGCTAATGTTTCATCAAAAGCTTCTATCTCTTCAAAGGCAATGTCAACAAGACAATGTATTTTTGCAATCTGACCAGCAATTCAATTCAATTAATAAATTGCCATTTTATTTGAAAGGCTTCCATCCATTTTTCATTGACTCATTTGAAAATTGTTTGGAAATTTTTCCTTCAAGTAAAATTGTAAATGATTTAACATTTGTACATAACACTAACAATTTTTTTCAGGTCAAAGAATCTAAAAGCTCATCTTCACAATCTGGCCTGTTATCTCTTCCTTTGAACATTTCTCAATCCTTAATAGAAATCCATCCAGATTTTTATGATCCAATAGGTAGTCAATTGGAGAGGAAATTTCAGGAGAGAGAGATTTTAATTAAGTTCCTAACAATAACTGTACATTCTGATTTCATATTTATTTTCCTTAGTTTAGTCAAATTTGTATTTTTATTACCAACATTTGAACTGTACATAAACGCGAGAATAAAAATGAGAGAATGGTTACACTGGAAATATAACTATACCTAGTCATTTTCATGCATATAGTTAGAATAGGAGTAGAATTAATTTAGTTAGTTTGTTTTGTATAGATAATTTATTTTTAACAGTTCTGTAGATTAAAAATAAAACAAAGCAATCAGCCATTCTCATTCATGTTCAGTGAAAATATTTTTCCCTATCAGATTTTTTTTTTTTTGTAAACTGAGGTGGAACTCTTTCTATTACTAGATAGAAAATGGAGCATTACATAGTCTCAAAAATAAATTGAAGACCCGCCCACATGGGGAAACCGGGTACTGGAACCATCTATAGTTTTTGATGGCTGCCCAAAAATAAAAGGCGCACAGTCTGATAAGCATAGCCAAATATACAAGACAGTCCTTAGAGTTTCTAATACTATTAGTCTGCAAGAAGCATATATCTTTATCTAAGTAACGCAAAAAACTGCAGAGACAGTGAGAACTTCTAAACATATCTTATATCAGACAGTATCCATAGCTGGTCGCTGACTTGTTCCTCTCGCTGCATCATGTTGAATTCCCTTCAGCAGCTGGTGAATTGCCTCCATCTTTTCCTCTTGCCTCTCTACAGCAGAGCGGATGAGGCTCAGCTCCCTGCGCAGGTCCGGGTCGCCCTTGGCTAGCTCAACCATCTCCTTTGCGACTTGTTCCAGTGCCTTTGCCAGCAGCCTTTTCATAACCCAGTAGATGTGCAACGATTGCTTGAATAAGGACATTCTCCCCCTGGTATGTCCAGGATCGTGAATCAGAAGCTCCCAGTCCTCCATTTCATCAGCAGACTGATCTTGGAGGGACTCTTCCTCCATAACTTGCATGACTCTTCTAACTGCAGGGTTAGTATTTCGCTGAAAGGCCCTTTCTGCCCGCCGAATTCTGAAATTAACCGTCCTTCTTGCCGGCTTAACAGGTTTTGAATCTTGCCTTGAGCTCCCACCTTCCTCATGCGTCTTCTTCCTCGGACCCCGACCCCTTTTCGTGCTCAAGTCCATACCTCTGTTAGGGCTCCTCGCACGTTTTCTCCTGCCGTAACGATGCACCTTCGTCTCCTGCGGCTCAGAGTGGTCGGAACACGTCTGATAATGCTCCTCATCAGCTATCCTGTCCTGAGGAAACGACCGCACATTTCCTACACCTCGGGGCAGTTCCTCCTCAGAATCATCCTCGATCTCCCAGATCTCAGGCGGGTGACCATCGTTCATAATTCCTTTCCCTTTCTGGCTCTGATCCTCCGCCGCAGACTTGTGTTGCTCCTCTGCCTCCCTAGTTCGCTGTCTCGTTTCCATGATACCCACAGTTTCGTCGCAGGGAAATCCCTGGTGCTCAGAAGTCTTTATCCGAAAAAGCTGACCCTCCGCGGAATTATTCGCACCTCTCCAGATTTGGAAACAGCTAAATGGCTGTTCTCCCTCCCCCATTTGGGTATAAATAAAATTTCTGTCCTCCTCGTACCTCTTTGAGCCGAAGTTCGTTTGCCGCCGGTTACTTGCCAGGGTGACGTTATTTTTGGTAATCATTCCCTGATTAATTTCTGCTGTCAAGGCATCTGACAGCCTTCTCCCTCCTCCACTAGGATTTCGATCATTAATTACTTCGCTCTGATCTTGTTCTTGTGCCATTCCCTTCACACACTGCCGCAGTACTGCCCTGTAATCTGTAATCATATCTTTTTCCTGACCCGATTGAACTATGTTCATAATTCGGGATCTCCACCTCCTTTTATTGTTCCAGCTCATTAATCTGTGTGTTTCCATTTGTGGCTTGATCATGATCAGCATTTATGATATCCGCCAACTCCTTCCACTCCCTATTCCCACACACGGCTCTCCACTGATTATCTACCGTGCTACCACGCCCTCTACATCCCCAATTGGCCAGCCAATCCGCCGCCTGATTCCCTTTCCTTCGAACATGGTTTATTATTTTGTATTCAATTCTTTTCAAAAGGTCTGCAATTTCCTGAACAATACCCGCAGTACGCCAGCTATTAGTGACTTTCTCCCAACCTCGACCATTGCTGAGCTTCTTCAGCATTTCCACCGCAATCTGCGAGTCTCACGTGATTTTCTAGATTAGTGTACCCATTTCTTACAGCAATCCGTAATCCTTGATGAAGAGCCCAGAATTCTGCTTCGTTATTTGTCATTTCTCCTCCCCAATCTGCGAATATCCATCTTACTTGGTTGTTGCTATCTCTGAAAATGCCTCCAAAACCAGCTTCGCCCAGGTTCCCCTTCGAGGTCCCGTCAAAGTTTAATTTAACAAAGTTATCTCTAGGATAACTGAATTTATCAGGGCTTTGAATCCTCATATCATGACGAGAAGTGTGCTTATGATGGACCATCTCAAATTTTAAATTTAATTTACTCAGGATTCCTTGCTCAACCTGGTTTGCCTTCCAATCCTCTCCATCCCACTTATCAACCAGGATTGTTTCTCGCATTAACTCGACAGCTCGTCCCCAAATTACCTCCGGATCCTTTGCTGAATTCTGGAATACCCTACGATTTCTCTCCTTCCAGACCATCCAGAGTACAAACCCTGAGATGAGATTCCACGCTCTCTTGACTACTCTGCATTGAAAAAATTCCTTATTCCATTGAAACACCAGTTCATTAACATCCCTGGGTGCTATTCCGGATTTGTTAAATGTTCGTTTAATGTTCATCCACAGCTTCTTTGCAAACGGACAGTTGATCAACAGATGATCTCTGGTCTCCCCATCATTGTTACAAAGACAACACCTCAATGGGCCATTGAAGTCTTTTTTCTGAATTCGATCCCAGGTGAGGATCTTATTCTTAGAGGCCAGCCAAATGAATATGGACACTTTCGGCCACCAATTACTATCCCATATTATTTTCCAATCCAAATTCCCTTCACCTCTGTTTTGAGTATCAGTTAGGTAATAAGCCTCTTTAGTTGTGAACAAGCCTTTCATGGAATTCCCCCACCTGAGGATATCCTTTCCATTGCGTGCTCTGATTTTCCTAGATCCAATTTCTTTCCTGTAAGCTTCTTGAAGGTCTTGGCTGAGCTCTCGGTCCCACTCCATCGGATCAATCCATATTCTCCAGCTTTCTTCCAGGTCATTTGCTTTCCAGTAGTCTCTAACACAAGTTCTGTCTCCTTCAATTCTGCCCCGAATCTGATGAAGGTTCTGAATTCTGCTCATTCTTTCTTTCTGTTGCCACCTGTCTTCCCAGAAATTGGCCTCTTCTCCACCCCGAATCTCCCAGAAGGTATGCTTTTCAACCAAATCCCTGTTCTGACGGGCTAAGTCCCAAATTGTGGATCCTTTGGGAGTTTCCTTCTGTCTTAAGATCTCAACCGTAGAATCAGGCATACTGTATTTTGTCTTCCATATGGTTTTCCAAAGATCATTGCCCCCCCTAAGCCACCGCCACCACAGTTTGGCCCCCAATACTCTGTTGAGAGTTTCAGGGTCCCTCAGCCCCAATCCTCCTTTTTCCTTTCTCTCCGATAACTGACTCCAAGAAACTAGGGCCCATTTTTTCTTCTGATCAGACCCTCGCCATATAAAATTCCTTATGATTTCTCTGATCTTTGCACATACCCCTAAAGGGGCAGCCATTATCGATAAAGGGTAGATGGGGATAGCTTGAAGGACAGATTTTGCCAAAACTACTCTTCCAGCAATGTTTAAAACCCTAAAGGCCCAGTTTGCTACCTTGTTGCTCAGCTTATCCAGGACACCTTGCCAATTTTTCATCCTTTTAGAAGTAAAGTCCAATACATTGCCCAGGTATTTCGTAGGTAATTCACCTCTCTTAAAACCCAATAATCTTATGAGATGGGTTTTAACTTGATCCACTGTGTTGAATATGAAAATACAAGATTTATCTCTATTGATTTCCAAATCAGAAGCCTCCGCAAACAGATCCAAAATTCTTCTGAGATGCCTTACTTCTTTGACAGTTGGTTCTCTGAATAGCATAATATCATCAACGAATTGCTGATGAGTTAAGGGTAGGTTGTTTCCCCATAGCTTAAGGCCTTTTATTCTGTTCGCTTCTCTTTCTTGTTTAATAAAGCAACCCAGGTCTTCGGCAGCTAAAATGAACAGAAACGGGGATAATGGATCTCCCTATCTAATTCCTCTAGAAGCATTAAAAGTTTTCGTAGGGGTTCCAATAACAAGAATAGAAAAGTTTGGAGAGGAAATCAGACTATGAATCCATGCAATCCATCTCTTGTTAAAACCAAAGCTTTCCAGGACTTTTTCCAAATAGTTCCAATTTAATCTATCATATGCCTTCGACAAATCTAATTTGATCATCATTCCCTTTTGTTTTTTTACTTTTAGAGAGTGAATAACTTCTTGAGTTACAACTAGACCATCAAGGATCTGTCTGCCTTCAACAAAACCTGTTTGCTCAGCTGAAATTAATTTGTCCAGGAGGGGTTTTAATCTCTTGGCTATCAGGGATGTTATAATCTTGTAAATGACATTACACAACGCTATGGGTCTAAAGCCATTGGCATCCTCTAAATTGTCACCTTTAGGAATTAGAGCATAGAAAGTAGAATTAATGGCAGGCCATACCTTTTGGTGCATCCTTGATTCTTCTACCAGATCAAGAATCTCGCTCCCCAAGAAGTGCCACCCCGCCTGGTAGAAATCCACCGTGAAGCCATTTCCCTATCAGAAAATTTTAATTCTTGCTTTCTTTTAAATTTCTTACAGCAATACCTCTACTCTGCCTATTTCGAATAATGTCTTGATTAAATTCAATTAAAGTTGCACTTGGTATCGATTACCTCAAAGCCATTTTTCTTCATTTCGGGATTTCCTTCTAAGATTTTCTTTTGAAATTTATATGGTAAGGATTTGAGGATAAAAAAGCTTCATGACCCCATTATCCCATGAAATGTATCACTGTCTATCATAAGCTTAATTCTAACTCAATCATTATTAGTCAGTCTAACCTTTCACGGTAATCATATGAAGTTCATATTATCTTCCTCGGAGTTTGCTAAAAGCTGATTTTAAGGATGTCCATTTTGCCAAGTGCACACATTCAAATCTGTTTTGATATTTTTCTACAATTAGTGGCTTAATCTCATTCTAATCTTTAGTTTATTATCTGATGCTGTAAAATGCATCATCTTTATTTACTGAAGGCATTATTCAACAGTCACTATAACAATACAGATTTTTCTCAAGATTAATTCGCAATGAGCAGAGGTAATAAATTGTTGTTTCACTTCAAAAGGGAAGCATAGCTTAATATTTTTTTCTGATCAATTTTATATTCCCTGGACATGAATAAACAGATTTTATTTAGGCTGATTGCACACTTAGATTAGAATAAATGATGAGATTATTTTGAACAAAGTCAAAATTTTGATAAATCGAAGGAAGAATTTGAAGATTCATAAGGTAAAATTTACAGACAAATTCCTTTCAGGTACGCATTTACAAGTTTATTCTCATCCATTATTAGTTCATATTTTCCTTAGTTTATTTTTGATTTGTGTTTTGTTTTATTCGTAGGTTTTCATTTTGTTTTCAAAACTTGAAGTAAGCAGCAAACCCAATTCAAATTTGCAATAGGCTCAGGGAAATTTTATTTGTGATGCATTAGAATTTAAGCATTTTTTATTTTGCTTTTATTCACTTAGAAAACCCAATTGAAATTCCAAGGAATATCATAAGAACATTCGCGTCATAAGATTTCATCGGAAGTAGTTCTTAGCATTTCTTTGCTCATCAAAGACCTCCGATGTATTATCTTACTCATATGCCACATCGCATTTCACAAATCGGAGGTTTGCAAGTGAAGTATACTTCCATAATCAAATCGTTGATCTCCAATAAATCACATTACTGATATTGCGATGACCACATAATTCCGGACCCGATATGAAATTCAAATCAAAGTCATAAAATTATCGCGTCCGTTTAATCGCAATAATGGTAAGAGCATAACTTTTAAAGGGCCGATGTCTCGGATCCGATATGTTATCAAATTTTCATCATAAAGTTATCGGGTCCACTCTTCATCGCATATCGGCATATCAAATATTGTTGTTGATCGCCGACTAGCCACGTCATTCACCGCATATCAGCATCGCAAGAATCATATCATGTTATATCGGGTACGAAAAGTTTGCCAATCGCCGATATCGCAATCGCTTCGTCGCATTGTTATTTATGCTTACATCAAATCTCTGATTCTGTGATGTGCGATGCGCAATGTGGGAAGCACAGTGTCAATATTCCCCAATCCCCGATATAATATTTCTTTAATGATGCGATCGCTCCATCTCATAGCACAACTTCTCATCGCATATTTTCATATCAGCGATTCGCCGTTGCAACCTTTGATCCAAGAACTTCCAATGCATGCCTCTAAGCCGTTAACATTTAATCAATATATGGCATAGCAATAAAAGTGAAGTTTTGCAAATTAAAATTCAAGCATGGTGAAGAAACATGTTGTGTGGATCATCCAATGAGGCGGTGTTAAAACGAGCTTGGGTAACCACTATGGGAAAAAGGCAATTGATGACAAATTTGCAGCATACAAAAAAACATTTCAAGTTCTCATACATTTTAGTTTTAAATATATAATTCCATAATTAAAAATGGGATTCAAGACCTCTATCTTCATATTTAAATTTTATTATCTTGGATTTGGTCTTGATTCTGAACAATTTATCAAATCAGGGAGTTTATATGAAACGTATAATATTATGAGGAATAGTCATTACTGCAAATTCTCATTCTCATCTCTGATGCATTTCTTATAATTTCAATTTCCTTGAATACTAAGCATTCCATTTTTATATTATTGTTTGCTTTAGTTTAAATAAAATAAACAATGATTTTGGGTTATAGGATTTTGGTTTGTTTGACTTCTTTATGTTTTTAATGATAATTAAAATAAGAAGTCAGCTAATTTGGAGAAACTGACACCTTTCAGGTAAGATCAAAAGCAATTATCCAATGGTAAGATTCATGTGCCCACTTTCATTAATTTCCATTTCATCACTCTAGTTTCATTTGTGTTTTTAAATTATGCTGATGTAAAACTCTGTTTTGCAGCTCTCCATTTGAAGTTTCCAATCCTTCGCCAGATCATATTTTCGAATTCCATACTTTTCTCCAAGTTTTATTTCAATAAGCAGCGATAATCTTCATCAAAACAGCTATACCAGGAAGTTTCTGAACCTTTAGTTTGTTTCTTTAAGCATTCATTTTATTAGAAAATGATCAAGATGATGCTTTGAAACAAGAAGATTAATATCATACAGAAAGTTTTCATTGTGGCTGAATTTTATCATCACTGTTATCCAAAGGCCTAAAACACTTACAATCCTGCAAGGTATGATTTTTCTAAATCTCAACATAAGAAGGAATGATTACACGATTATTTTCTTTTCTTCATATTGTTAAGACATTGGTATAAGCATTCTTGTTTGAGTTTATCTTTCGAAACTTGGATTTTCTTTTCTACTTTTAAAATTTCTTCATTTTTATTTTTGTTTGCTGATTTCTTTCTCATTTTAGCATAAGAATTCTTTTCCTTCGGATTTCAGCTTTGATTTTGGTGACTTTGCCATTATTTATATGGAAGGCCTATTTGTTACCTAACAATGCTCAGGATACGTGGAGAACAATTGTTAATAGTCACCTATTAGCTTTTCTTAAATCTCTTAATGAAGTTTGATTTTCTTATTATAGAGGTAGACATACTTAAGGAAGAGATTACCAATCAAGAGAAGTTGGCAAAGTATCATAAAATCTGGAGAAATTTCTTTTTCATCAAAATTATAATCATTTTGAGATTTCAAAATTTTATTAAGATCTTTCAAAATTCTATTATCAGTCAAGAAAAGTAATTTTAACCAAGTAAAGACACTTTACAGCAAAGCACCTTCAACTCTGAAATTGTCATTCTTAACTCTTAAGGAGTCAATGATTCTCCCTGTCCCGAAGAGTCTTATTTTTCTAGAGTATAATCCAAAATATATTCAAAACCTTAAAAGATAAGAGGTCTCATCATGAGCCTGCTTACCATGATCATAGGGGAAAAATAGGCTGACATTACCAACACTGCTAAACAAACCAGGGTAATGGCTTATGATTGCAAACAATTATAAGACAAGGGGTCTCATCACGAGCCAGCTTGTTCAGTCCAATTTTAACCAGTGAATGGCATTGTCAACTATCTGGCCACCATACCAGGATAATGGCTTTTAAAGATTTACTTTAAAAAATAAAATAAAAATAAAAAATAAACATATATTGATGGATTTATCTCTAGGTCAATAATTCTTGGAAAGATGGGATTCTGAATCATTTATGATTAAAAGGTAACCCTGTCGAAACTATAGATGTTTGCTAGCAGTAGTGGCTCTACCTATGACAAAGGAGTATATTTTAAAAGCTAAGCTGTAAAGTGACCCTTGCTTTATCTCTACAACTAAATAAGGACTGATGTAGAGTTTTAAAATATTTTAATGTATGAGGAATTTTAAGAAAAATTACAATTAGATGATTCTTGCTTTTATTCAGACTAATGAACTTAGTCAAGCATTTCAAGCATAATTTTCTCTTCTTTAATTATTTTTACTTTAATTTTAGGAAAATCTCATTAAACAGAGATAACTGGTTCTTCTCCCGCGTGTCGCCATTGTTGTGGTAAAAACACAACCCCCCATTTTTGACTTGCTCAACTCAAATAATGGGGACCCTTTCTATAAAAATTTTGGCTAAACACCTTTTTGGATTTTTATTTAGTTGATTGCCCTATGCTTTTGTTAATTTTTAGTTTTCTTTGGATTCCTGTTTTGATTACTTTGTTAGAATCGATTTTCTATAAGCTTCACATTGACGCTTGTTTCACCTCATTTGGTCAACTGGTTTGAAAATGGCGCTCCTTTGAAAGTCTGATTATTTATGTAGCCTGGGTTAAAAATGCATAAAATGTACAATATTGCATTTTGTAAATAAATTAGTTCAATAAGGCATTCATTTTAAATATTAACCTGTAGCGAGTTTTTACTAACATTTTTCATTTTTAGTTATGCGGCCAAATCATTAATTATCAAGATTTAAGAAATTTACTCCAATTTCCAAATCAAATCCTAATCTCAAAAATCTAAACATTCAAGTAGCTGCAGTTTATTTTTCATTTATTTTCCAAGTGGCTGTAGTTTAGAAACTTATGTTCATAAAAATAAAACAAAAATAAAAATTTAAGTTTAAAATTAAATTTTAAATTAATTAAATTAATTAATATATTATATAATTAATTTAATTAAATTAAAATTTAAAACAAAAAAAATATATAATAAAAATTGTTCCGATCGCATCGGGGCTTTTAATCGCATCGGAAGTTTTGGTTCGCAACATATTTTAAAAACCCCATAAGCCACCCCCGATGCGATATCGGATCTCAAGTTTGGTTCGCAACATATTTTAAAATCCCATAAGCCACCCCCGATGCGATATCGCATCGGGATTTCGCATTGTAATAAAAGTCCAACGCCATATTCTCCGATGCCGATGCGATTCCCCGATCATTAACGAACATTAATTAAGTTTTATTACACATGGATTTTTTGTTTTAGATTTTTTAGATGTTAAAACTCACTCATACTTGAGTGGAATGAATAATAAGCAGTGTAGGTTATTATATTACTTTAATATTAGTTTGTATATTAATATGTTATATGTAATATATTATATTAATTAAATTAATTAATAATATGTAATATATTATATTATTTAAATTAATATGTAATATTTAATTAATTTAATTAAAATATAATATCATTTAGATTAATATTGATTAAGTTTTTAATTAGATTAAATTTGCTTATAAATCGCTAATTAGATATCAGTTAGTTAGATTAATAAATAGGTTATTAATAATTAGTTTAGTTTATAATTAACAATTAATTTAGAATTAATTAGAATTTTAATTTAGGATTTAATTTTTAATGAGAATTTTGATTTTTTTAGCCGAGCAACAGAATTTCCATATTCATGCAAGATTTGACTCATCAACTTTGGAAGCTCATAGAATGAGTTTTACTTGGCCAAATGAGGCCCAGGACGGCTCATTGGAAAGAGAAAATCAAGGAGAATATTTCTGAGGAGATTTCATTGACACAGTTGGTCATTTATTGGGTCAAAAATCAGGCAGAAGATCAAGCTCCGAATTTTGAAAACAAAATCATTTTTCTGAGTTTTATTTTCATTGGTCCAGGCCTCTTCTAATTGCAGATTCACTCATCAATGATATTCTTGGCCAATTAAACCATCCGAGGCATCAAGAGAAAGTTTATAGTTTATTTTCAATTATTTATTTAAATAGAATTTGATTGGATTTGATTTAAATGTCAGCAATGCCATGTTGATTTTATGGTTGCATTTTAATTTATTTTGATTTCTTTTTGCAGGAAAACAGTGGAAGAAATATGGAGATAAAAATCTCAATCAATGAGAATGCTCCAGCAATTGAATATCAGAATTTTGAGCAAGTAAAATTGGATTTAACAGATTTCTCTTCAACAAACTCTTCTCTCAAGAATTCCTTACAAATGGTATAAGTAATAGATTGCAAAATGGAATAGGGGCTGCTCTCCTCTGCAATGCTAGACTTCTAAAAGCACTACTGTAATAGAAATTTAGAGTTGTAGGAGAGAGGAGAAAAAATCTCAGATCTGGGGATTATTGAGGATTTTTCCTTTGTATCTTGAATTATGTATGAGGGGCAGAGTTTTCACTATTGTGGCTTTAGCTTTGAAGGCAGAAGTTCAAGCAATGTAAAGGACTGTTGGAGACCAAGATCAGAGAAATGGATGCAATAAATTGGTATTTTTAATACTACTATTTCAAATATCAGTTTCATTTTTATGGTAACAGGAATGCGTCATTTTATTCATGTTTGTGCACTATTGTCAATATGGGTAGTTTGTCTCAATGTTGTTATCATGTATCTCTGTTCTTATAGATTAATTTCTGATTTCTGAGTAACTATTTACTCAGAAATCTACCTTATTAAAACTGATTTATTGAATGGTAATATGTTGTGAACTATTTCCACATATTATTGTTTAGTTATTGGATTTACTGATTTGATAATCAATATCATTTATGTGAACTACTTCCTGAGTGTTGTTGGTTTATTATTTCAGTTAAGAGGTCTCAATAGGATGTGTTTTGATATCCATAATATCAGTTAATTGAACTACTTCATTAACTTGGTATTCATTATAAACAAGACATATCTAAATCCCAATATTTTAATTATCTTGTTCTTAGTTGGGTTAGATCTATATCTGCCTAATTAAGATAGGATTTAGATTAGTTTCTTTTGCTTGCATCATAGAAGAAGCTTGCATTTAGAGTAAATTCTACATTATTTTAAGTCCTCTCCTCAAAGAGGCAAAACTTTAGTTGTGGCTTGGCTGAACCCAAATCAGCTTAAGGGTCATTCTCTTGCGTGATCAGCAAGAAGAAGTGATCTGATGTCCCTGTCTATTGGTCGTTAAAGATACATTATAAACCAATAGCAATAGGGAGAAGGTAACTGGACCTAGTTGAATAGTCGGAGCCACCACACCAAACGGAAAAGGAGCTGCTTTAAGGTCCGGACCGGGTGGTTAACCCCCAATGTTGTTGCAGCGATTTTTGAGGCATCAACACCTCACTGACTCCCCTCCACGGGAAGAACCTGAAAGAGATATGGGGGCACCAAGTCTTGATAACCCTGTAAGAAATTAAACATCATCGATCACAATAGGGAAAAATTTGTCCCTTATGTGAAAAGCCTGATCTATCGAATCCCATGCATGAACTAGGAACTGCAATAGTTCTGATTGTTGCCTCATTCCGGACAACCTAAAGTATTTGAGCAACCCATAGTTTTTGAGGGCCTCAACTGTACCTGGATCATTTAGGGAAACCATGTCTTGTTCTTCATGCTCTCTTTCTCACCAAGTAATAGAGATTATGGTCCGATGAAAGCCTGAAATCAAACCATAAGCTTAGTTAGGATCCTTTTCATGCAAAAAACTGGAGAAATTTTGGGTCAATTTGGTGAAACAAGTTTGTGAAACTCGCCCAGCGCAGCCTAGGCAAGGAGACACTGTGCTGCAGTGTAGAATGCCTTCTGTATGAGTGCTCCCCAGTGCAGTTTTCGACATGCAATCCTACATTGATCTTAGGACGAAAAAGTCAAACCCTAGTGGCTTTAAAAACTCTAAAATAACGCATGAACAGTAAAAGAATGACATGAAAAGAAAGAGGAGGGGTAGATCTCCTACGTGGTCCAGACAACATGAGAAATGATCCGCAGAATCTCTCGCAATCAGCTGATGAAGATCGAGGCAAAAAACAGGGTCAAAGCACAATCTGAATGGTAAATATCAAATGGTGAAAATAACATGGTAAATTCTTGTTTTTATGTTTATTTCATGATCATTAAATGAGTAAATTTTAGTATTTACTTATTTTTACTAATGAAACATGTATGTTTAACCCGTTTGGTGTTGCTTTGAACAGATTTACAACTGATTTACAAAATTTGACATGCACGATTGTGAATTGTACTTTGACCACAAAGCATACTTTTATCTCTTTTTCGAGCTTTGTTAAATATCGAGAAACGAACCCCCTCGGAGTCCTCTTTAAGCTCTTTTTAGACTCTTGAAATATGGAAAGATTGTCGAGCGCTTGTCCTTTTCACCTCGTTAACGAATTGGAAATGACATCTACTTAGTATAAGTTTAACCTTTTTTCGAGCTGAGATAGATTATTTACAAAAAAGGAATACGTTGACCGAACATGGTCAATAGGTTCTGTTATCACGCCAAGAAACTCTCCTAGGTTGTATCTCAGAGATGCTCGGGAACATTACAAACTCAACATAAAGTTGGAAATGGATGAATGGAAGGCATGATGCATATTCAAGCCAGATAACCACTTCTACTATGCTTAACTCCAGACATGGGTGAACACCCCCAGACTACAAGGCTTTAAACCACCAATTACTCACAGTTTGAGGATTAAGTGAACATGGAGAATACTGACCACACCAGCAGATACACAAGACCATGTGATAGCTGACTGCAACCAGTAAAAAGGTCTGCAAATCTATTTCCTAATGCACAGACAGGATGACAACTCTCTGGCATTAAGTGAACAGAAACTTGCATAACACGTTCAATGATACATACTAGACTTCAACACTGAGGTAGGATGATAGCCCCTCTAATGATAAGAATCAAGAGCACATGAACAAATGCATAATAGGCACAGCCTAGAACAGAGCAGAAATGAAAGTGAGCAATTAACAACAAAAGAAGCTTGTATTAGCTGAAAATGAAGACCAGACGTTACAAGTATCACAATAGTTACAGTCTCCAAAAGTTGAACCTTACATCAAAACAACAACCATCAACCCTCATCACATCTTGTTTTTAGGTATATATAGGGTTTCTTTACAAAAATGCTCTGCTACTCTATGCGTGGAGGGGTCATAATTGGCCACCAACCACTTTAACTATCTAAAATGGGCCTCTGCTACGACCTGCTGCTTCAATGAATGAATTTTACATTCGCTGGTATTCTGCTATCCTTCTTGAGCAAGTGGAATGTAATATGAATGAAAGCTCCATAATTGCTGAATGAATTCAACTGCTCGAGGCATGTTCTTCTCGTCCTTCAGCCATAATGCTCTTGAATGCAATTGTTGAAAAGTAAATGTGCCAAACACTGATAAATGGCCGCTTCTGTCCTTCGGGAGCATGGTACATGTCGAGGACACGAAGACTGCATGACGGACGGATGATCTGGTCAGGAGGGCAATACTGGCCGTTGCATGGAACAGACGAACGATGGAGATCAATTTGTAGGCGCTATCAGGAGACATGAGATCGAGATGGACGATGGCCGTTGGATTAAACATGAGAATTTCCAACGGTGATCGGGGGCGGAAGCTACGCGTGGACTTAACGGGCATGGAAAAGTGGTTTCGTTGGCGGGCGGTATTCCCCGCACCGCTTTCGGAGGACGGCGGTAATCGTATGCGGGGGGAGCGATCACAATCATCGGGTGATGCGTGGCAGATGAGACCGGTGGCAAACCACTTTCCCCACGGGTTAAAGCGTAGGCATGTTTCAGCAGCGGGGGAAGCGAATGACGTTGGATCGCGAGGTGGAGGATCGGACGGCGGGGACTAAATTCACATGCTTTTTGACTGATGTGACAAGGAAATTCTTTGCAGGTAGCACTTTTTGTGAAGGTGCGCGGTTATATGGGTTTAAAACCTTAGCGCTAGGGGGCTTGACGGAAAAGGGGCTTACACAGGGTTTTTAGAGGCAAAACAGAGGTAGCGGAGTTAATAAGAGCGTAAGCAGAGTGAAGGGGAATGGGCAGGATGGCTGATGCAAATCTCTTTTTGATCATAGACAACCCGATCAGGCTTGCATTTGACCTTCAAATGTTGAAATAAATAGCTGAGCTAACAGGTTCTCTCTTGTATTGTTTTACGCTTTTTCAGACCTAAGAGACAAATTTACGAAAAAGAACTTGTGGAGTTTTATTTTTGTCCCTTTTCAAACTCTCTAAACATGAAAGGGATCAAGTTATCATTGTCGTTAGACTCGTTAAAACATTAAATAGAAAAGAACTTGTCCATCATGACAAGACAGAGTTTCACCTTTGCTAGATTCGTTAAAACATCACATAACGATGGATTCACCCGAAGGGTGGAATTATACAACAAGGATATGTTATTCTTCTCAAGCTTGATAAAAATAAAGAGGTATTGGTCAAGAATGACTGGGGAAAATGGGAAAAGGGGTAAACCACTTTATGGTGTCGCTCTTGAACATGACACTTTCACTTCATCATTGTGATTATTTGGGTTGGGTTATCTGCTTGATGGTCATCATACCTTGGTCTATCATACCATATCTGCTTGATGGTCATCATACCTTGGTCTATCATACCATCCATTACTTTTTTTTTGGGTCAATGCTACCAATCCATTCAGTGTTGCTGAGATGTTCAAGAGAAGTCACTCAGTTTGAAATTCATCCTTTGCAATAGTCATAAACCTTCATTTTCATGATCACCATTCTTGAACCTTGTGTCATTAGTCACATTCTATCTCTAAAATCATTACACTCGTTTCGTGTCATTGATGTGGGATACATCAAGGCCCTCCTATGATGAGCCGCTTCTTGTCGACATTAGCACATTATCTAGGAAGTTGACTTAGAAACACCCCTTCAGTACCTTGAGACTTGCATACATCAATGGCAGGTTTCTTGCTTCTGGCGATAGGTTGACATTACTGGCCTTCAACCGAAAGACTTTATATGGTGTTTGACATCAAAACATCCACTCACACCATGCAGAATGTACTGCAGTACCTTGAGGATCATTATCATTATCGGTGATTTCTCTCGCGTATGTTAATGACTTACATCATTGGCTGGTAATTAGACGGTGTCTTCCCATGTTTGACTTCAGATCACATATTTGCATGGTTAGACTCGTACTTGAGCGAACGATTGAACAAGATAGAAGACCCCGAATCTAGTCCAGGCTACGATTTCAGGAAATGTACCAAATCATCCATACAATGGCTTTATATTGATGGTCATTCTATCATGGGTATATATCTGTAGACAACTGTCTATGTACTTGTAATGAAAGTTTATATGTTGAGCATGGGTATGCCTTCCCTCAGCGATTCATGAGAAAAATTAAAATATCATGATATTATGTATTATAATCGATGTAGGTCACCATCCACTTCGGAACCTCCTCATCACGTCGTAAAGCATATCACTCGACATCATTATTTTTGACTTCATACTTTAGGGGGGTAGCTGTTATAGATCCATTTGGGCACATCACTCCCATCATTCAGATCAGTACCATTAGGGCTCATCAAACCCTAATTTAGTTGCTACATGCCCTAGACAAGTCACCACTTTGAATGCCTCCTTCCCTAAGAGTTTCTTGGCCCGAAGCCCTCCAGAATTGCCTCCTTGAGGGACCAACACAACCTTGGTCAAGGGTAAGTGCGCTTTAGTGCAGGTAGTGTTGGCATTATGATTCAAGTGTTGTCCTTGATGGCAACTCACTCAGAGATTGGTACAGGTGCTCAGAGACTGGTACAGGTGATGGCAACTTAACTAGTGGACAGATCTCAGTACAGCAGGACAAGAAAGAGATATACGCAGGTTCAGCAAGGAGAATCAGCGTGTACACGCAGGTTGGCTTCAGTAAAAGCGCGTACATGTGAAAACGTACCTTTGGTCAGTGGCAGTTAGTCCTTGGAAGTTGTGCCTATGGTTTTGGACCATGGTGTCTCGACGGACGTGTCGATCCCTAGTTTCGAGGTTGATGGTATTGTGTTACTATGGTTTTGGCTCTTGGTATTGAGCAAGGCCTAAGGCTATATAAGGAGAAGATCACTAGGCCAAAGATACCAAGTGTGAGTGATGAAGATCTGAGAAAGTGTGTGATCCAAGTGCTGGTTATGGGTTGGTGATCTGAACCAAGGTTTCACTCATGTGGAGGATGATGAATGATGGAATGAGATCTCAAGGCTTGGAATGATTATCTTCATATGGTTTTCCTGTGGATAGATCAGATCTACTGACGCATGTTTATTATTATGATCTGGGTATGTTTTGATGTCTTGATGTCTGATATAGCTGCAGAGTTATAAGTTAGAATTTGCAGATCTGTACGCGGGTTGGCTTTGGTAAAAGAGCGTATACACGCAGGTTGGGTTCATCCAAGTAGCGTATACAATGTGAAGTATGATATT
Source organism: Pinus tabuliformis (assembly GCA_031772625.1). Classification (NCBI taxonomy): domain Eukaryota; kingdom Viridiplantae; phylum Streptophyta; class Pinopsida; order Pinales; family Pinaceae; genus Pinus; species Pinus tabuliformis. The sequence goes on along the minus strand of CM062818.1, from coordinate 200,597,629 downwards.
TGAAGATGAAGTTGGATCTGGTTGTTGTTATGTTGTCTGGTTGTTGTTGACAGGGTTACAGTGATTTAGAATTGGGTGTTTCAGTGATTGATGATGCAGGTTGTTCTACAATGATGATTGTTTCATGGATCCAGTATGAAAATGTATGAAACGTGGTCCCTGGTAGCTCGTAGGCCGGCACCTACGTACTGGTAAACATATCAGCCAGTACAAGAGCCAGGGGGTTGTAGCTCCCTTCCACTAGCAGCTGGAAAACGAGTAAAGAAGCATTCTGTAGGTAGGCACCTACGTACTAGTAAATGGATCGGCTAGTACAAGAGCTAAGAGGGTTGTAGCCCTCTGCAGGTTGTAGCCTGCGTGCTGGTAAAGGACTGCACCAGTACATTGTAAAAGAAGTTCTCATTAAAGAAGAAAGAGACAAATTGCAGCAGGTGGTTTTCACCCACATTGGGTTTCCACCTTATATCATGGTGTTCATGTGTGTGGCTTTTGTGTGATGATCTGTTCTGTTATATTGCACCTGTTTACTGTTAATATGCTTAATAATGTTCTGATGCATTTACTGAAGATAAGATTAACTGAATCATAAGATCTCTGGATATACACTAGTTGCATTAGACACAGTCGCGTGTACACGCGGGTTCACTTAACTGAAGTCGCGTATATTTTTCTGAGTATGAAATTGAAAAGGTATTATTGATCTGATAATACTGATTCACCCCCCCTCTCAGTATTATTTCCAACAATTGGTATCAGAGCAGGTCCTTCAGAGAAGCTTGATCGCTTGAAGGAGATTCGTAGAACAATGGGGAAGAAAGCACGTCAGAAGAAGAAGATAGCTCAAAAGAAAAATGACAACCTGCCGTTGAGTGGAAGCAAGTGTTCAGATCCTGAAGCATCTCAGATTGAAGATGGACAAGCAAATGAAGCATCAGATCAAATCATAGATCAACAAGATCTACCTAGCAAAAGGGAGAATGCCCTCAAGGAAGAAATCATCAGATTAGAAGATCAGTTAGAATGTGCCTCCAGAATTCGAGAAATGCTGCTAGCACTGAATAAAGAGCAAGAAAACGAGATCCTCAAACTAAGGCATCAGTTGGATGAAGGAAGGAAAGCTGAAGAGACCTTGGAGAAGCAATGTATTGAAAAGGAAGAACAACATCAAGTTGAGGTAAATATCCTGAAAGGTAAAATAGAAGAAAAGGATAAGCTTTTACGATTTCAAGATAGTACTAAAGTCTTGGATGATATTCTTCATAGTCAAAGATCTCCTGCTATCAAGACTGGTCTTGGTTTTCGTGGATATGTTGAAGGTGAATCTAGTTCACAAGGTGAGGCAAGAAACTCTAATGAGAAATCTGAAATGCCCAACAAGGAACAACCAAGGAAAGAAATTCCTCAAGGAAGATTCTTTACTCCTAACTATGGACGTGATAGACGATTATTTCCTCCACTGAATAATGTTGAATGTTATGTATGTCATAATCTTGGACATGTTGCAGCCATATGTAGAAGAAGAAGGTTTCAAGACCATCATGCAGAAAGATCATCACATTCGAGGTACTTTAATGGATATTGTTTTTCTTGCAATATGCTTGGCCACAAAGCTGCTGATTGCTACAGGAGGAATATGAAACATGTAAGATGCTATGCATGTAACAAGTTTGGACATAAAGCAAGAGATTGCAGGAACAAAGCTCATGATAAGAAGAAATCATCAACATGCTTGAAGATATGGAAGAAAAAGGAAGTTCAGTCAGAAAAATATGGCACAGCACAGGGTACTCAGCATAGCACAGACATAACAAACTCAGGGGGAGCTGAAGGTGTAAAACTTCAGTGTTCTAATTCTCATACGCAAGTTTCATGAAGGAAAGCTGCGTATATACGCGAGTTACAGACTGAAAAGTAGCGTATATGGAGAAAGGGCAGCAGAACAGACCCAGGTTCAGTCATGGTTGGCTCAGGCTCAGGGGGAGCAGAACAGACTCAGGAAATGGTTCAGACATGGTTGGCTCACACTCAGGGGGAGCAGATTCTTCAAATAATTCATTGTTGGCATTATGGTTAGAAGTTGTTGATAAAGTCTATGAAGCTAAATGATACATCTTGCTGTTTAGGAATGGTATTGCAGGCTGATGCTTATGGTACAGATCATGATGCTGCTGGTGGCTTTCATAAGTCTTGGTCTAGATATTTCATCACTATGTCATGTATCTCTTTGTGATATCTCTTTTATGATGTCAAGGTCATGTAACGGCCTATGTTGGTTTCCCCACTATGCCTGGGATGAATGATGAAATGTTTATGTATTGTCATGAGTAAACTCTTAATGTATCTCCACATGGTTAGGTGGATGAGTCAATATTGGTATATCCCCACTAGGTTGGGTGATGAATTGAGTCATTGGTGATAGGAAGGTCTTCTATAATGTATAAGTCTTTGTTCTTCTTGAAGAACATCTTTTGCAGATCTTGCCTACAGTCAAGGGGAGCATGAACAGCAAAATTCAGCAAGAGCAGAATGGATAGATTGGTACACTTTGGCATACACAAAGGGGGAGCACATTTGGAGATTTCAGCATGTACTCAGGGGGAGTATGGACAGCAGTATGGACAGCAGAAGGTATACCAAAGAAGAGAATATCTTGGTCCACCCTTTGCCCTTGATGTCAAAGGGGGAGAGTGACTTGGTGTGGTGGTTGCCATCAAGTCCAAAGGGGGAGATTGTTGGCATTATGATTCAAGTGTTGTCCTTGATGGCAACTCACTCAGAGATTGGTACAGGTGCTCAGAGACTGGTACAGGTGATGGCAACTTAACTAGTGGACAGATCTCAGTACAGCAGGACAAGAAAGAGATATACGCAGGTTCAGCAAGGAGAATCAGCGTGTACACGCAGGTTGGCTTCAGTAAAAGCGCGTACATGTGAAAACGTACCTTTGGTCAGTGGCAGTTAGTCCTTGGAAGTTGTGCCTATGGTTTTGGACCATGGTGTCTCGACGGACGTGTCGATCCCTAGTTTCGAGGTTGATGGTATTGTGTTACTATGGTTTTGGCTCTTGGTATTGAGCAAGGCCTAAGGCTATATAAGGAGAAGATCACTAGGCCAAAGATACCAAGTGTGAGTGATGAAGATCTGAGAAAGTGTGTGATCCAAGTGCTGGTTATGGGTTGGTGATCTGAACCAAGGTTTCACTCATGTGGAGGATGATGAATGATGGAACGAGATCTCAAGGCTTGGAATGATTATCTTCATATGGTTTTCCTGTGGATAGATCAGATCTACTGACGCATGTTTATTATTATGATCTGGGTATGTTTTGATGTCTTGATGTCTGATATAGCTGCAGAGTTATAAGTTAGAATTTGCAGATCTGTACGCGGGTTGGCTTTGGTAAAAGAGCGTATACACGCAGGTTGGGTTCATCCAAGTAGCGTATACAATGTGAAGTATGATATTTGAAGATGAAGTTGGATCTGGTTGTTGTTATGTTGTCTGGTTGTTGTTGACAGGGTTACAGTGATTCAGAATTGGGTGTTTCAGTGATTGATGATGCAGGTTGTTCTACAATGATGATTGTTTCATGGATCCAGTATGAAAATGTATGAAACGTGGTCCCTGGTAGCTCGTAGGCCGGCACCTACGTACTGGTAAACATATCAGCCAGTACAAGAGCCAGGGGTTGTAGCTCCCTTCCACTAGCAGCTGGAAAACGAGTAAAGAAGCATTCTGTAGGTAGGCACCTACGTACTAGTAAACGGATCGGCTAGTACAAGAGCTAAGAGGGTTGTAGCCCTCTGCAGGTTGTAGCCTGCGTGCTGTAAAGGACTGCACCAGTACATTGTAAAAGAAGTTCTCATTAAAGAAGAAAGAGACAAATTGCAGCAGGTGGTTTTCACCCACATTGGGTTTCCACCTTATATCATGGTGTTCATGTGTGTGGCTTTTGTGTGATGATCTGTTCTGTTATACTGCACCTGTTTACTGTTAATATGCTTAATAATGTTCTGATGCATTTACTGAAGATAAGATTAACTGAATCATAAGATCTCTGGATATACGCTAGTTGCATTAGACACAGTCGCGTGTACACGCGGGTTCACTTAACTGAAGTCGCGTATATGTTTCTGAGTATGAAATTGAAAAGGTATTATTGATCTGATAATACTGATTCACCCCCCCTCTCAGTATTATTTCCAACAGGTAGGCCCATGTCAGGGTGCTTTTTAGAGCACTTAGATCCACTTTGACCTGCGTTGGGCGAGTTTGAGCGAAATCATCATAGGCTTTTGGGAATATTATTATCTTTTGGAGCCATCTAGAAGATTCCCACACTTATCATCTCCTATGAGCTCGAAGTTGGATAGGGAATGAGTTAAATAACCTCCTATCCTCTCATCCCTTCCTCCATGGAAACTAACTCTAAGTTTGGAAGGCCATTCAATACCCTCATTTATGACGAAACCTCCTCCATTTGCCTATAATTTGAGCACTAATCTTAGTGATCGGGGGCTAGACTTTAAGAATTTGTAAGGAGATATTGTTGGTGTGAGAATTGAGATTATAAGCAAGTATTGTTATGCTACTGGAGTGTTGTGTTATTGATGTGATGTTGGTTGGAACCCAAGCTAGAAGAGTGGAAATGGATCAGACTTCATGGTTGTAATTCTTCCTTCTACATAATAAAGTTGTTTACACCTTTTTACATATGCTTATCTTGATATATGATGTTTATATGTGTGAATGTATCTGATTCCATTTACTTATAATCGATAGATCTCTTGCTTTGATTGGTTCCCTGTCTTCTGTTTATGCTTGCAGGTACTTTTTGAGCGAGTTAGGTTTGAGAAGGAGTGACATGAGTCATACAAAGGAGACAAAAGGAAAGCGAAAGAACAAGTAGGTCCTTTGATTCCCTTGTCTTATTTATCGTCTATAGAAAAAGGATAAGCGCTTTAAATCTGTTGTTCTAGGTATAGCTACCTACCTAGGGAATTAGTAATTATCCGTAGATGAAAAATTCCTCATAACACTTATCCAACACCAAACTTCTTTATGAAAGTTGATAGATTTCCTGATTCTGTTTCCTGTAGAAAATATGGTTAGCATCTACACAATGTAATTTTGTTCCTTTTTTCAAAAATTGAATAAAATTACAATTTTTCTCCCTTTGGAAAAGATAAATATTTAAATTACACAATTCCTTTATTTCTTTAAGAATATTAAACAATGGAAAAAATAAATAAATTACGCACATATACGAGATTGAGATCAATAAAAAGAATGAAAATACAAGATATACTTTTTATTTAATTTTTAATTATTTACATATTAAAAAATGTTACATTACTATCACATTTGACGATATGAGAGTAAGTATTCGAGTAACAAGGCACATTAACCATATTTCAAATTTAAGCACATATGGTCATGTATTTGTGTGCACACAAAGACTTATGGATCACTAATGACAATCTATGAATCAAAACCCTTCATTGTATCTTGCCTTGTTTTCTCTTTTCATTGTTGAAGTGAAGAGAGATGAACATTCCCCATTACTCAAGCAACATATGGGGAGGTGATTTTGATTGTAGTGATGTAAAGAGCCATAGGAATAAGCGCCTTGAGATAATTAATTCCCCTTTAAAAAGTAAGAGGAAAACAATTCCCATATGATCACACTTGTGTTTAGTTTTCCAGGTTTCTAAACTCTAAGACTCCCACAGAGGCCCACTTTTCATCGCAATTAGGACCAAAAACATGTTTGTTAGTCTCATTCACCTTTATAAACAAATCAAGACATATCGTAACTTAAGTCGAAGGTTAGGTGAGGAACTCTTACAATGATGATACTATGGAAATTAGTGTGAGGATTTATGATTGTATCCAAGAAAGGGATGTTGAAGGGAGCCATGGAGCATTTTAGAAATATATGACAACAAGGTATTCATATGGATTCCATGAGTTATAATTGCATTGTACAATGTTGCATGAATCAAATTTGAAGGCACTAGAAAAAGGGAGGAAAAAGGGGAGGAATGTGCACGATCATATAGTTAGAATTGGTCTTATGCCCAAAGTTTTAGTGGCTACTAAAATCATTGAGATGTATGTGCAAGGATGTAGGGAGAACACCAAGTGTTGACAAGATTTTTGAGTAAGATTTAGCTTCCTAGAACTATTTAATTAGTAGGTTTTCCTATAAGGCCTTGGCGTGGAGGTGATTCATTTATTTGGTTATATGACAAATGTAAGGATAACATTGAATTGGATCATCTTTGAAGGTGTCCTTTCAACATGCAATCACTAGGTTTTGGTGGATTGAGGTATTAGGTCTTACAAAGGGATGGAGAAGGAATGTGAGAGCCATCTTGCAAAGGTTTTGTTTCTTATGATATGCCACATGGGCATAAAGCTCTTCTTCATGCAATGTGTCATGCCTCCTCAAAGATATTATTTTGCGACAAGAGAGCACTTCAAAGATATAGTTTCCTCCGAAAACTTTGCCAAAATTTCCTTTTTTCTGTCTTCCAAAAGTTGTTCCTTTGTGACATTTCATGCCTCACATTGTTTTAGTTGCAAACCACCACATTGCCTCAATTTTCCCTTATTTGTGACATATCACATTTCCAATACATCTCCATATCCATGATATATTTCATTTCTTGAAACTTTATCTTCATGTGATACATAACACTACCATAGTATTTCTTCTCATGCGATGGAAATTTTCCTCTGTTGTAACAAAGACAAATTTTCTTTATTTTTATCTAGGGCATATTTCCTTCATTGCATCTTCCAAAAATTTTCCTTCTTCCACCACTTCACATTCAACATTTCTTCCTTCACGAAACACTACATTGCAACAAAGATCTTTTTGTTGTGATTTACATTTTTTTCCATGTAATAGTGTTGCACAAAATATCATTTCCATCTCATACAATGTGTTTTAGTCAAGCTTTAAAAAAGAGTACAACAAAGTGTGTATGGCACCTAAAAAGAAAATAAATTGCTTAAACATTGCTTCACCACCATAATTAAAAGGAAAATTTCCTAAACTTCCCTTCCTATACCAATTTGATATTCAACTTCAAAAATAGTTTATTAATCGATGCCAAGGCATGACTCTAGCAATCGATTTACCTATTGGTCATTATTAGTTTACAATTGGCCAATGCAAGTTATAATGTTTAGCTTTAAAAATCAATTATTTATTTTTCAAACATTTGATTGGACCATAACTTGAAGGTCTACTTTTCCAAGGAAAAAACCGTAATTCCATTAATGTTTATAACGAAATTACATTCAACATATACACCTTCAAAGTGTATTTCCATCATTTTTTTTTTCAATTTTACAAAAATAGTCAAAGTGAGCTCTTTCCTTCCAGAAAAATACCATAAAAGTCCCATAGTAAAAAAACGTTGAAAAATGCAGCAACAAATTCTCAATTTGATTTTGCCTTGATTAAATTGAGAAAATTTGAATTTCCACATGAGCAAACAACTTGGATGCATTTAACTTGTGTGACATGGCTCGTGTCACCCATTTTACTCAGTAAATTCGGATTGGAGGAGTTAGAGTTTAGTTAATCATGTGTGATTTTTAATTTGTAGCAATCAAGGTCAGTGATTTCAAGTTGTTTTAAGTTAAACTAGTTCCAACTATTGGAGGAATTAGTTGAAGGTTAGTTGTACAGTGGGACTTCAGTCAAACTCAGTGATCATCTAGTTAACGGGTCAATCAACCCAAAATAGCTAGTCCATGCAGAGAATTTGAGTTCCCCAGCTGTGGTGGAGATTCCAAGGCAATGTAACATTAGTTGTAGCCTAGTCTTGAGTGTACATGTGCTGGCATACAGTCAGATGATCAACCTTGGGAATTACACAATACATTTTGGAGAAATTCCTAAATAATAGATGTTACATTCCATTTTTTTCACATCAACACATTAGGTTTGCAAACCAGATCAATCAACACCCTGAAGCACTTTGTCATAACCCCTTCACAAATCCCTAAGCATCACTTCTCCAAAAAGTTTGAGTTTCTGGGACTATTAGCTCAAAATCATTGTTTTTAGCCCCAATGCACCTTGCCTCTTTAAACATCTGTGTTCAGTGCATGTTGCATGCTTGTTCACCAACATTGATCAACACTTGTTGCTCCCTTCTACAAGTGTGCTGAATCTAGAAATTTGGGAAAAATAAAAATATTTATGAAGCTTCCTCTTCTCCAAGCTTCCAAGTAGTTTTATCTATTTACCATGGACAAGAGATCGAATCCCATCTAATCCTATATTGGAGACTTCAACTCTTATCCCTTGAGCTCATCCTCCCATCTTATGTGGATCTCAAGACTAGATTGGTAATTGGATAATAATTCCTAAACTACCATACTTCTCCTATAAATTTGCTGCCTCCCATAAGATCTAGGTTGGCATTTGGAGATTGATTGTGCCATCATGTTGCTTATTTGAGCCTAAAAGAGCCATCAAATTCATGAATTAGGGTTGATGTTGAGGTGTGCTTTGTGACAAGGAATGACAAGTCAACTTGGGGAGACTTCTACAAAGTCAACTACTATTTATCGTTGTAGACTCTCTCCTACATTTGTCAATACAAAGAGTATTTTGTCTTCCTATATTTGATGTGTTATGTTTACACTCATGTATTTCAATGCCATATTGATTCATTGAATGGAGACTTTATATTATGCCACATGGATTGTGGTTTCTTTGCTTGTTTTAGTCATGTGTGCAAGTTCTCATTATAACACTCAGAGCTTACAAGCAAGGAGGAAAGGAAAGATTGCGACAAATTCTAGGTAGGCTTCTTTCCCATTCTCTAATTGTTCTAAGGAAAAATTTACACTTTTTGTCTTTTGTTGTTCTATGTTAGACCACTAGACCTAGAGAGTTCACCTTTTTCCTTAATCGTGAAAATTCAGCATAACAATACGGGCCTAATTTCTCAAGGAATTGCGCAAAGAAATAGGGGCTCAAGCAGAGGTAGAAATTAAAAAGGAAATAGGGGCTCAAGCACAACCAAAAATTGACTGAGTCTGGGTAAGAGATTCTTAGTGAGTAGAGAGATAGGTTATTCAATTGCAGGTTGTGCTTAGTTGAGTGAAGCAATTGTAATACATTTCTATTCATCATATTAATGCAAGCAGGCAAGGCGTTTTCAACATATTACTTTCCCTTGGAAAAAATATTGTGTGCATGTGTGTTATTTCTCATTGCATGTTTGTGATTGATGTTATAAATTGTGAATTGAATTCCATAGATAAATAGAGTAGGTTTGTGTCTTGTGATTTTGATTAAAACTTCATGAGCAGTTGCAAATCTACACCATAATTTCTACAAAAATCCATGGCAACATGGATCACCACAAAAAATTGAACAACAGACAAAATTGAGTTTTGTTTCAAATAGAGCCACTGAAAAAAAATTATTTTATCGCTCTCTAAGGTAGAGCCATTACCAAAAAGGAGCGTACTAGAAAAAGACCAATACCCGTGGGTCATGAAGTATTCTATGTTTGAAAGTTGTCCTGTATGTGCTTATGAGAAATAAACCAAAAGAAACTATAAAAAATAAAGCACCCAGTTCTATGCCAAGCCTTGATTGGCCTATGGAGTATCCATGTATGATTTGTGACAATATTCAAAATGTTTCAGGACATAGACCCTTGTCTAGAAGAAGGCCTTCCTTAGAAAGCCTACCTGCTTCTTAGTTCTTTTCCCTGAAGATGTGTCTACAAGGGAACTGAAAAAAAATTAAGACATAGCCTACTGATATCATCCACAACATTACCAAATATATATTTATGCATTGTTGAGTCCCATTGTCCCAGTTTATCACCAACATTGAATCCCCAAAAGTCTGAAGATTTTCACATCCTTTTTCAATTACAAAAGCCAATAGTGATATACAAGCTATGGATTCGGCCCAATTATTTGATCTGTTTCCTATCCCAAATTTTACTAGATAATAATGTTGATCAATATGATATAGAACAAAGCCCTCTCCTACAAAATTTCCATTTTACTGGGCTTCCTTGTCAAATAAGCCCCAGGGAATTGATTTGTCAATGGTCTCCTCTTTAATAATTCGGGCAAGAGTAGCATATTTGGTTTGAGGGAAGTGATTGAGAATAGATGCACTCTTAGATGCTATTTTCCATGGGTCGAAGATAGTATGCAGAAAAATTCCTTATTCCTAACTATCAAAATTCACAAACTGGTTATTAGAGGCAGGGCCTGGATGGTCATGTTCTCTTGATTTTGAACCCAGGTTTTCCAAGAAGCTACAAAGTTTGTTTCTCCCTATCTCCTTTGGAAGCCCAACATCTCCTTACAGTCCTTCCAGGTCTGATGTGTAAAGGGACAAGTAGTAAACAAGTGGTCAATTATTTCATTGGTACCCTTGCACAAGGCACGCCAACTAGGTCCCACGACATACGTTCTTTGCATGATATCCTAGGTAAAAAATTTCTTAGCCATTATGCACCAGGTTAGCAGTTTTGCCTTTGGAGGGTACTTTTCTTTCCATACAACCCTCCACCACCATTATGTCTCCTATGACATTATATGAATGTAGCCCATTTTTGGTGTGTAGATTCCATGCGACGTTATGGCCCAAAACAACTCATCAACTTGATCGGTCAGTCCGATGTGTGCCCTGGATAACACCTCAAGATAAATCCTCCAACTATCCAAAAATTCAAGGGGGAGATTCATATGCTCTTTTGTTTGCCAACCCTGTGACCAAATGGTTGTAGTGATTGGATTAGCAATTTGGTGTAAATTGGTGATGCCTTCATCACACAAGAGTATAACTAGATTTTGAGGAAGTAGGTGGTCAACTCCACTTCTTGGCCATGAATCATATCCAAGCCTCGTCCTCTATCCATTTCCTATCTTCTAGGCCAACCCAGATTCAATCAAGTCAAAAGAGTTTAAAAATGGCCGCCACACTACTCAAATGTTGCCTCTTGGCTTATTGGGCAATCAAATCCAATTCTCTAAAGAAAGAGGACTGATGTACTTCTCGTATACTACCTTTGTCCATAGGTTGGATGTGGATAACAAACTCTAGCCTGATTTCGTGTTAACACCTTTTAGAAAAGAAATATATATTTTTAGCCCCCATCATCCTAACATTTTTGGGTTTGCAATTCACGATCATTTGACCCAAGGCATAATTTTTTTTCTTGATTCCTCCCAAAGAAATTTGAAACAAATTCTCCAAGTTTTTTCCAAAATACCTCTGGGGATCCAGGCTAGCATCATTCAGTACAATGGAATATCTTCAATAGCTGATTTTGCCAGAACCAAACGCCCAACTCATGACAACCACCTATGGCTCCAGCTAGAAAGCCTATTTTCTAACTATTCCAGTAGCTAGGACCAATCTTCCATTTTGTAGTTGTTTGGTTTTAAATGAAAACCCAAGTATTTTAGCCTTGCATCAAAAGTCCTCACCTCATATGGGAAAATCCTTCTCATATTTTTTATCTCCTGTATTGACAAGTTATGAGTAGTAATGGATGATTTCAAGACATTTACCACCATACCAGTTACATTGCTAAAAAGTTCCAACAATTCATGAAGGCACTTAATATCTCTAATAGCGCCATTGCCAAATATTAATATGTCATCAACAAACAAGAGGTGAGTGATATACATAGTTTGGGTTGCACTTACTCCTTGGAAATCCCCTTTTCTCTTTGCCGCAACCAACATTCTGCTTATACCTTCAATTACGAGAAGGAATAGAAGGGGTGACAAAGTGAAGCCCTATTGTAGACTCCTCTTTGCTTTGAAGAAAGGGGAAGCTACTCCATTTATTAGTGTTGCAAAAGACACTAACATCGTACAACTCATGACCCAATTTATGAAATGAACCTAAAACCCTACATGGGTGAGAATGAGACGAATAAAAAGCCAATTTACACAATCATAAGCCTTTGACAAGTCAAGCTCGATTATAGCCCCTTTGATATTTTTGGTTTTTATGCTATGGAGACCTTATTGTGCTACCTTGATAGCCTCATGGATTTTCCTCCTATCTAGGAATCCAAATATCTCACTAGAAATATATTTTGATAGGATGGGCTTCATTCCCTAAGCAACCACTTTTGAGATGATTTTGTAAATACAATTACACAACGAGATGGGTCTGAAATCTTCAAAAGAGGAGGGGTCGTCTATTTTGGGAATTAGGGAAATGAAGGTTGAATTGAAAGATGGGAGAATATGCCCCTCCTCTCTAGATTCATTGATCACTTTCAACAGGTCTTCCCATATAAGATCATAGAAATTCGTAAAGAATTCAATAGTCCAACCATCCAGTCCTGGATTGTTGTCTTTTTGGAAGCTGACAAGGGTTGATTTGAGTTCCTCCTCTGATACTTCTTCCATAAGTATTTTTCTTTCCTCCACGTCCATAAAATGTGGGAAGAAGTTTGCAACCCTAATAATTTCTGCAATTAATACCCTATCAAGTGTTCTAAAAAGGTTTTTGGAGTGATCTCTGCCCGCGCTGCCAATCCTTCAAACTTTGTTACTTCCCTTACCTGCTGATCTTTCATTTTCCAGACGGTGTTGATCATTTTATGGCTCTTGGCATATGCCTAGAATAATTTAGTGTTTTCATCTCCTTTTTACAACCATATGACCCTACTTTTCACTCTCCATTATGCGTCCCTGTTGGCTAGTATATCCTTCCTCTTGGAGATTAGTCTTCTCAACTCCTCCCTTGACTCATGATCTTTGAAACCTTCATAATGGGACTCGGCTACCTAGCACAATTGACTTTTGTAGAAATTTTGAATAATTTAACACATATTCACAGAGATTATCCTGATCATACAATTATAAGCGTAACATGTATAATACATAATCTCCTCTACGTTGATCATCAATTTTACAGAAGCAGAAACATTCACAGGCACACATAGAAGCATCAATCAAACTCATTAACACAGTATGTATCCTGGGGAAAGCATCTCGCTAAAAACCCCACACTATTTATATATTATATTGATTGAATCATGTAACATTACAAAGTACAATGCTTATCACAAGCAATCCAGTACCAGCTCCACCTGTTACACACAATACAACTCAGATCTGATCTCCAAATCTATTCCACTGCTTGCCTGCCTCTCCAGCTCAATACCTGCTCAAGAACTGATGAGAATGGCTTACCAAACTCGTATTTGACCTACAAATAATCACTCACACTCTGTTGGATGTGAGCACAGGCTATAATTCTTGATATTGGCCAATTCATTGGCATACTCAATCCCTCTGATTGTGCAAATCATCATGCACAACTATAGTCACAACTGATAGCAATCTGATCCTCTAACACCTGTCCCTGCTGAACTGAACATGCACTGACATGCAACTGAGTTAACTGATGTATTCTATAGTTGCATTATGAGTTAATAACTTGTGAATTAATTAATAACTAATTCACCCAACTCATCTCTAGTCTATTGATCAGTTAGACTAAATACAACTAGTTTAACAAGGCTAAACTGAATACAACTCCATCAACTGCACCTCCAGTCCACTAAACTCAACTCACTTGAGTTCTAACTGAAGTCTTGCATGCAAATATTAGTCATCCCATAGGTAACCATGTATTTCCCTCTGGGATCTGCATGTACCACATCCGTAGCTCATCCTGAAGTGCTCCAAGAGAATAAGATCAAGTTTATAGTTCAAATATTATTATGAGACAATAATATTTGACTTTTCTATTTTTGACAGCCAGTCTAAAAATAGACTTTGATCACTCACACTGTGAGTGATCACTCATACTGTGATCACCCATACTGTGATCACCCACACTGTGATCACTCATACTGTGATAAAAAATAGAACTTGCGCCATAGTTTGCCTGCGGGCCCACTTAGTGAAGGAGACTCTTTTCACTAAGCTCCATCATATTGTTGCATTCAACAAGCAAGCATTTCTTGTTGCACACTTTTCAACACTCCCTCTCAACAAGAAAGGCTTCCTCTCAAACCCGATCCTGAAACTCTGGAATGTTCTCCATGCAACACATCTGACCGGTCCACTTGCTCTGTCATCAAAGTCTTTGACTGCTATTGCCTCTGTCGACTGAAAACTCTGCATCTTTGTGCTCTTCAGTATCTGACTACTCTAGCCTCTGTCACTTTGATCTCTGACTGCATCCGTGCTGCTGCTAGTTCTATCTCCCAGCATTGCATCCGCACTGCACCTCCCAACTGACCTCCCTGTTGGGCTAGAAACATCCTCTGATGCTGAAGCTCTAACTGCTGCTGACAAGTGCTCCCTCTCTGACATCTGCGCTACTGCAACATCTCCATGCATCTCGCACCATTGCACACCTCTTTGTGCCACCTAACACTGTGCAAAACACTTGTGCCTCTCGCATTGCTGCAGCCTGCTAGCTATGCACTGTCCTGGGATTCCCTACACTGTCGCTCTCTCTTCCGCTCCATCGGCATCTGTCTCTACCCAATCAGTCAGTTCCTGCTACTACACATTTGGGGCTCCCATAGCAAGGTCTCATCCAAGAGGTTGGGTACCTCAAGGATCTTGCCCCTCCTCCTTGGGACGATCAATCCACATCACCCCACCTCCTACCTGGAGGTATGGCTGCATGCGATCCCTCAGCCCACCTGGCTCGAAGTTTCCCGCTACTGGAGGTCTCTGGATGAGTAGATGTCTCTACTCGATCTCCTCTCAGCTTCCCTTGTTGTGGCTCCTCCACAACCTCCTGAAGCCGCTGCACCAATTGTGGCTCCTCCACAATTGTTTGAGACTTCTTCTGGCTCTGCATGTTGAGAGGTAATATACGCTCCCTCTCAACCACCAAGTCTCCATCAGTTGCCTCGTTGCTCAAGGCTTTGCATGCATCTTGAACCTCAAGAGCATACAGGTCCTTGACCCGTGAACCAATCTGCTTCACCTGTCTAGTGATGATGTGTCTAAGGAAAACATTTCCCTTACTGAAGACCACATCATAGCCTCTGTCTTCCAACATCGCGATCGACACCAAGTTTCTCTTCAGTCATGTTACATACTTGACATCGGTCAAGGTAAGGCGAGCTCCATGCTCCCTCTGAAAAATAACCATGCCTACACCTGAGACACTATACTTCTCATCATTACCCATCCCTATGAGTATCTAGAGATCTTTCTCCTCCAAAGTACTAAACAAACTTTTATCACCGGTCATGTGGAAAGAAGCTCCACTATCAAGAAACCAACCACTTCCCATCATGGATGAAACCATGCATGCGAAGAGTGTGAAATCCAACTCAAACTGTGAAGCAAGTGCCTCACCTTCAGATCCTTCCCTGGATCCCTTCTTGGACTTCTTCTTTGGGCAATTAGTAGCATAATGACCCAACTCATGACAACGAAAGCATCTCACCTTCGCCTTGTCAACCTTCTTCCCGTCATTGGAAGAACTAGATTCGGAGAGAGAAACCTTCCCCTTCCCCTTCTTCACCTTACTTGCTAAGGCATAGTTCTCCTCATCCTGCATGGATGAAGAACTGTCTCTAGTGCTCCGTCTGATCTCCTCCTGCATCAAATCTGACCATAGTCGTTCACAATTTGGCAGTTTCTCCCTTCCATTCACCGAGTCCTGGTAGCTATGCCAACTCTTAGGAAGGTCAAGGAGTCCTAGACTCACCATCCTCATCCGACAGTCACCCCCACACTTCCCAGCTCATCCTGGCATTGGGTGAACTTCGTGAGATACTGGGGCATACTGTCTCCATTCTCACACTTAATGTTTCTAAGTTTATCTCTTGCTTTGGAATTAAATCCGAATTCCACTAGCTCAAAACTCAACCGCTTCCGATCTATAATTCGTGAGAACAAAGTATTTCTTGTACAGAGATCGACTGTATGGGCATTCACCGGATATCTCACCTTCCAAAAGAAGGATGAATCTAGAGGCTACCTGGCCCGATCACAGACTCTGCCTAAAGAAATAAAATGTAAGCACTTCCTGAATAATAGATCTGATGATCAACCAGCTTCTGATATCATGTAGAACTTCTTCTACAAATCAACCTGCTCTGATACCATGTAGAAATTTTGAATAATTTAACACATATTCACAGAGATTATCCTGATCATACAATTATAAGCGGAACATGTATAATACATAATCTCCTCTACGTTGATCATCAATTTACAGAAGCAGAAACATTCACAGGCACACATAGAAGCATCAATCAAACTCATTAACACAGTATGTATCTGGGGGAAAGCATCTTGCTAAAAACCCCACACTATCTGTATATTATATTGATTGAATCATGTAGCATTACAAAGTACAATGCTTATCACAAGAAATCCAGTACCAGCTCCACCTGTTACACACAATACAGCTCAGATCTGATCTCCAAATCTATTCCACTGCTTGCCTGCCTCTCCAGCTCAATACCTGCTCAAGAACTGATGAGAATGGCTTACCAAACTCGTATTTGACCTACAAATAATCACTCACACTCTGTTGGACGTGGGCATAGGCTATAATTCTTGATATTGGCCAATTCATTGGCATACTCAATCCCTTTGATTGTGCAAATCATCATGCACAACTATAGTCACAACTAATAGCAATCTGATCCTCTAACACCTGTCCCTGCTGAACTGAACATGCACTGACATGCAACTGAGTTAACTGATGTATTCTATAGTTGCATTATGAGTTAATAACTTGTGAATTAATTAATAACTAATTCACCCAATTCATCTCTAGTCTATTGAGCAGTTAGACTAAATACAACTAGTTTAACAAGGCTAAACTGAACACAACTCCATCAACTGCACCTCCAGTCCACTAAACTCAACTCACTTGAGTTCTAACTGAAGTCCTGCATGCAAATATTAGTCACCCCATAGGTAACCACGTATTTCCCTCTGGGATCTGCATGTACCACATCCGTAGCTCATCCTGAAGTGCTCCAAGAGAATAAGATCAAGTTTATAGTCCAAATATTATTATGAGACAATAATATTTGACTTTTCTATTTTTGAAAGCCAGTCTAAAAATAGACTTTGATCACTCACACCGTGATCACTCACACTGTGGTCACCCACACTGTGATCACTCATACTGTGATCACCCATACTGTGATCACCCACACTGTGATCACTCATACTGTGATAAAAAATAGAACTTGCACCATAATTTGCCTGCGGGCCCACTTAGTGAAGGCGACTCTTTTCACTAAGCTCCATCATCTTGTTGCATTCTCAACAAGCATTTCTTGTTGCACACTTTTCAACAACTTTTAATAGTAGAGAGCTCCTCCTCTTCCCTGGACCATTTCCAAGCAACCCATTCCTTGGTTAGAATCTTGATTTGTTTCAAACTGTCCCCAAATTGTTGTGCCACTGACCTATTTGAGTCCTTATGAAAATGTTTCTAGTTTTTGCAAACCAAATTCCTAGAATATTCTTCTTCAAGCCAACCACCATTCATTTTAAAAGGGATAGATAGTTTCAGGGATCCTCCTTTTATCTTTAGTATGATGGGAAATTGATCAGATTCACCTCCCAATTTGATCCACTATTGAAGGAGACTATGTCTATTACCCATGGTATCATCCAAATAAACCTGTCAATGTGTTTGGCCACCTTAACCTCTCCATGACGTTGGTTCCTCCAGGGAGGTTTAAGTTTAATGGGATGAATATCAATAAGATTTGACGAGGACAGAAGTTGAGAGAAAAAATGTGAAAGTATGTTGAGCCTAACATGATCCCCCCTTGACTCTACATCACCTATAGAGAATTTTAGGTTCCTTCCCAGAATAAGGTTATCTCTCTTTACAAGTGACCTCTTTAAAAGATTAGAACAAAAGGTTACACAATCCTCATGCAGCCCATATATATTTAGGAATGTGAACTTTGTTCCTAAGTCCAAAGAGAAACCATCCAAGCCAAGCTTTGAAGGAATGCTCCAATTACCCTCCATCTGAATCTTTCTAGAATCCCATCCTAGGGCCAACCCCCCAGAGCCTCCCCTAACATCCATACTGATGAAGCTCCAATAAGGAAGAATTCCCTCAAGAAGGGAAGTGTGTTTGTCCCCCTTCGCCAAAGTTTCTTATAGAAAATGACCTCATGGCCTATAACCTGAACAAGTCTCTTAAAAGAAAGTTTATTGGGATTACTTGCTAACCCTCTATAGTTGTAAGATAGGACAATCATTTGGGCACCGCACTCTGGGCCTTCAAAGCTCTAATGGTCCTATCCAAAGAGGATTATTTTCCAGAGGCAAGCTCTTCTCTAGCCTTGGCATGTGCCAATGAAATATAGGACTTTCTACCTCTTCTCTTTCCAAGACCAAGAGGAACCATATTCTGTCCTAATCCACCTCCAAGGGATCTTGGATCTAGTCCTATTTTTTGAGATCTAAGATTGTATCTATAAGTGTTAAAACCTCTTCCTTCTGAGGAAATATAATCAGAAGATACAACTGGGGAGGAACAACCTCTAGAAACCCTAGGGATGTCACATGAGGCATGTTGCAGTGATAAAGCGGTGATAAGGTTTTGTAACACTCCAATCTTTTGTTCACAGAGATTTTGATTCCACTCCATACCCTGCTACGTGCCTTTCCAACTACAATTTTTTTAGCAAGGGTTGTCACTTCAGACATCTCCACATCATCACCTAAGCAGAGATTGTATTGGATTGTCCCACTCTCAGTCTTCAACACCCTCTCTTTCTTTTTCTTTTTCGTACCCTTTTCCCCCCACTTCCTTGCGCTTGTTTCACCCTTCCTTCATGTTCTCTTTGAAATGTCTGCCCTTCCTCTCCCAAAAATTTCTGAGCCGGAGTGAAATTGGGGTTTTCCTCAGCATTAATCCCTACCTGAGCCTTTGGTATCCCACTCAAAGTTGGATCTTGGAGAAGAGCTTGGTTTACATTTGTAATTTCATTGGTGGCACTGAGGCTAATACCTCCCTACTCTCTCCCCCAGACTTATCATTGCTTAAAGCTTCAACTTCCAAACTCTTCAAACCAAATATGTCAATTAGGTCTCCCCCCTTGGAGCTTCAAAGAATCCCGAAGGAAAGAAAGGTTTGGGTCCTGCATCCGAAACATTCCTGGTCTCTTCTTGCCCCAAAACTAGCTCTTGAAGGCTAATAAAGTGTATCAGGTGTTAGTGAAGGCAGACTGTGAAGGGGTTTTCGAAGGTTTCAAAGGATTGAGTAGTCACCTCCCTTTCTTTGTTTCCAACTGCCTCCACCAAGTGTTCTATCACATGCAAGCCAAATCTGGCAACATGCTCCAGCTGTGGCCATGTAATCCAACTCAAATCTTGACTGTCTACCTTATCAACTCTTGAAAACCCAAAATACTCTGGTGAGGTAAAAATAGCCCCCTCGTCTGGGCTTTCCAGCTTAAAATCCACTAAATCCTCTAGATCTATAACCTTCCACCTCAAACCTGGCCTGCCACCTCAGCTCCAAACAATCATGAACTCAGCTAATGCCAAGTAAAGGTTAGGAGGATGACAATAAAAACTAAAAAATAACCTCAACAAAAATAGTAACCTTGGGAAAAAACGCCCTTTCCTCGAAATTGTTGAAACGACTGCCCACAAAGCTATCTTCTACTGCCTGTAACTGCCCCACTGCCTTCATCCGTAGCTCTTAGAGACCTGTGGAGTCTGCAACCCCTATCCCTTGTCAAACCCTAACCTCCCTCCCATCTCCATTCTCCTTTCACATGTGTCCATGCTTTGTTATTTAATTGACTTCTTTGTTACTCTATAACTTGAAGGTCTTATTGTAGCCTTTGCACAATATAATGCCATGTGGATAACTACCTCAAAATTTTCTGCCATAATTTTTGGATGCAGTTGCAATATCTATGCCATGATTTTTAGATATTTGTGCAATGATTTTTCATTATGAAGTTTCAAAGGAAAACCACCTAAAATTAAAATCCTTGAAAACACCTCATACTCATGTAAATATTTACCATCAATATTTATGCCATGATTTTTAGATATTTGTGCAATGATTTTTCATTATGAAGTTTCGTAGGAAAACCACCTAAAATTGAAATCCTTGAAAATACCTCATACTCATGATCCAAATTAGATCCTAGAACACTCTCTAAGTTTTCATGAACTCTGTAAAATTCATGCCAAAGTTTCAAAGTCTTATAAAGATCAAGCTTATCAGAGATAACCTCGTAACAGTTGCAATTTGTGATCAATGTGGAGCAACGAGGACCCTCGGTCAAGCGCGCAGACTGTCGGCCCATGGTAACGCACGTTGCCACAAATTAGCAAAACTAGGAGTCAATTCAAGAAATGGTGGTAGTTTCTAATATGCGATTAGCGACAAGTCGCTAATCGCATATCGCAAGGCAAACCCCTCAAATAAGGAAAAGCCCCGAGCACCCGGACCCGAAATAATTGTAAATTGCAGAAAAGTACCGTTCCGATTTCGTCAGAAGCGGGGTCCCACAAAAACTGGCAGAATATCAGAAGGGCTTCAAGCGGTAAGCGGTTTCAACCGAGTCCCACCCGATGCCACACAATGGGTGCCACACGTCCGGCGAAAGAGAGAGAAAACTGTTCACATTGGACGGGTAAACATAATGTTACTTACCTACCGAATATGGACGACAACCATAGGATATGGGGCCCCAATATCAACAGCAAATATGTGTTTCGATGGGTGACCGAACCTGATGAAGTAAATAGACAAAGTTGTATAAGATTTGAAGTCCGACGTGGATGATGCATTGGCAGAATGTCGTGTTTGCGGGCATTCTTGGAGTTAACAGAATAAATGGTCATTTTGAAAACGTCCAAGAGAACTGACACTCAGTTCGTTATGAAACAAGTGGCCACCTCCCTGTGAGGCGTTATACAGTGATGAGTACGCAAAACAGAGGGATTCAAACAAACAGAGGCAGAGGAACCAGAAAGTCGGGAAGCAAAAATGAACTGTCAGAAAGCAGATTGGCTTTAAAGCCATGAATTGACAGAGAAAGCAGTAGGCAAGTTAAAGGAAGCAACAAAAGTAGTAAGCGAGTTAAGAAAGCGAAGAGCAGAGAACAAAGAGAAGAAGTCGAGCTGACCTACAGAAGAAAAAGGTAGCATCGAGACAGAGTCAGAGAGAGTCAGAGAGTCTGTGTACTCCATAAAGGGCTTGAGAGGTTCAAGCGAAATCCTATGTATATGCCTGTCATGTATTGAGTCTCAGATTGGACTCATACCATTGTGAGCAGTATAGGTCAAGAGTCAGTAAGGAGGGTCTGTGTACTCCAGAGACTTGGGGAATCCAAGTACAATCTTTCTGATTTATATCTATTGAGTGAGACTCAAATTGAGCTCACTGTTGTAAAAACTCTGCTTTGAAAACATAATAGAGAGGCCACCACTGAAGGGGAGACCAGGAAACATAGCCCATGAGTATTGGGTGAACTCCTTATTAAACTTGTTATGTTTATATGTTTGCCTGTTATGTTTTCTTTAACTTCTTTAGTGTCTGCGTATTTCGTAATCTTATCGATCCATTGCATAAAATAACATAGACACATCCATGCACATGAATCTGTAATACCTTATTAATTGTCTTAGATCAATTTCGGATCAAGTGGTATCAGAGCTCTAGGTTGCTAAGGTTAGACAAGCTTGTGTTGGATTTTGTTGTTGAATTTTAACTAGGACAAAGCTCAAATTAGGAGAAGGAGAATTGGTTGAAGCTAACCCATAAATTGGAAGAGTCTACCCTAAGAGGAAAATGGCAGAAGAAAGTCCCTTGGAATCAGACTCCCAGTTCATGGATAGTTTCATGACCATGAGAGCCATGGTGGAGGAAATGTATAGAGAATTTAAGAAAGGTAGAGATGAAGATTCATCAAACTCCAAACAAAAAAGGAGTGGAAGAATCTCTCCTCCATGACCATTCTAAAGGCAAAGGGAAAGAAGAAAAGCTTCCCACACAAGTTGACATGAAGAAGCATGGTAAAATTCTTTTTATCTGGAGTGAATTTGTTTCTGCAATTAAAAAGCAATTCTATCCACTAGCTTATATGTAGCAAGCCATGATGAGCTGGCAAACTCTTCAACAATTAAAGGGGAAAAGTGTACAAGGCTACACTCAAGGATTTAGAGAAAGAGCTTTGATTCTAGGAAGTTCTTTAGACTCACTTGAAACTCCGCTGAAGTATATTGGTGGTCTACACAGCTATTTAAAGCACACCATTCTCATGTTGAATCCAATTAACATAGATGAGGTATCTATTTAGGCTACACATCTAGAGGCTAGAGGCAAGAATGTGAACCTAGAAGTTGGGGGATCATCAAAACCCACTGCAAGCAAGAACAAAGAAAAGAGAAAACAGAAATGGAAAGAGAGGAAGACAAATGATGTACAAAAAGGCCAAGCCTTCGTGCACTCATTGCAAGAAGGATGTGCATGATGATGAACACTGCTAGATTCTGCATCTAGAGCTGAGACCTAAGAAGTTCCATGGCAAAAAGAAGAAGACTGTTGCAGCTATTCAAAAGGATTTAGGGTCAGATTCAGGGGATGAAACAACAATCGCAGCCACAGGTATAAAAGGTAAAAATTCTGAAGCATCTACTAGTAATTTTGCACAATCTACTGATAATGAAGAAAATGAGAGGAAAAGACATGAGCTTTTTCATATTCGAGTTATTTCCAAGCATTAAAAGATTGATACTTTGTTTGATAGTGGCTCACAAGTAAATTTAATTTCTGAAGCAATTGTAAAGAAGCTGGGATTACTAACCACACCTCACAAGAAGCCATGTCCATTAGGTTGGTTATGTGATAAAGCAAAGCTACAAGTGACTAGAGAGTGTAAACTTAGGTTTTCTTTTGGGTCAGCATTTGTAGATGAGGTTGAGTTAGATATAGTTCCTTTCAATATATGTGGAATTGTTTTAGGAAGTCCTTACTTGTATGATAGGAAAGCCATTTTCTATGGAGCTGAAAACAAGTATCAACTCATTAAAGATGGAATCAAATATATTGTAAGAGCTCATAAACTCAAGAATAATTATACTCTCATAAACTCGGGGCAAATGAAAAGAATTGTAAATGCATGCAAACAATTTTTACTAATGGTTGTAAAGGAAAAAAAAACTGATAAAACCAATATATTTGAGGGCTATAATGCTAAACATCAAGCTGATTTAGAAAAACTTGTTTCAGAATATGATATACTATTTCAAGAACTTAAAAGTCTGCCACCCCAAAAGGAAATAGTACATGATATTAATTTGCAGCAAGATGCTCCATTGCCTAACATCGGAATGTACAGGTTGTCCACTTTAGAGAATGCAGAAATCAAGAAGCAGGTACAGGAGCTGCTCGAGAAAGGGTTCATAAGACCTAGCACATCACCATGTGGGTCTCCAATTGTCTTGGTGAGAAAGAAAGATGGCTCATGGAGAATGTGCATTGATTACCGAGCACTGAATAAGATAACGATAAAAAATCGTTATCCCCTTCCTCGCATAGATGATCTACTAGATCAGTTGAAAGAAGCTGTTTACTTTTCCAAGTTGGACTTGCATAGTGGCTACCATCAGGTCAGAGTTGTAGAGAAAGATGCATGGAAGACTGCTTTCAAAACAAAGCAGGGATTGTATGAGTGGTTAGTTATGCCTTTTGGCTTAACTAATGCTCCTGCTACTTTCATGAGAGTAATGAATGATGTACTCAAGCCTTTTATTGATGATTTTGTCATTGTATATTTAGATGACATTCTTATATTTAGTAAAACATGGGAAGAACATTTGAAGCATGTCAAGCAGACTCTAGATGTTTTGAAAAGAGAAAATATCTATGTTAAGCTATCAAAATGTGAATTTGGAAAAACATTTTTGAATTATTTGGGTCATATTGTAGCGGGTGGTGAATTGAAGATAGATCCCTCTAAGGTTGTAGTCATTGTAAACTGGCCTAAACCCAAATCTGCTACTGAAGTTAGAAGCTTCCTAGGAGCAGCACAGTATCGGAGAAAGTTTATTGCTAACTTTTCCTTGATTACAACTCCCTTACATGCTTTAACAGGATTGAACAAGGTGTTTCAGTGGGGAGGCAAACAGCAGAAAGCCTTCGACACCTTAAAAGAAAAGATTAGTACAACACCAATACTAGCACTGCCCAATCTTCAAAGACCATTTGAGATTGAAACAGATGCCAGCGACTATGCCATGGGAGCAGTGTTGATGCAACACGGTAAACCCATATGTTATCATTCTGAGACATTTAATTCTGCAGTAGTTAATTATCCCACATATGATAAGGAATCATATGCATTAATACATAGTGTTTAAAAATGGAAACATTATCTAATGGGCAAAGAGATAGTTATACATAGTGATCATCAACCACTTCAATATTTACACTCACAAACTAAGCTACAACAATCAAGACACTATAGGTGGATGGGTTTTCTACAACAGTTTCATCTTGTCATCATATATAAAAAGGGAATACACAATAAAGTTGCAGATATGTTGTCCAGACCAATCATAAACACATCTACTATACTTAAGCATAATTTAGTATTGTATGAAAGCTACATTGAACAGTATGCTCAAGATATAGATTTTAAAGATGTATATGCAACTTTAAGTCGTGGCAAACAAATAGAAGAATTGGATTATCATGTTAAGGACCAACTCTTGTATCATTTTGGAAAGTTATGGATTCCACAAACTGAAAGAGTAAAGATAATTCGAGAAGCACACACTTCTCTAATATTGGTCACTTTGGTATAAGTAAAACAGCTGCAAAGATTTTGTTATTGGCAAAAAATGAATGAGACAGTTTCTAGATATGTAAGAGGGTGTACTATGTGTGCTAAAAGCAAGCCCATCAATAGAAAACTAGGCTTGTACACTCTACTGCCAGTTCCTTCTCATCCTTGGGAAAGTGTTTTCCATGGACTTTGTTGAGGGCTGCCTAAATCTAGAAAAGGTCATGACTATTTATATGTTATTGTGGATAGGTTAAGCAAAATGTGTATTTTAATACCTTGTAACAAGCAAATTATAGCTGAACAAACATCAAAGTTGTTCTTTCAGCATGTATGGGTTCATTTTGGATTACCCACTTCCATTGTATCTTATCGAGATTCCGAATTTGTTGGGAAGTTTTGGTCGAGTCTATGGGAATTGATGGACACCAGACTGAAGAAGAGCACAACCTTTCATCCATAAACAGATGCCCAACCAGAAGTGGTCAACAAGACAGTGATCCAGTTGCTGAGAGGCTATTGCAGCAAGCATCCCAAGCTCCGGGATGAATATTTATGTTATGTGTAGCATGTTTACAACCGTGCTAAACATTCTTCTACATAGAGATCTCCTTTTGAGACCTGTTTTGGTTTCACACCAAGGTATCCCTTGGATTTTGTATTTGGTAAAGACGTAGTAGTTGATGGACATAGTGATGTGGACAAGGCAACCAAGTTCATTGAGCAAATCCAAGAGATTCACCAGGTAGTACATGAACAGTTGGAAAAGAGCCAAGCCAAGTACAAGGCAATGCATGATAAGCATCAGATTGAGCATAGCTTCCAAGTTGGTGATCAAGTTTGGCAGTATATCAACAAAGACAAAATGCAAGGTGAAGGTAAGAAGCTGAAGCCAATAAGGTATGGACCTTTCAAGATACTTGTGAACATTGGTGAGAATGCTTTTCGCCTTGATTTGCTAGCTTACATGCAAATCTATTCGGTAGTTAATGCAGAAAGCTTGAGACTATTTGAACCTTCATTGATTGAAGATCCCAAAGAGGAGAGTCAATTACCTTCTATTGATGATCTGTTACCTGAATATCTCAATGAATTGCGGGAAGATATAGTTCTGGACAGGAAGGTGGGAACTACACGTAGAGGTGATGTTGAGTACCTCAGGATTGGACTCAAAGGTTCAAAACCAAGCAGTGAAAAATGGATAGAAATTGGGCAAGTGAGGAATCTATACCCTCACTTGATTGATGCTTAAAAACCAACTTTTGGTAGTCCAAAAGCTTTTTTCAGTGGGAAGGCCGTGATCTAAATTGGATCCTAGAACACTCTCTAAGGTTTCATGAACTCTGTAAAATTCATGCCAAAGTTTCAAAGTCTTATAAAAATCAAGCTTATCAAAGATAACCTCGTAACAATTGCAATTTGTGATTAGCGCAGAGCAACGAGGACCCTTGGTCAAGCGCGTAGACCGTCGGCCCATGGTAATGCTTGCTGCCACAAATTAGCAAAACTAGGAGTCAATTCAAGAAACGAGGGTAATCGCATATTGTAGGGAAAACCCCTCAAAGAAGGAAAAGGCCTAAGCGCCCGGACCCGAAATAGTTGTAAATTGCGGAAAAGTACTGTTCCGCTTCTGTCAGAAGTGGGGTCCCACAAAAACCGACAAAATATCGGAAGGGCTTCGAGCGGTAAGCGGTTTCAATCAAGTCCCGCCCAATGCCACACAATGGGTGCCACGCGTCCGACGAAAGAGAGAGAAAACTGTTCACATTGGACGGGTAAACATAATGTTACTTACCTGCCTGATATGGACGATGACTGTAGGATTTGGGGCCCCCAGATCAACGACGAAGATGCGTTCCGATGGGTGACTGGACCTGATGAGGTAAATAGACAGAGTTGTATAAGATTTGAAGTTCAACGTGGATGGTGCGTTGACAGAACATCGTGTTTGCGGGCATTCTTGGAGTTAACGGAATAAATGATCGTTTTGAAAACGTCCAAGAGAATTGACACTCAGTTCGTTATGAAACAGGTGGCCACCTCCCTGTGAGGTGTTATACAGTGATGATTACGCATAATAGAGGGATTCAAACGGATAGAGATAGGGGAACTAGAAAGCCAAGAAGCTGAAACGAATAGTCAGAAAGCAGATTGGCTTTAAAGCCACGAATTGACAGAGAAAGTAGCAGGCAAGTTAAAGGAAGCAGTAAAAGCAATAAGCGAGTTAAGAAAGCTAAGAGCAGAGAACAGAGAGAAGAAGTCGAGATCACCTGCAGAAGCAAAAGGCAGCATCGAGACAGAGTCAGAGAGTCTGTGTACTCCATAAAGGGCTTGAGAGGTTCAGATTGGACTCATACCATTGTGACCAGTAGAGGTCAAGAGTCAGTAAGGAGAGTCTGTGTACTCCAGAGACTTGGAGAATCCAAGTACAGTCTTACTGATTTATATATGTTGAGTGAGACTCAAATTGAGCTCACTATTGTAAAAACTCTGCTTTGAAAACATAATAGAGAGGCCACCACTAAAGGCGGGACCAGGAGACGTAACCTTGGAGTATTGAGTGAACTCCTTATTAAACTTGTTGTGTTTATATGTTTGCATGTTGTGTTTTCTTTAACTGCTTCAGTGTCTGTGTATTTTGCAATCTTATCAATCCGTTGCATAAAATAACATAGACACATCCATGCACATGAGTTTGTAATACCCTATTAATTGTTTTAGATCAATTTCGGATCAACTCATGTAAATATTTACCATCAAACTGCCCACCTAATTTAAGCAAGTATATGAATAAAAAATAGATAAGAACAAGATGTAAATAAATATATTTAACAAGATTTATTGCCCACCTTTATTTATGTGTTCATCAACACCTGAACGAGGAGGAGTAAAAATGAAAATGTGCAGACTTACTAGTTGTTACTATCTACCAAATGTAATTCATCCACTTCATATATCAATTTGTAATTTTTCTGAAAACATAATTTCCACTTGGGTGATAGACACTAAATTGCCATACACCACTTGTATTTATTATTATAATACCTATATTGAAATGATAAAACAAATTTCAAAAATTAAACTTTAAACTTTAGAATATTTTAAGTAGTAATCACTAAGATTTATTTGGTACTAATTTAGGGTTTTAAAAAAATCATAAAGCCACCATTTTATTCTTCTTTTTATCAATGGACTAACTCCCACACATTTGAGTTTATATGGAGTTTGACCCCAATAGAAAGAAGGAAATTAAACCCCAATCTCATGATAGAAGGCAATAACTTAACAAGGAGCTTCCACCAAAGAAAATTCAACCCTAACCTCACGATAGAAGGCCAATGACTTAACAAAGAACTTCCACCAACCAGGCAAGCTACCCTTAGCCCACCCTTTATATTTTTCTGGCCCTTAGCCCACCCTTTATATTTTTCTGGCTAATGGGTTACCGACCTTTATTCTTTTCTGGCCAAGCCGACTACGCAAGTTTGGGAAAAACCAGATGGGACCAGGGCCCAATAAAATGACTGAGGCCTATATGCAAACACTCTTTTCCAGATGCTAAACAGATTATCTTTTCCTTATTAGACTTTAGCTTCTGAAACTCCTCACCTTTTTGGATTTACATTCAGTAGCAATGGCGGCAGCAGATCCCGCGTTCGAATTTCTCCAACGCTTTCAGTCAATGATGGAATCCTTCGACGAGTGTCTGTCCCAGCTGTTGAAAGACAACATCAGCGAGTCAGCTCGTGATCTGCGGAAGAACCTGATGGAGTCTTATCATGACCTCCAGAAAGCCCTGCAGTCGAGGTACGAAACCCTAAAGATAAAGGAGAAGAAACTAGAATTTTTATTCAATAGAGTTCTCCCAGCTGTTAGCGTCCGGTCTGAGATTAAAATCTTCTGCGATAAAGCAGACGGCCGTGGCCTCAGAAATTACATAAGGGACCACATGAATGAAGGGGAAGCCCTGCAGAAGGAATTGTTCGTGGCGCTCCTTAAAGAACCTGATGCGGCAAAGCTGGTGATCAATGCTCTGGAGCCCCCATTTTTTCAGTATAAGAAGGCCAGCATTTTGCTCTTTGAGTGCCTTTACCTCATTTTCGGTAACGATGACAGTTGTGTTTTTCCCTCGGATATCAAAGATTCGGCCCGGGAGATTGCCAAGGCTTGGAAAAAAGAGATGAATATGGAGAATAGTAATCGCGCCAGTAGGGTGAATATTATGGCCTTTCTGAAGTTCTTAGCCTCGTTTAAGATCGCGGCCGATTACGAGAGGGATGAGCTTTGGAGGCTACTGTTGGCTGTTTTGACGAACGAGCAAACTCTAGAGCTGTGTCGTTCTCTTGGGTTGTCTCCTAACGTATCAGGTTAGTGCCTTGATCAGATCTCCTGGTGTTAAACATCAAGTAAAAAGACAAAAAGTGGAAACCAGTGTGAAGTCCCACATCTACAATTTTCAGATAAAGGTGCTTTATGAATTGCTACATGCGCTAAAAGCAACTTTGCCAATTATGAAATTGGCTTGTGGTTGCAGGTCCCCAGAGCTTATGTGCTAGTTTGCTCTCTCGCTGCTTCACTTTGGCGGTACTAAAACTGTTTAGATGTCTGTGTGTGCATTGTGGGTCCTCTTCACTTTGTTTGTTGTGACGCCTCCAATTTGCAAGCAACCTAATAATCCCAGTGCCATATCTCCTCAGAAGGCAAACCAATAAATATAAGAACTTCCATGTGACTAAGAGGCCATGGCAATGGTGCTTTTCAGTCAAAATTAGCCCGGGACATATGACCCAAGCAACAACTGCTTATACATATATCTGGGAAGTTAGAACTTTCATTTGACTAAGCAGCCATGGCAAGGGTGCTTTTCAGTCAAAATTACCCAGGGACATATACATATCTCTGGGGAAGTGCTTGACAGGCTACCATCTTCACTCCTTAACCAGAAGACCGTAGGCAATAAAGCTTTTTTTATAACATTTAATTTGTTTCCTTTTTTAACAAAACCATCGACAACAAAGCCTTTTTTCACAATAATTTAAAATTTTTCCTTTTTATCCATAATTTTTTTGGCAACCCTTTAGTTTGTTTTCCCTTTTTATAAAACCATCAACAATAAAGCCTTTTTTCACAACATTTAATTTTTTCCTCTTTTTATCAGATGCATCGCCAGCAGCGAAGGTAGTGGCATAGACAACCACAAAGATAGTTGACCATGTGAAAGAAATAAATCCACCCGCTTGATCCATATCCGGTTAGAGATCGTTTCCTATCATGCTTTTTTTCCTTTTTTACACAATGCTTCCTATCATCATTGTGTGGCAAATTCTTTACAGTAAAATATATTTGACTTGTAACATTCCAGGAAGATCTTTCTGCTGAAAAGCTACGGGTTTGGTTGATATATTTTTTCCAAATTCCTCCCGAATTTGCACCTGTCTCCATCCACATCCCCGAAGTACGTCATTGGGGCTTTGAACGTTGGTGTGGGGTATGAAACATCCCCTTTGGCAACTAACCAAGATGCTCTTAACTTCACATAACTTTTAGTTTATTTGAGTAAAAGTAAATTAGAGTGTTGTATGTTAACTAGGCCAAGATATAGCAAAGTAGTTTCAGAAAACCATTATGAAATGTTGAACTTGATTCTAGATAACAAAGGCGGTAGTTATAAAAGATACTGTAGATAGAAATGTGAATTGAGCTTCATTAAATGTCTTTGTTCAGCCATCGGGCGTTGGTTTACAGGTAAGATCGATATATTAAGTCCAAAGAGTTTAATTCTTGCATGTGGTCTGTTTCATCTGAATGGCATGTGAAAAAATGAATGAGGCTGATTACAAGTTCCAGGCAATTTTGGTAGAATATTTACCTTTTCCATTTAACACTTACGATATGAGTGCAGTATGAACAATGTGAATCTCACACAAATATAGTCGGGTGGAGGCTTTGGGAATGGTATCTGTGTTTATATATATTTTGAGATTTTTTAAAATGAAATATATTAAAACAAGTAAATAGTTAATTTAAACTATATTTTATATATATTAGAAAATAGAAAAATAGAAATATATATCCTACAACTTAAAGTTGTTGGTAGGAATTTGGTAAATTTTTTTTTGGGTCAAATGTTAATTTTTTATTATTATTTAAAATGGGTTTTTGATTGTATTTTTGGATTCATCACTTGGAAAATCTTATGGGACCAGTGTTGCGGGGGAGCGCCCCCCCCTCGAACCCGCTCCCGAAGCGCGCTCCCAAAATCGCTCCCGGACGGGAGCGATTTTCGGGAGCGCGCTCCCGTAAAAAAATTTGCGCTCCTTGGTCTGTGAGGGAGCGCTTCAGGGAGCGATCGCTCCCGCGCTCCCGGAGCGTCTTTTAATGCCTGGGAGCGATCGGGGAGCGATCGCTCCCGGGCATTAAAAGACGCTCCGGGAGCGATTTTTAACGGACCGGGAGCGGTCCGGCGGAAAAAAAATCCGCCGGACCCGAAAATTAAAAAAATTTAGAATTTTTTTTTTTTGTTTATAAGCCCAATGGGCCAAACAAAAATCATTTCAACTTCATTGAGCTTGAGAGTGAGAGCTGAGCAAGAGCAAAGGAGCAAGGAGCAAGAGCTGAGGAGCAAGGAGCCAGAGCTGAGGAGCGAGGAGCAAGTGCCAAGGAGCGAGGAGCAAGCCTGCAGAGGTAAGTAACTTAATCATTTAGTTAGTTTAGCTGGTTAGGTAGTTAATTTGGTTAGTTTAATTTACTTGTTTGAGTTTAAAGCTCATTAATTTAAATTAAATTAATAAATTAAATGAATTAATCCCAATAAACTAAATTAATTTGCAGATTCAAGACTCAAACCCTACAAACATCAAACACCATGGACCTGGGGATATTTATTGGCATTTTCCTCTTCCTGGTCCCTTTTATGGTTATTATGGTGGTGGAGAGTAGGAAACGGAGGGGGCCTCAAACTGAAGAGGTGGATGAAGAAGCCGGAGGAAGTCAAATGGGTGAAAACCCCAGTGAGGAGGAGGTTGAGGAGGGTGAACATGAGGGTCAAAAAACTAAACAAGACCAAACTCCATTGTGGAAATATGTTCACAGGGCTGAAACAGGGAGAGGGGGTGGAACCACTAAATTTCATTGCCCCCATTGCAACACTGACTACACAGGCTCATACACCCGTGCTAGAAGACACCTCTGCGGGAAAAGGCCATGGGATGGAGAGAAACAAATAGGAATCAAAACTCGTGACAAGGTGTCAACAGCAGATAGAGCCAAATACATAAAGGAAGAGGAGGACGCCCAATACAGAACAAAAAGATCAAGGGGTTTCTTTGAACCAATCTCACCATCACAAAGAACTCCTTCAGCATCCTCCCAAGGCAGTGGATATGGACATGGAGGCACAGGGTCATCATCTTTAAGGCGTAGAACCATATCAGATTTCCTTGATGAGGGGTGTAGGAATGATGTGGATTCAAAAGTTTACAGGTTCCTCTATGCATGTGGTATATTCAAAAGTTTACAGGTTCCTTTATGCATGTGGGATACCATTCAATGTTCTACGCTCACCTTATTGGCACGAAATGGTTTCTGCCATAAATGATGCCCCTAAAGGATACAAGAGCCCTGGGTATGACAAGGCAAGAACTGTTGGCCTTGATCATGAAAAAGCAAAAATATCAGTCTTTGAATAAAATGACAAGTTCTTGGACTGACAATGGGGTGTCCATTGTATCTGATGGATGGACAAATGTAAAAGGCAAGCCATTGATAAGTGTTCTTGCTGTGTCCCGAAGTGGTCCCATCTTTCTAGCTGCACATGATTACTCAGACAAGTTCAAGACTGCTATCAACATTGCAGAAGCATTGCTTGAAACAATTGAGCGTATTGGCCCATACAATGTCATCCAAGTCATCACTGATAATGCTCCTAATTGTAAGGCAGCGGGAGCAATTATTGAGGATAAATACCCGAACATATTTTGGTCTGGATGTTTGGTTCACACATTGAACCTTCTGTTGCATGATATTGTCAAAAACAAAAATGAACAATACCAATGGATTGGTGATTTGTACAAGAAAGGAAAAAAATGATAAAATTTATTACAAATCATAGCAATACCCATGGCCTTTTCCGCAGTCACTCGAGATTGGAGTTGCTGAAGATTGCGAGGACTAGATTTGGTAGTTATTACCTCACCTTTAGGCGCCTTTTGAAGGTAAGAGAGGCATTAGCTAGCATGGTATCAAGTCCACATTGGCAGGTGTTAAAGGAAAGGGCTACAAATGTAGCTGACATGGCAGGTTTTGAAACGGTGGAGGAGGTCGCTCTTGATGGGCAGTTTTGGACAACTGTGAGACAGGTATTGGATTTCACCAAGCCAATTTATAACATGATTCGGTTTGCAGATACAGACAAACCAGTGATTGGCGAGGTGTATGAGCAAATGGATACCATGTTGGGGGAAATAAAAGACATTGTTCATAATAAAGATCCCAACTTGTACAAACTGATTCATGATTGTGTGTGTGAACGGTGGAATAGGCTTAACCTTCCACTACATTGCTTGGCGTATATCCTTACGCCAAAATACTACTCAGAATCTTGGTTGGGCAAACCTGCAGCAGGGGGTGGTGTTAGGACCAAACCCCATTTAGATCAAGAGGTAACTAGAGGATATCTGGAAGCATTAGAAAAGTTGGTGCCTGACAGGGAGGAATGTGCAGCTGTGCGCCTTGAAATAGGCAGATACTTCAGTGGCAGTGGTTTGTATGGTAACTTCCATGCAATGGACGACAAGGATAAATTTGATTCTCTCACATGGTGGGAAACATATGGCGGCCACAGACTTTTGCCAAAATTGGCAAAAAAAGTTCTTTCACAGGTTGTAAATTCTTCTTCTGCAGAGAGGTGTTGGAGCACCTACAGTTATATACATAATGTGAAAAGAAACAGGCTCAACGAAAACCGAGCAGAAAGCTTGGTTTATGTGCATTACAATTTGAGGTTGTTGAGCCATTACTGTGATCGGGCTAATGAAGATCCCACATATAAAATTTGGGACAATCACCCTGAGGACGACAATTTGGAGGATGGCATTGTACATATGGAAGAACTAGAAGAGGAGCTTGTACGGGATGAACATGAAGCAGCTGCAGCAGCCATGCCACCTCCACCTCCACCATCCAGTAGCAGTTCTCGAGGCCCGAGTCTGGTTCCATTGCTGTCGCCACCTCCATCGACACCCTCGCGTGGAGGCTCTAGTTCTGGTCGTCGGTCTGTGCGGGAGACTCCTAGAAGACCACCACGACCTACTTATACTCCTGGGGACTCTCGTGGCAAGGGCCACTTGTAGATTTACAGTTTACTTGTCTTTTTTAGTTTCTATTAGACTTTAGTTTTCATAACTGTTGAGTTTTGAGTCCTTGACTCTTGACTCTTGACTCTTTCATATCATTATGACATTATGATATTTTTTGTAAACATTATATCACTGTGACAATGAAAATTTGAAGTTTGAAGTTGGGCCTTGGCAATTATAACTCATTGGTAATGATTGTGATTTATGAATATGATGCTTTGTGAAAGACTAAAGTTGTTTCATTTCATCTCATTATTCATGTTTCATTTTATAAATTTTTAACATTTCATATCATGTTAACAGTTAGAAGTTAGGACTTAGAAATATCTTCGATATTACTTCTTGTAATGGTTAAACTTGGCTTACAAGTACAACTTGTTACTTTGGTGATCAATGATGATAAATGTTATTGAATTTTCAATTCTGAAAGCTTTCAACTTCAATGTATCAACTTCATGTTATGTTGCAGTTGTAATATGTATTTTACTAACTTGTGGACATGGTTGATGACGATTATAATTTCTAGATGATTGATGTGATATATGGTTCAATGATCAATTTATGTTTTTTTATGTTTTTTATGTCTATTTCATCATTCTACATGTTTTTGTTGACATGTATGTATCAAAAATTAAAAAATCTAAAAAATATATATATTTTTAAAAAATCGCTCCCCGATTCGCTCCCAAACCGGGAGCTTCTGAAAATGGTCGCTCCCGCTCCCGCTCCCGCTCCCGCTCCCGCTCCCGCTCCCAAGTAACATTGTCTGGGACACTTGGATTATGGAAAATTTATTACTCAAACTTGTGACTCCAGATTCTTAGCAAATTAAACTGGAAAATCTACCAAAAAAACCTTTCAAAATGTAAAACAAATACACTACCACACATATAATACACGTGAACTCATGTTTAATAAACTAACTCTCATTATCATAAATCAAAGGAAATATTCTTCTAAAACCATTGCCTTTTATGTTTTATCAACTCAAAGTTTGACAAA
This sequence comes from Pinus tabuliformis, assembly GCA_031772625.1. Lineage (NCBI taxonomy): Eukaryota > Viridiplantae > Streptophyta > Pinopsida > Pinales > Pinaceae > Pinus > Pinus tabuliformis. Next base: position 200,562,471 of record CM062818.1, on the reverse strand, counting down.
TGGTTGACATTTCAACTTCACAATGAGACATATAAATTTTGTTTTCTACCTTGACTGTTCAAAGGTATCTAGTCTAAGTTTGATAAAATAAGTAGCTGACATTTTAACTACACGACGAAACATCCAAATTTGGCTGTCTAACGTGACCTCAGGTGAACATGGTTTTCAATGTTGTTAGTCATCTTCTTGCAAAATGAAACATGTACTTTAAATGCCTCCGAAATTAGCAGTTTAAACTACAAAGTTGAGATACTCATGTTACCACTTTTATTTGAGTGCCAAAATTTGGCTTTGTTTTTTATATCAAGTGTGATTTTCGTTAAAATTCCTAGGAGTCAAGTGCCTTTACTACAACTGTTGTCTTCAAATCTCACATTCTCATAGTGTGATTTAAGGTCTTCTCAGTTCAAGAGTCAACTTGTGATCCTGCTTTTTATATCAAGTGTGATTTTCGGAAAAATTTCTAGGAGTCAAATGCCTTTTCTACAACTGTTGTCTTCAAATCTCACATTCTCATAGTGTGATTTAAGGTCTTCTCAGTTCAAGAGTCAACTTGTGATCTGAGTGTTAATTGACTGTATCCAATCACCGACCTTTAAGCCAGACACGTTCTTCAGGTAGCTTCAGCTGTTTGCAGCTGCCACTAATTTCTTCAACTTCGAGGCTTACAGGGCAGTCTGCTGCACCAGTAATGGTCATCTCTATAACGGAGCTGCGAGAGGAGAAACTGAAGTAATTAATTGATAACAATGTCAATTATTCAGTTGCTCCCGTTTGAATTTTCAAGTGAGCTTTACACAAATACACACCATGGAAAACAGTAGAAAGAAATTACAGTATGATTTTGAGAAAATCTGACAGAAATTTTCGAAAATCTGGGTTAGAGCTTTCAAGTTTCAGGATTTGATGACGCTGAATGTATTTCTACTATAAAAAATGATTTAAACACTAAACACTCCCACAGTTGAATTTATTAAAGATTTCTTTGCCAGATTCTAAGGGAAAAAATTGCTGTGCGAACAAAATTGTTGTGACCTTATTAGACAACATCATTGGTCATCATTTCTTTTTCATTTCCTTACCCGATGTAGATGTGCCACGAATAAAGTTCCTCCACATTTTAACTGAAATAACAATGGCTGGGTGAAAAGTGCGGTGCTCCGCTATTACGCTTGCTGTCCACAGAATGTACACAGCAAGGCCAAGGTTTCAGAAATCAGTGGCACGTACAAGGAAATGTAAATGAAAAGTGAATGTGGGTTGTGTTTATGTGCTTTTATAAGTTGAAAAAGGGTTTATTTTTTCATTGATCTTTTTACCTTTTTCATGGTATGACGAGAAATTTTAAGGGCAGTGTCTAGGAGGGCCGAGCTTCCTGGACCACCCATTTAAGAGGGAAGACCCCTGTTGTCTGCCTCTCCATTTCCTGGTGTCTCTCCCACCCACAAGGGTGTGCGGGGAAACATCCGCAGTGGAGTATCCATCACAAGAGCACAGGATAAATATGTAGTGCAGAACTATGGCTATGCAAGAGTTTATGCAATCCATTTAACCACGCACGAGTTTATGGCTTTGTTGTTTTGATTTTTGTGGTTCGTTGCATTCGATGTGGAGTTTCTGCACTGGTTTCATGCAGATGAATAGACCTTGAAGTGAAGTCTCCATTTTTTTTTATATAGTTAAATTGAAAAGTATGAGTATGGGAGTTGTCATATCAAGGTGTCTCCACTGGCTTTTGGCAGTTCATTTTGTTGCTAAAATTCTTCGACTTTTGCCTGTTCTTTGTTATTCTTTGAAAAGTTATTTATCTTGTTTGAATCTTTTGGAAGTAAATTGTGTAGGTTCTTATTTGTGTGATGTTTTGGTTATACACTCCACCATGTTTTGGTTAGACACATCGCCCATCATGATGGACTAAAATCATCAGGATGGACTACAAATCAAACATAGATAGAGTGTGGACACTCCACCCATCATAGATTATAAATCAAAATCTTTTGGAAATAAATTGTGTAGGTGCTTACCTGTGTGACATTTTGGTTTGACAGTCCACTTATCATAATGGACTACAAATCAAACATGGGTGTAGTATCCACTTAAAACCTTGGACACCCGTTCTTTATTTCTTAAAGATTCAGACAATTACTTATGGTTATTTTAGATATTTGCGGCTCACAGGTTTTTGGTATTTATGCAGAATTTATCGATATGCTTTCCAAGGATGGTAAACGTTTAGAGGCCCTTAGATACGCTGATGCATTTGGCATGCTGGACAAAGTAGATCATGTGGATTTGATGACATCATATTTGAGAGATGTGGAGAAGGCTGGAAAGGAAGTTGTGACGAATGCACAAGGCACGGCTGCCTCTCAGGTTGTTACTGACTTTTATATCTTTTCTCTAATATCTAAAGCTACTTGATGTAATACTGAATTCGAAATGTATATTTTGATTTGTGTTTTAGGTACCAGGTTATATGGCAATGCTCCAGAAAGATGCAGCTATGAAGTTGAAGGCTGCCCTGAGAGGTGTTATTAATACATGCAGAAAATATGGTTTGGAAAGTCATTTTTTCGAAGACAAACTAAAAAGAATGGGAAAGGGGGGAGAACCAGAAGAACAACCAGAACCCGGAACCAGGGGCAAAAACAATGAGAGCAAAACATCAAAGGTCACTGGTCTAAATCCTGCCATTTCAAAATTGGAACAGGAGGAAGAAGACACATTAAAAAACAGCAATAATGCTAGAATAAACAGAAAGAAAGCTACTAGGAAAAGTGCAGAACAGGAAGAAGATGGAAAGAAAGCTGCTCAGAAAAAGGCACAGGAGATAAAAGAGAATGATGGAAACAACGCTGCTAAGAAAAAGGCAGAGAATATAGAAGAGAAAGAAAAGAAAGCTGCTGAGAAAAAGGCACAGGAGATAGAAGAGAGAGAAGACAGAAAGAAAGATGGTGAGAAAAAGGCACAGGAGATAGAAGAGAAAGAAGACGGAAATAAGGCTGTGGAGAAGAGGGCACAGGAGAAAGAAGGTGAAAAGAAAGATGCAGAGAAAAAGGCACAGGAGAAAGAAGACGGAAATAAAGTTGCTGGGAAAAAGGTGCAGGAGAAAGACGGAAAGAAAGATGCTGGGAAAAATGCACAAGAGGAAAAGAAAGATGCTGAGAAAAAGGCACGAGAGAAAGAAGATGGAAGGAAAGCTGCTGAGAAAAAGGCAGAAGTTAAAGAAGAGAGAGAAGACGGAAAAAAAGCTGCTGAGAATGACGCACAGCATAAAAGACGTCAATCTTTTGACCCTGGCTATGGGCTTTCAAAGCGTGAAAACTATGCTTCAAAGAGGGTTAGGGTTGCTTCACTGAATGAGACAACCAGAGTGGTTGGTGGTATGGATAACTCAAAACCTTCACCCTACAACATTGATGGGGTTCAAAATAACTACGGATTTATTGGTCATGATCACCATCCATCAGCTTCTAGTGCTGCTAACACAGGGCTTGCTGCTGGTGCCTTTGCATCAGTACCTTCCATTGGAGCTCAAATAAATAATGAGAGAAGACGGCATGAAGGGTACCCCTTAGCTTTTGGGACTAGTAATCTAACACCTATTGGATCATCATTGTACAGCGCTAGTGTCCCTGCTGGTCGTTTTGCAGTTCCATTGTCCAATGTGGCTGAAGTTAATTATGATGGAAGAGTTCAGGAAAGCTATACGTTGAATTTTGGGGAAATTCATAACAATCCTGTTAGAGCATCATCATATGTGACTGGTGTTTCGACAAACTCATTTGCCACTCCTCATTATGAGAGAAGGGCACAAGAACTATATACGTCAAAATTTGGCGGTGGTAATATGGTTGGCATTGGGTCATATGTATATGGATCAAATCCCTATACGATTCCCTCCAGTGTGAACCAAGGTAATCGTGAAAGCAGCCTTGGATAGTCTTCAGGTTTTTCTGGTCGAAATGCGGTTCCTACGGAGTCATCAGGATATGGATTTGGTGTTTCCACGATACCACCTTCCAGCGTGAGCCAAGGTCCCTTTGAGAGGAGAGGATCTGTTATGGGTAAGTATACGTTCAACCGTGAGTAAACTTCTCTACCCCTGGCCCACTGAGGTTCCTAAAACCGATGATGAAAACATAACAGGACAGAGTGATCTGTATAAAGTTTGTTCTCATTGTAACCATATAAAAGTCTTATTCCGGCTTAATAAGAATTTTCTGCTGGGCGATCCAAGCACTCAAATTTTCATTTACTGTGTTGGAATACAAATTCAGTCATTGGAGGTGTACGTCCATATCATAATGCAATTTCCTCTCTATGAAATGTTAAAATAATCTCTTATTTGTTGTGGATTATTATGTTATTTATAGCAAGGGACAAATGTGTCCTTCCGCCCCACGTTTTAATAAAATCAATTATATTTACAAAATTCTTATATATGCACACGCCATTAGGATATCCATTGTATGCTATTTTGATTGTTGGGTTTCATTTGCCTGTGTTGATTGTAGCATGTTCTTGCAGGGAAGATTTCTTTTTAGATAGAAATAAGAAAAAATCTCCTTTCTCAAATTTAATTCTGGAAAATTAGCTCTTTATAGGCTTGTAGTAATAAGAAATAATCTCCTCTCTCATTCTCGTTGTTAGTTTTTTTTAATGCTCTGCAGCTAATAAAAAAACAGTGAAAAGTAAATTCATGAAAACACAAGCACATAATTAACAAAAGCCCAGAAATACTCTAGAAATCTCAACTGGGGAATACTTAGTAATTAGTGTGTTTTATTGATTTACACAAAAAAAAATTCTTCGTAATTAATTACAAAGCACTGGGAGAAATTCCCTTCAGCCTCTCTCTTGTGCCACCGTACCAACTATACAGGCCGAACTGCCTCGTGCAAACTATCTCGACTTCCTCAAGTGATGCGCTCTGGCTCTCCCTGACCTCAAGTTCTCGCTAGTGTATAATCATATGTCTCACCAAGTTCGCGCCCTTGTCTATATAGAATTGAACTGCTCTTCAACTCAAGTGAACTGGCACCTTAAGCCCAAGTTGAACAGCCTCACTGAACTCAAGTCTGGCTAAATATCTTGAACTCAAGTCATTGCCTCATCGAATTGATGGATGATGAACGAAGATAAAATCTCCATGCACGCTGAGTTCGATATACTATTTTGACTAAGGAAAATTAGGGAATTTTCCCAAGTCAACACTAAGAGAAAGTATGGTTATGCCTTAGTTTCACATGCGGGTTCTTTTGCCCAATTTAGTGCACTTCTAAATTTAGCCAAACCCTTCCATTACTAATTTCAATTAACACTCCCTCTTAGAGGAAGGTGTTATGTACAACAACCAATTTATCTTTGAAGTAGAGAAACTGCCTTTTGCCAATGCCTGCTCCTATAGGTAAGTACTGAAGTCTAACTTTACCCCTCTGAACACAATCTTTGATATGGTGGTACTTGATTTTGATGTGTTTGTAGCGGTTATGGAAAACTGGATTTTTAGAGAGCTTGATGCAACTTTGATTATCATAGTTTTTGAGCGTGGGCTCTAACCTTTGACTAAACAACTCGACAAGTAGCTTCCTCAACCAAATAGCCTTGTGAGCTGCCAAGTTGGCAGCCATGTACTCAACCTCAGCCGAGATAAGTGCCACTGATCTCCACTTCCTGTTAAACTAGGGAACCCAATCTACATCTGTGGATCCCTAAAGAGTCACCCCATCAACTTGTGCGTACAACAATCCATAATCTATTGTGCCCTTGAGATACGTCAACACGTGCTTGGTAGCAACCCATTTCACTCTGGTTGGTTCAACCATGAATTGGCTCAACTAGTTAACTGCAAAGAAAATGTATGTTTGTGTGTTCACACGATACATCAATGGCCCTATGGGCTTCTGGTATACAGTGGCATCCACTCGCTCACCTCTGTAGCATCTACCTTCCTCCAGTTTGTGACTAGAGGCATGGTCATGGGCCTGCAATCCTGCATGTGGAACCTCTTGAGAATCTCCTGTGTGTATCTTCATAGCCCCAAGAATATCTATCCATCACCATGTGATACCTCCAGTGCAAGGAAATAGTACATCAACCCTATATCTTTCATCTCAAACTCCTTTGCAAGATCTCTCTTGCGGATGAGCTCCTCTCACCATGGCAATATCAAATCATCAACTTACAACACTAGAATGAGAGGTTGGCTTTTAACCACAATACAATATAGGTTAGGGTTAGCATCACTCTTCGTGAAGCCTAATTTGAGAAGGTAGTTGTCTATCTAGGCATACCATGCCCTTGGTGCCGACTCTCATTGTTGAAATTGTAACGAGTGTTGATCTTCATAATGTAATGTAATTTTATCGGTAATGTATTTATCATATTGATTATAATTATTTTATTTTCGTCAAAGCATGTTCTTCATATTAAGTAAAAAAGAGTCAAAAGAATTTATTACGAGTCAAAGAAAATTGTCTTTGAGTCAAGTCCCATTTGGACTTTTGTAAGAAAATAATTTGAATTCTTATTTGAGTCAAAAGTCAACACAAAGACCAAGTTGGCCCTCGGACAAATCGACCCTTGACAACTATACGAGTCAACTCGACCTCTTGGAAAACAAATCATTCATCACATCAACATCTTATCTATTTCTACACAACAAAAAAGAAAGAGAGTGAAGTCAAAAGAAAGAGAAGGAAGTCAAAGGAGAGAGAAATATTGAGTTATCTACCTTAATTATGCTCACACATGCGAGATTTCTATGGCATCCTAGAGGTAATTATAGGGCTGAAATTCAACCTCTATTCCAGGGCCATTTTTTCTGTGATTTGATTAGATTTCAAAAGGTTTGTCAACCTTGCTAAGAGCCATATCTTCATCAAAGGTCACATCATGACTTATCTCGACTTCCCTTTGACCAACGACAAGTTCTATAGCTCTTAGTATTTCCTTTCCAGATGCACCCAATTTGTTTCTTTTCTCTTTCAAATATATGGGACTTCCAAAAATTCTGAAGTGAGAGACATTGGGTTTCTTACCAGTGAACATTTCTTCGGGAGTCTGTGAGTCCAACGCTTGATGGGGGCATCAGTTTTGAACATATACGGTGGTATTCACAGCTTGGGCCCATAGAAACTTCAGAAGCCTTTGATCATGGAGCATGGCACAAACAACTTCCACAATCACACGATTCTTCCTTTCAGCCACACCATGCGGCTCAGGAGTGTATGGTGTTGTTGTCTCCTTCTTAATGCCAGCTTCTTTGCAAAAGTCATGGAACTCATTGGATTCATGCTTAGTTCCATTATCAGTCCTTAATATCTTGATTCTCTTCTCGGTTTGATTTGAGTTTCGATCAAGGCTTTGAAGTGACGGAACCAGGGGAACACTTCATCCTTCTTTTTCAAGAAGTAGATCCAAGTCTTGCGAGAATAATCATCTGTAAAAGTGAGATAATATAAATATCCTCCCAAAGAATTTACGAGCATCATACCAGATATGCCAGAGTGGACCAACTGCAATATATTTTTAGTCTTGCTATTACTTGAGGGGAATGGTCTGCTTTTAAGCTTTCCTTCGGCACATCCCGGAAAACCTTCGGTGCCATAGTTTAGATTGTAGAGATGTGTCGCAAGACATGACTCCCAATGGACTTCCTCCAACTTGATATAAAGAGTCAACCTGGAATCCAAGAGTAAAAATATCTTTAAATTTTTTTTTTCCAAACACATACCTTTTCATCGATGAATGCCACCTTGTAGCTTTTGTCTTCCATTGCCGAAATGGACACCGGGTTCTTCTTGAGATCAGGTACATATAAGACTTCTTGCAAGTGGATGTGTTACCCTGATTCAATTGAAGGGTAACATTCCCTACACCCTTTATGGAATAGGTGGAATTGTCTCCAAGAATAATATCCAAGTTTGTCTCCTTCTGTATCAGATTAGAGAGAGCTTCCTTGTAACCAATAAAGTGCCTCGAGGCACCATTATCAATAAGCCAATTTCTCAACGAGTCCAGAGGAGAGGTAGTGGAGAGGGCCGATATAAGATAATACTCATCTTGAATATTGTTAACAACATTTGATTCATACCTGGAGTTTCTTGCTTTCTTGGAGGATTGACTACTTCCTTGATTTCTCGCATTCCTTTTCCCTTTCCCATTGATCCTGCCATTCCTTTGATTGTTGGAGTTTCCCTTGGAATGATTGTGATCATCATCATGTGGTGTGTCCTTTCAATTTGGACACTCCCTTGCATAGTGGCCAAATTTATTGCAAACAAAGCATCTTCCTTTCCTTTCACCCTTCAATCTGGACTTTCCTTTGAAATGAACTTTAGACCCAAAATTATTTCTCCTTTTGGCATGAGAGGAGAAAGCAACGGAGTTGCCTTTGTTTGAAGGCATTTCTTGCTCCACCATCCTTGTCTCTTCTTGAGTGCATCTCGACATCAATTTTTCAAACCCCGGAATTCTCTCATTGTTGAGAAGAGTGGTTCTAAATATATACCATTCGGATGGGAGCCCTCCAAGGGTAGTGATAGTTATTTCCCTGTCAGGAATGACTTTTCCAATCGATAGAAGATCATTCTTGATCTTAGTGATTTTTAAGAAGTAGGCTTGAATATCCTCGTCTTTGCCCCTTCTTAATATCCTTCAACTTATTTTTGAGGAACAAAACTTGATTTGCATCACTAACTTTAAACAAGCTTACCAATCTATCGTAGATCTCCTTGGAGGTGTTCAACTTGGAAATGTAGGCCACCAGACGTTTGTCAATTGAATCTCGGATAATCTTCTTCGCTTTGACTTCACCCTTGGTGTATTTTTTCTTTGTAGCACCCGGTGCATTTGATGGAGGCTCCAGAATTTTACCCCTCACGTAGTTCAATACTTATTGCTCTTCCAATGTTAGATCAAGAGACATCTTCCATCCGTGATACTCAGACTTTTCACGGAGCTTATCTTCGAACGAGAAGTGGGATGAGGAACCCATTGACCCTTTTGTCCTTTCTTTTTGCCTTCAGTGATTGCTCTTTCACTCTTGCTTGGGCTTTGCCTTCACCTCCCCTCTGATACCATGTTAAATTATGGTATGTTCTTATGCTTAAGAGCAATTTACTCTAATTTTCTTATTAGCCCAATATCAATTTCCAGAATAGCAATCACATCAACATGATAGTAAAATGCAGAGAGAACATAAATGTAAACAGTGGAAGACAAGCAAAGACAAGAGGACACAAGATGTGGCACCAGCCAGGTGTTAGAGGAAGTATTTGCATACTGCCATCAGTGATCAAAACTCCTCTTTTATATCATATTAGGGTCCCATTCTGAAATTTTTGTCATTCTACCTAGGTCTTCATTCAAAAATTTACTCATTGATAGTAGCCCTATGTCAAAAGCCCTACTCTCTCTCAAAAATCAATATTTGCTGGCCCACCTTCATGTGTCTTACTGAGAATACATTGACCATAAAGGCTCATTTCATCATGTTTTGTGTCAGTCAAGTCCACATGGAGTCTGCTCATTCAAGGTCCCATTAGGTCACTAGGTTTCATTCTTTCAAGGTCCAATAATACTCCATTTCACTGCATAAAGCCATCAAAAAGTATGAGGGTGAGAAAAATAATATCCTTTTGTCATTTAAAGAGGATTGACAAACATGTAATTATGCTTGCCCAAGTTCTAATTTTCATTCCAAGTATCAGTTTTAGTTTAGATTGTAATTTTATTCTAAAAACAGATGTAATATTTTTTCTAATTTATGTAATTTTATGTTCATTATATGTAATAAGTTACTATTCCTAAGCTATCAACTCAAAAAACTATGTGCCAAACTTCATCCAAGCAAATTCAAATGTGAAGAGTGCCAAAACACCAACATCATCCACTTGCAAAGAAGAAAGTCAAAAAGTAAATTCGCAACCATATCAAAAAATGAGGAGAAATATTAGAAAGTGGGTTTTTAAAATCTAATGATCAATTTCACTCAAGTATAAAGGCCTTCCTAGCATCTAACCCAACTCCATTTGCCTCCTATCATTTCTTGAACAAACCCCAAAGCACCATTCCTCGCGATTTTGGGCGAAATTATTAAAATAGAGGTAGGCGTTGAGCATGGGCTGAAGGCACTGTGCATAGGCTGAAGGTGCTGCGCACGGCCTAAAAGCGCTGCACATGCACTAAGGGCGTTGCGCACTGGTCAAACTTTGTCCACAAGCTCTCAAACTGCAAACCAAGGTTCCAAACCCTCAACACATGTTTTCTAAGTGTCTTATCAAGTAAGTACAACCCTGCTGATCCCTCCATACATCTTTCAAAGTCATCATTCATTCTATTAAGCTCGTTGTGTGAAATTGGGAATTCTAAAGCCTTGCAAACCCTAGCTTTTTTCCTACACCCTTAAAAAATATTCCTAAGACCCTACTACTCTTCCCACATCACAATAAACTCCATCCCTACCCCTGTGTTGCTAAATCCCCATCCTAAGCGCATTCTCCCTTAAACCCTAATTCCTAGGCAACGAAATCCCAAGGAAACCATACTACATACCTATAATTAAATATCAAATCCTAAATCCCATACATATTTCACTCCCCTATCACTTCCCTAAGTTCCCTAATCCCTTCCTCCACTCCCTAAATTTTTCCTACCCCATTCCCACTCATATTTCCTAATCCTTAGGGTTTCAAGCAAGAGGAAAGAAAACTCATAATGGAGGAAGAAAACAAAGATTTTTTAGAGGAAGAAGACCAAGAAGAAAGAAAACCGCATAAAGGAGGAAGAATCTTGAGGTTTGATTCTACCAACACCAGAGAATTAATGGCCTCACCTATGACAGTCACTTCTTTCAAACATTTGGGATGTTTTACTTTTTGTGTGATGGTGCAAAGAGTTCAAAGCCATCCTGTTTTGACCAAAGTGTTCATTTCAAATCTTGAGGACAATCAAGTGACCCTTGTTGGTGTAACCTTCACCATATCCTCAACCATTATTGCTGCTGCTATTGGAATGCCCAATGTGGGTGAAAGGTGGTTTAAAGCTCAAAACCTAGATCATCAGTATTATAAGATATACTTGAAGCCTCAATACAAAAATGAGAGAAAGAGATTCTTCCCTTTCAACCACTTTCTTGATACATATGCTCCCATGATAAAAATCATCATGAAGTACTTCACTTGTGAAGGCAAATTTTATAGACTCTGCACATACCATATCAAATTGTCCATGCACTTCACAAGAGTCAAAATGCTAACTATCCCTTATCATTTGCTCAGGAGCATTGAGAAAATGGCATACACATTTTAGGGAAAAAGGTGTGAGCAACGAATGAACAGAGTTTTTCACCACTCTCTGATCAAGATTATTGTCCTCCATCACCTTAATCAATTGAGCATCTCGTGGGACACTTTCATTGCCAATGATACTTTCACTGCTCCAAAACCTCCACATGCCGAAGATATGCCTTCTTCATCTCATCCCACTGATGATCATGCTGAAGAACTACCCCCTCCATCTCAACCCACTACATCCATCTCGCCATCATTTCAGCGTATTTCACCATCATCATCACCATTCTATGATCATGCAGGGTCACCTAGCAGGGTTGAGGTCATCAAGCCTAAGAGGGCAGATTTGAGCACATTGGCACATACTTATGAGAGAGACCATAGGCATGTGTTTACCCCACAAATTGTGGGAGGGGCCCTGCTTTCTTCATCAGCAAAGCAGGTACAAAAGAGCAAGCAAAAGATGACAAAGGCAAAGGTTTGGGCAGAGAGCAAACATGAGGATGAAAACTTCCATGAGACAGAAACAGAGTTTGACCTTGTTGAATTGGATATGGATGATGATCATGAAAGCACAAGCTTGATCATCAAAGAGAAAGAGGCCCAAATCAAACAATTGCAAACTCAATTGGAATGAGCTAAATATGTCATTTCATTTCTTGAGCAGGAAATCCAACAACTGAAAACAAAACAACTAATCATGGATGTGGACCTTCTCGAAGCCAAAAGAGAAGAGACCAAGGCTAAGGCCTTACTTAATAAAGCATATGGAAAATATGGTGATCCTGATGAGCTGGAAGAACAAGTGCCAAGGAAAAGGCCAAGAACAAAAGGCCTAAAGAGAGCATTGGAAGTAGAGAAACAAAAAGACGCTGAACTAGCAAATGAGCTTACCCTAAATGAGAAATTGGCCATAATGATCAATGAAAATAGGGAACATTTGCTTGAAATGGTGAACAACCATCTTGAAAAGCTCCTAGACAAGGCTAAAAGAGACAATGACGTACATAAGAGGATGGAAAAGTATTATTGCCAAAGAAGCCAAATAGCAAGGTCAACATTCAAGAAAGTGAAGTCAAAGCTTGAAAACCTAAATGTGCAAGAGGAGAAAGGAAAAGTGGACATCCTTGCTTAGGCCTCTTTCCATGTTTAACACAAATCATCAACATCTCATACACCAATTTTGACAAGATTCTGGGCACTTTTTGGCATTTTTGGGTTTTTTATGCAAGATTTGATAGTTGTGGCATAGTTGAACTGTCCTATGTGCAACGCCTTATGGGTTGCGCACCTTCTAGAGGCATCCAAATGGAAAACCAAGAACACCATTGGATTCAGAAGGCCATGAACATACAATTTTGACTATTGGCACACCAAAATTGGACAATTTGACATGGAGAAATGGCCAAAACACCTCAAAAATCACATATTTGCCTGCTTTTTTAGCTAGGCGATGCACATAAAAGCAGTCTTGGGAGATTGACCTTTTGGAGGGTCAAATCTTGTTAGTTTTTGGAACCAAGTTCATTTATCAAAAATCACATTTTGCCCTCTTTTTCAGCTAGGCGCTGTGCACAGAAGCAGTCTTGGGAGATTGACCTTTTGGAGAGTCAAATCTTGTTAGTTTTTGGAACCAAGTGCATTTATGGAAAGTAGACAAGATAAGATTTTCAAGGGGCTATCTTGAGCTCAATTTGGACATCAACAACCCCTTCAAAAAACAACCAGAAGAAGGCACTGCGCACATGCTAAAGGTGCCACGCATAGCGCACTGGCGTTGTGAATAAGACAAATTGCCTGATTTTTTCACTATTTTGCTCTAGTTTTGATTTTCATCTTTGGGAATCAATTTTTACTGATGTAATTGATATGGTAAATGTAATTATGGTCGTTTACTATTACCTAGGGGTAAATACATTAGGTTAATAGCCTTCAACAAGTTAGATGAATCAGTTTCAATGTAATTAGGGATGAGTCACTTTGACCACCCTACACTCTAGCTATAAGTTCAGATTTTGGTGGAACTGCTCTTCTCATGAATTCGACCCTTGAGATTGGGAGGAGTTTGTTTTGATGTCTATATCTTCCCTTTCTTCACCCTTTTTAGAGGTCGGACTCAGTTGGATGTTGTACTTGTGATCATAGACATTCTTGTATTCTTTGGCATGGAATATATTGGATGAGTTGTCGCGATTTTGGTGGGATTCCTATGGCATGGTATTTTGACATTGTTTTTTCTTCAGTTACATGTGTGTGAATGTTTTGTATTTTCCATGATGCATTTCACTTCTAAAATATGTTTGTTTTTCAAGTATGATAAGAAGAATTCATCTCCTATACTCTCTTTTGGGAAAATCATAATAATTTGTTTCATTTCTTCAGTTTAAAAAGAATTCATGATTTCCATGCTCTTTACAGGGTAAGTTTCTCAAATAGAACACTAAAGGACACTGCTCACAAACAGATCACAGATCAATACACCAATATTCTTGACGTGGTTAAAACTCTCAAAGAGGGAAACAGTCCACGGCCTGAGCCAATGCGACCACTTCAGGGAATTTATTAATAAAAGAATGAAAATTTACATAAGCTTCTCTCATGAACGGTTGCCCTACAAATGACCCTCCATGCTCTTTAAATAGAGATCATGTACCAATCGGGTGTTAAGCCACGAATCAAGTGTCGGTAATACTAAAGAGAGAATGAACCGTCGGATCACTTCATGTCTAGAACATATTGTGACCGTTAGATTGTAAGTTACAAATGTACATAGTAAAGAAACACACTTTACCTAACTCTACACTAGATCAAGTTATACTTAACTATTTCCTATGTGTCAGAATATCCTAACATCCCCCCTTAAGAACAACTTGGGATAGGATTGAAGGATGTACAAATATGACACAATAGGAGAAGGAAGGAGGCATTAGAACCTATCCCCCCTTAGTGACAACTTCCTGAACTCCAACCATAAATTGAAGTTTAGTAAAATTTGCCTCTGTGAGAGCCTTTGTAAAGATGTCTACAACTTGATCATCGGTGGAACAATATTGCACTTCAAGAACATGGTCATGAATGAGCTTTCTGATGAAGTGCATGTGTAGTTTAATGTGTTTGTTGCGCTGATGATGAACTAGATCTTTGCATAGTTGAATGGCACTTTGACTATCACACCAAATTGTAGTCGGATGTCGTTGCTAAAAGGCAAACTCTAACAGGGTCTGATGAAGCCACAGGGCTTCCTTACTAGCTTCTACGACGCCATGATACTCTGCTTCTGTTGAAAAAAGAGAAATGACACTTTGTTTCTTGCAATCCCATGTAATAGGTCCAGAACCAAGAGTGAAGACATAACTTGTAGTAGACTTTCGATCATCAGGGTCACCAGCACAATCGGAATCAGTGAAACCAACCAATAGAGGAGATGCTTCTGCACTGTAATGAATCCCAAACTAAACTGTACTTCGAAATAACAAAGTATTCTTTTAGCTGCTTTCCAGTGACTTTCATGTGGGTTTTGCATAAACCGAGCAATAAGGTCAACAACAAAGGCAAGGTTAAGACGAGTATGGGTCAGATACAAAAGTTTTCCTATAAGCTGACGATATAAGGTAGCATACAAAAGTTTTCCTACAAGCTGACGGGAAGTACAAGTGATTGAAAGTTTGGCTCCAGATTGAAAGGGAGAAGGGGCTGGCTTACAATGTTCCATGTGAAAGTGGTGTAGAAGATCACAGGCATACTTGGACTGGGAAAGGGAAATACCTTCCTTGAATTGCAAGACTTGAAGACCAAGAAAATAATGCAAGTGTCCTAAGTCTGTCATTTCAAATTGTTTTTGAAGGATGGACTTCATATGGTTTATAAGGTTGGGATCACTACCCGTGAGGATAAGATCATCAACATAAAGAACAAGAATGATAAGAGACTTACCCACTTTCTTGGTGTAGACAGTGTTGTTAGAATGACACCTAGAAAAGCCAGTATCTAAAAAAAAGCTATCCATTTTGGCATACCAAGACGAAGGGCTTGCTTGAAACCATAAAGGGATTTCTTAAGCCGACATACAAGGCTAGAGTCTGTTTGTATAAAGCCAGAAGGTTGTTCCATATAGATTTCTTCATGCAAGTCCCCATGCAAGAAGGTGGATTTAACATCCATCTGATGGACTTTCCATTTGAAAGAGGCAACAAGGGAAAGAACAAGGCAGATAGAGTTCATTTTGGCAACAGGGGAGAAGGTTTCAGTATAGTCAATGCTTTCAACTTGTGAAAAACCCTTAACAACAAGACGAGCTTTATGTTTATCAACTTTTCCATCTGGCCCAAACTTCAAAAATGATAAGAGACTTACCCACTTTCTTGGTGTAGACAGTGTTGTCAGAATGACACCTAGAAAAGCCAGTATCTAAAAGAAAGCTATCCATTTTGGCATACCAAGACCGAGGGGCTTCCTTGAGACCATAAAAGCATTTCTTATTCCGACATACAAGGCTGGAGTTTGTTTGTATAAAGCCTAGAGGTTGTTCCATATAGATTTCTTCATGCAAGTCCCCATCCAAGAAGGCGGAATTAACATCCCTTTGATGGACTTCCCGTTTGAAAGAGTCAACAAGGGAAAGAACAAGGCAGATAGAGTTCATTTTGGCAATAGGGGAGAAGGTTTCAGTATAGTTAATGCCTTCAACTTGTGAAAAACCCTTAGCAACAAGACGCGCTTTATGTTTATCAACTTTTCCATCTGGCCCAAACTTGGTCTGTAAACCCATTTGCATCTAACAAGTCTTAATCCCTTTGGAAGAGGAACAAGATCCCATGTATCATTTGCCAATAATGAACGATATTCTTCATTCATAGCTGTGTCCCAATTTGGATGGTCTGAGGCTTCTGGAAAGGTGTAAGGATCACAATTCGCTGAAACTTGAGCTAGTAAAGAAAAGGCTCTATCGAACTGAGAACATGTCGTTGATCTTTAGGATCACCTGCAAGAGCACCTGTTGCATCCCAAGTAGCACGGGCCCATTTTGGAAGCTGAGGCGCTGAAGGAGGATCCTGAGAAAGTGGGGGAGGATTGTCATTCTCACTGTCATCATTTGAAGAAGAAATATTTTTAGAAGTAGAAGGGATGGAGAGAGGTGGCACATCCGCCGAACTAGGCTCGTAGGCCGATATATTTTCAACAAACTTTACATCTCTTCTAATTATAACATTTTTGGACTTAAGTGGAATAAGTCTATATCCTTTAACATCTTCAAAATATCTAACAAAAATACATTTTTCACTCTTAGGTTCTAAAGCTTTATGTTTCTCATCTGGAATATGGGCCATGCTTCACTTCCAAAGACACGAAAGTGACTTACGTTTGGTTTAATTGAGCTCCATGCTTCTTCTCGAGTGATATTCTTTAAAACCTTAGTAGGAGTGCGATTTATTATGTAATTTGCACAGTTAATTACTTATGCCCAAAAATTAAGACTAAGTCCTTTAGATTAAAACATACAATTAACCATTTCTTTTAAGGTGCGATTTTTCCTTTCAGCTACACCATTTTGTTGTGGAGTATATGGAACACTATGTTGCATTTGAATTCCATGCTCAGTGCAAAAGTTGATGAATTTGTTGTTAACATATTCTCTGCCATTATCAGATCTTAGCTTAAGAATTTGATGTCCAGATTGGTTCTCAACAAAGGTCTTAAAGGCCAAGAACATGTTAAATACTTCACTCTTGAATTTTAAGAAGTATACCCAAGTGCGTCTGGAGAAATCATCAATGAAAGTTAAGAAATACTTGTAGCCAGATAATGAAATCACTAGAAGTGGACCACATAAATCACTATGCACAAGCTGTAAATTGGCTGAGGCGTGCCAAAATGCATGTTTTTCAAAACTATCTCGATGATGTTTTCCGAATATACATCCGGAACAAACACCATCTCTGCAAGATACCATAGGAAGACCTGTCACCATATTTTCTTTACATAGATTTTGAAGGGAGCGATAGTTTAGTGACCGAATTGCTCATGCCAAAGTTTGCTCACTTCATCATTATGAGCAACAAATACCGAGGGAAGAGTTGATGACCCAAAGTTGTTAAACTTATACAACTTTGTAGAATTATCAGCAATGCCAGTAGCTAAAATTTGTCTGGGATCTCTTATGTCCTTAATTACAACATCATGAGCTGAAAATTCAACGATTTTACTTTCATTTGAATGAGTTATCTGATATACAGATAGAAGGTTGCAAGATAAGGTTGGAACACATAATACATCATTAAATTGACCATTGTCTAGATGAATAGTCCCAGTCCATACAACATTAAGAGATATCTGACACCAACATATATATTTTTGGTGTTACAACCATTTAAAGAAGAAAACATGGCTTTGTTTTTGGCCATGTGATAAGAAGCTCCAAAATCAATGAGCAACTCATGAGAATGAGAAGAAGAAGATACATTTAGTGCATAACCAGACCGAGATGCTTGACAACCGCATGCAGAAAGTGTTATTCCTAAATATGAAGTTGAAGTTGAAGAATGATCCAAATGGATGTTGTGCTTCTTCATTGCTGCTTCCAAGGTTTTCATCTTTTTAAAGAATTTGGATTCTAAGTGGCCATCTCGATTACAAAATTTGCAATGTCTATGAGTCTTCTTCCCTTTGTTTTTATTTTCTTTATCATTTTATTGAATTGATTTTTCATTTTGTTGAGACTGAAAGTGCTTAGGACCCTTGTTTGGTTTAGGACCATTCTTTTTAGGATACTGCTTCTTAGGATTCTTTGCACTTGGTTGATGCTGGGCGGCTAAGGATTTCTTAGAAGAGTTTCCAAGATTAAGAAGACCAAGATGTAAGAGTTTTTCTTGTTCTCTTATTAAAGAAGCACATAAGGCATCAAAAGAGGGGGACTTGTAGTCTTGTCCTTGAGAAATAAATGCTTCTCTAGTAGAATGGAAGGTGGAAACAAACACAGAGTATGTTGGTCTCAACTTAGTAAGAATGGAATAGATAAGGCTACCGTCTTCTTTCTTAACCTTAACGCCTTCCAAGAGAAGTATAAGGGTCTTGAACTTGGAAAAACAATCTTTAATGGAAGAAAAATTATTGGGCTCCAAAGTAAGCAAATCATTTTCGAGTTGATGGGCTCTAATTTTATTTTTAATTCCCAAAACTTTAGTGAGTTGTTTCATTGCTTCATTAGGGATATCAAGTTCTGCGATATAGAATCTAAGGTCTCGAGAAATAGACATCCTTATCAACCCACGTGCTTGATCTTACATATTTTCCCATTTGGTTGCCTTATCTTCATATTTAGGTTTGGTTTCTTGGCCTGAGGCTATTCTGTAAAGACCTTTATTTCTAAATAAATCCACAATGTAGGACCACCATTGGAAGTAGTTGGTGTTGTCAAGAATAACTTGGCATGAAATTTCCATTTTAACATAAATTGATGTTATAGATGCTGAAACTAAGTGTTCCAATGGAAATATCTTGAAAATTAGGCCGATTAAAAAAAACAGCACTGAAAATGGCTTCCGAATAAAGAAGTTATGGCTTTTTGAAGAAAAGTTGTTGAAGATGCCGATGAAGTGCGTGAATGTGCAGAAGAGAATGATAATGTTATATTTAAAAAAATTCCGTCCCTTTTCCAAACTTAATCTAATCAGCTCACTTTAAAAAAAATTTATGTGACCCACATTTATAAATAAGTGAAAGTCACTTTTACAATGGTACTTTATGAGCTACTCACTAAATTGTAACTCAAATAAAAGATAAAAAGACTTTAGAATTATAAGTGACTCATTTTTTATAATGAGTGAGAACACTTTTACATAAAGTAACTTTAAAACATAAGTTACATGTGCTTTTTAAAAAAGTATCTCAACAAAAAGAAAGACTTGAACACAAGACCTCTATTCTCATAAAGTAACTTTGGACCAAGTGAGCTAGTTTAAAAAGCTAGTAAGTTCTAGAAAAGAGGAAGTCACTGAAGCTTTGGGGTGCATGCTTATTTGGAAAAGCTTTTTTTCCTACAAAACAAAAAAACACACAACCCAACATAGACATACAAAAAAAACCAAACCTTATGGCTTGAAGTTACCTTTTGCCGGAAACTAAATATTTTCTTCAATGTTTCTGATTTTCCGAGATCACACAAAGGCGTGGCGGAAAAGAGCATACGCATGAAAAAAATATTTCATTTATGTTTCTGATTTTCCAAGATCGCACAAAGTCGCCGGGCAAAGAGCATACACAGAAATGAAAGGTATAGATTCGGTAATATAAAACAGAGAGATAAATAAACCGAAATAAATAAAGAGATAAATAACTAAAACTACAAATAAAGATTGTATACCTCTAGATTTTAAAAATGACGTAGCTAGGGCTAACATAAACCTTTTCGCATGAAACGAAAGGGTTTCCTCATTGGAACAGATGCTCCTAACACGACAGATCAGTGCTCTCGGCCCAAAAGCGGTCAAAAACAGTAGATCTAGGGAACGACAGTCGGACGCAGTTGTACCAACTTCTGATTTGGATCACCAACGGAAGCGACCTTCAAATAACTCTGATACGATGTAGGAATTTACAGGGTAAGTTCCTTAGATAGAACACCAAAGGACATCACTCACAAACAGATCACAGATCAATACACCAGTATTTTTGATGTGGTTAAAACCCTCAAAGAGGGAAACAGTCCACAGCCTGAGCCAACGCGGCCACTTCAGGCAATTTATTAATAAAAAAATGAAAATTTACATAAGCTTCTCTCATGAACGGTTACCCTAAAAATGACCCTTCATGCTCTTTAAATAGAGATCATGGACCAATCGGGTGTTAAGCCACGGATCAAGTGTCGGTAATACCGAGGAGAGAATGAACCGTCATATCACTTCATGTCTAGAACATATCGTGACTGTCAGATTGTAAGTTACAAATGTACATAGTAAAGAAACACACTTTACCTAACTCTACACTAGACCAAGTTATACTTAACTATTTCCTATGTGTCGGAATGTTCTAACATTAGCACATCATCAGTCTGAACCATTCCATCAAGATACCACAAAGTGTTAAAGTACTTGCCTACCTTGCCCCATCAGATGTCTATAGTTCTGACTTTCTTTTGCCTTGACCTAGTTCACTATTTGACCTAATTCACTCATCCAGTGATTACCCCAACCAAATCAAATCAAAACAACCTCTGCATTTTATACCTAGCATAAAACCCTAATCCATCCAACCCTCCAGGGTATGATTCTTTAGAGAGAGCCCTCTCCAGCTTGGTAAGGCTAGCTACCAAGTCAAAAGATTGGTTTGTGGTTACCTCAGCTAGACTCTTGCTCAGCCTTGGAGATCTGAAGGAGTGATAACAACAGGGACAAACCCCAATGCGGAGAAACCTTTGATCAATTCTTCTTATATTCTTCAATAATTCAGTAGAGAGAGAGATTGTACAATTACACAAATCTGTAATTTTATGACAGCTGCTACAAAACCCTAACCAACAAAGTCAAGGTTGGTCAAACAGGTCAGAATTGACCTCAAGTCAACCTTAGTCAACTCAGCCTCCAACAACAAGAATTGAAAACCCAAAACAGTATGAAATGATGGTCAAACTGTAGTCAACGTAGGGATAGGTCTGTGGTCAACCCTTGACAGTCAACGCTGGTCAAATGGGTGGTCAATCAGAGGTCCAAATTTCTAATCAGAAATGCGGCTAGCCTAGGAGAGGCTGCCTAACCCAAACCGTAGTCAAAGATGCCCCCACGCTGGTCAACACTGCCATAACTGTCCAACTACACCTCGGTCAACCCAAGTCAATGCTACCCTAATTAGATCTGCATCCTCCTTCTTCCTACATGTGAGATACCCGCTCCTCCTACACATACCCAATCAAGCTAGGAGAGAGAAGAATGAGACGATGAGATGAGTGAGATTATGCCACAAGGTCTCCTCCTTTTATATGCCACGTTGAGGATAAGTTAGGGGTGTAAAACACTGTTTTGTTTGCTGGGCGACCTTGACAAATTGTCAAGAATACAAATAAATTCATATCTCCATGAATACATGTCTGAATCGGATGATTGTTAGATCAATCCTACACCTCTCAAAGAGAGGAATCTAAGAAAAATATCAGCTTCCATAAATAAGGTGACCCACATGGAGCTTGGCCCTAGTTGCCAATTTTAACACTCCCTCTCAACTGGGGAGAATTTCATCTGCTAATCTATTTGTTTGTCGGTATTATCTCTGCCATCAATGCATTGCTCCACATTGCTATGCTCTGCTCTGCTGAACTATGAAGAAGAAGAAGTGATCGAGAATGTATCATACCATCCTCTACTGACCCGAAGTCAGTCCTAGATAAAAGAGTGTCTAATAGCACTCTTACAAATCCGAAATCAATTCCAAATAAAGAGAGTGTCTCATACCACTCTCACTGACCCTAAGTTAGTTCCAATTGATCCCAGATCAATATCATCCTAGCATAGGGAGTACGGTAGTTACATGATGTGTCCATCGGTATTACTATGGTCCATATCCTTATTTCCCTACTCATTGGCCAGATTAGAGGTACTTCCCATGAGTCCCAGACTTCATGGGTAGGACGTCTCAGCAGGAGAAGGATGAAACACTCATCCTGCGTACATGTCGCCACGGGGTATCACAGGTGAAGGCTGAACCACTCACCCTGTACACAACAAACCACTAGGGGAAAGGTTGAACCACTCACCCTGACCACAACAAACCGCTAGGGTAAAGGTTGAACCACTCACCCTATGGTTGCTCATCGCTCCAAAAAGTATTCCAAGCCCCCCGGAGCTCCCAAAGCTCACTGTACATATCATACAGGACCCTCATAAGAGGGTCTCTCCACGACTCCTAGTTGTTCTAGGGAATTCAATAATTTGACCTTTCCCAGGGGTTTTTTCAGAATGTCGGCGACCTTCTCATTAGTCTCAATATAATAGGAGCCTTATAACTCCTCGTTGTACCATATTCCGAATAATGTGGTACCTGATATCAATGTACTTGGAGCGATCATGAAATACATGATTCTCTGATAAACGAATCCCACTCTAGTTGTTGCAGAGGATCATGGTAGTATCCATCGTATATCCAAACGACTCACTAAAGAGCTTCTTCAACCAAACAACTTCACAGGGGGCCATACTAATAGCAATATATTCGGCCTCAGCGGTGCTCAAAGCCACAGACTTTTGCTTCCTGCTCATCTAGGATATCGAAGCAGAACCCAAAGAGAAACAACACTCGGAAGTGCTCTTGCGGTCCACCACACTGCCTGCCCAATTAACGTCGGAATAACCATGCAGCGTCACATCTCTGACAATGTATCTTAGTCCATGAGTGATTGTGCCCCGAAGATATCTCAGAAGATTCTTAGCACCAATCTAATGTGAGTGATGAGGCTCAACCATATATTGGCTCAACGTGTTGACTGCAAAACATATATCTGGACAGGAGTTCACCAAGAACATCAATGCTCCTATGAGTTGACGATACTCAGAAGCATTTCCCAATACAGGTTCGATAGTACTACCGCATAACTTCTTGAAGTTAAGATCCATCGGGGTAGTCACGGGCTTGCAGTCCACCATCCCAAATTTTCCAATATCTTCACCACATATTTTCTTTGAGATAGTAAAATTTCTCTTGGCTTTTGCTAGACCTCCAACCCTAGGAAGTAGTGCATCAGTCATAGGTTCTTCATCTCAAATTCAGAAGCCAACTCCCTGTTACATTTGTGAATGAGACGATTTGCACCTTTCAGAAAGAGGTTGTCAACATACAACACTGGTATGAGAGGCTTATCATCTTCAACCTTAAAGTAAAGGTTCAGATCGTCTTCATTCCTAGTGAATCCTAGCTTCATCAAATAGCTATCGATCCTCTCATATCAAGCTCGGGGTGCTTGCTTCAGCCCATAGAGAGATTTATTCAACATGCATACATGAAATTCCCGATTATGAATCTCAAACCCCTCGGGTTGTTCCACATAGACTTCCTCTTTAATCGAATCATGTAAGAACGTGGTCTTCACATCCATTTGATGTAGGTTCCATCCTTGCGAAGCAGCAAGGGCTATGATTGAGCGGATGGTGGTGTATCGGGAAACAAGTGCAAATATTTCATCATAATCCACACCTTCCTTTTGAGAGAAGCCTTGAGCAACAAAGCGAGCCTTGTACTTTTTAGCACTTACATAAGCTCCATGCTTGATTTTGTAAATCCATTTCGAGGTGACATTTGATTTGTCCTGCGGTCTGGAGACCACATCCCAGAGATCATTCTTCATGATGGACTCATATTCTTCATTCATAGCATCCTTCCATACTTGATGCTTCACGACTTCTTCGAACGATGTAGGCTCGTTTTGAATGATAGTGCTCATAATGGTCAAGTATCCTTGATACGTGGTCGTCTTCTTACTTTCACGGAAAGTCCCTCTAGGTGCAATATGTCTCTCGTCATCTTCAAGGGTCTCACTAAGACATGAGGGCCTCTTCCTAGAGGAGTAGGGCTCTTGAGGAGGAGGATCAATAGGATCCACAGGTTCTTCAACATCCGACATTGTTTCATCTTCTTTTTCGTCTAGCTCCTTGATGTCAGCTTCTTTATCTTACCTTGGAATAGGAAGATTGTCAACCTTGCTAAGAGCCATATCTTCGTCAAAGGTGACATCATGACTTATCTCGACTTCCTTTTGACCAACCACATAAATTCTATAGCCCTTAGTATTTTCGCTATAGCCCATAAATATTCCTTTCTTTCCAGATGCACCTAATTTGTTTCTTTTCTCTTTCAAATATACGGGACTTCCAAAAATTCTAATGTGAGAGACATCAAGTTTTTTCCCAATGATCATTTCTTCGGGAGTCTATGAGTCCAATGCTTGATGAGGGCATTGGTTTTGAACATATACGACAATATTTGCAGCGTCGGCCCATAGAAACTTTGGAAGCCTTTGATCATGGAGTATGGCACGGACAACTTCCACAATCGTACGGTTCTTCCTTTCAGTGACACCATTCTACTCAGGAGTGTATGGTGTTGTTGTCTCCCTCTTAATGCCAACTTCTTTGCAAAAGTCATGGAACTCATTGGATTCATACTCAGTGCCATTATCGGTCCTTAATATCTTGATTCTCTTCTCGGTTTGATTTTCGAACAAGGCTTTGAAGTGACGGAACCAGGTGAACACTTCATCCTTCTTTTTCAAGAGTAGATCCAAGTCTTTCGATAATAATCATCTGTAAAAGTGAGATAATATAGATATCCTCCCAAAGAGTTTATGGGCATCATAACAGATATGTCGAAGTGGACCAACATCAGTCTTTCTATTACTTGAGGGGAATGGTCCACTTTTAAGCTTTCCTTCGACACATACCGGACATACACCTTCATGCTCTACTTTGAACTCGGGCATCCCTGTCACCATTTGCCTCACATCGGGTAGAGTCTTATAATGAAGGTGGGAAAACCTTTAGTGCCATAGTTCAAATTGTAGAAATGTGTCGCAAGATATGACTCCCAATGGACTTCCTCCAACTTGATATAAAGAGTCAACCCAGAATCCAAGAGTAAAAGCGTATTTAAAATTATTTTTCCAAACACATACCTTTTCATCGATGAATGCCCCCTTGTAGCCTTTGTCTTCCATTTCCGAAATGGACACCAGGTTCTTCTTGAGATCAGGTACATATAGGACTTCTTGCAAGTGGATCGTGTTACCCTGATTCAATTGAAGGGTAACATTCCCTACACTCTTTACGGGATAGGTGGAATTGTCTCCAAGAATAATCTCCAAGTTTGTCTCCTTCTCTATCAGATTAGAGAGAGCTTCCTTGTAACTAGTAAAGTGCCTTGAGGCACCACTATCAATAAGCCAATTTCTCAACGAGTCCAGAGGAGAGGTAGTGGAGAGGGCCGATATAAGATAATACTCATCTTGCATATTGTTAACAACATTTGATTCATACCTGGAGTTTCTTGCTTTCTTGGAGGGTTGACTACTTCCTTGATTTCCCACATTCCTTTTTCCTTTGCCATTGAACTTGCAAAAATTATGAGAGAGAAAAATAATATCATTTTGTCATTTAAAGAGGATTGGCAAACATGTAATTATGCTTGCCCAAGTTCTATTTTTCATTCCAAGTATCAGTTTTAGTTCAAATTGTAATTTTATTCTAAAAACAGATGTAATATTTTTTCTAATTTATGTAATTTTATGTTCATTATATGTAATAAGTTACTATTCCTAAGTTGTCAACTCAAAAAACTATGTGCCAACTTCATCCAAGCAAATTCAAATGTGAAGAGTGCCAAAACTCTAGCATCATCCACCTGCAAAGAAGAAAGTTAGAAAGTAAATTCGCAACCATATCAAAAAAGGAGAAGAGAAACATTAGAAAGTGGGTTTTTAAAAGCTAATGATCAATTTCACTCAAGTATAAAGGCCTTCCTAGCATCTAACCTAACTCCATTTGCCTCCTATAATTTCTTGAACAAACCCCAAAGCACCATTCCTCACAATTTTGGGCGAAATTAACAAAACAGAGGCAGACGTTGAGCACGGGTTGAAGGCACTGCGCATAGGCTGAAGGTGCTGTGCACAGGCTAAAAGCGATGTGCACGCACTAAGGGTGTTGCGCACTGGTCAAACTTTGTCCACAAGCTCTCAAACTGCAAACAAAGGTTCCAAACCCTTAGCACATGGTTTCTAAGCCTCTTATGAAGTAAGTACAACCCTGTCCATCCCTCCATACATTTTTCAAAGTCATCATTCATGCTATGAAGTTCGTTGTGTGAAATTGGAAATTCTAAAGGCTTGCAAACCCTAGCTTTTTTCCTACACCCCTAAAAACTATTCCTAAGACCCTACTACCCTTCCCACATCACAATAAACTCCATCCCTACCCCTGTGTTGCTAAATCCCTATCCCAAGTGCATTCTCCCTTAAACCCTAATTCCTAGGCAACGAAATCCCTAGGAAACCATACTACATACCTATAATTAAATATCAAATCCTAAATCCCATACATATTTCACTCCCCTATCACTTCCCTAAGTTCGCTAATCCCTTCCTCCACTCCCTAAATTTTTCCTACCCCATTCCCACTCATATTTCCTAATCCTTAGGGTTTCAAGTAAGAGGAAAGAAAACTCATAATGGAGGAAGAAAACAAAGATTTTTTAGAGGAAGAAGACCAAGAAGAAAGAAAACCGCATAAAGGAGGAAGAATCTTGAGGTTTGATTCTACCAACACCAGAGAATTAATGGCCTCACCTATGACAATCACTTCTTTCAAACATTTGGGATGTTTTGATTTTTGTGTGATGGTATAAAGAGTTCAAAGCCATACTGTTTTGACCAGAGAGTTCATTTCAAATCTTGAGGACAATCAAGTGACCCTTACTGGTGTAACCTTCACCATATCCTCAACCATTATTGCTGCTGCTACTAGAATGCGTAATGTGGGTGAAAGGTGGTTTAAAGCTCAAAACCTAGATCATCAATATTATGAGCCATACTTGAAGCCTCAGTTCATAAATGAGAGAAAGAGATTCTTCCCTTTCAACCACCTTCTTGATACATATGCTCCCATGATGAAAATCATCATGAAGTACTTCACTTGTGAAGGTAGATTTCCCAGACTCTACACATACCATATTGGATTGCTCATGCACCTCACAAGAGTTAGAATGCTAAATATCCCTTATTATTTGTTCAGGAGCATTCAAAAAATGGCATACAAAGTTCAGGGAAAAAGGTGTGAGCAACGAATGAACAATGTTTTTCATCATTCTCTGATCAATATTATTGTCCTCCATCACCTTAATCAATTGAGCATCTCGTGGGACACTTTCATTGCCAATGATATTTTCACTGCTCCAAAACCTCCACATGTTGAAGATATGCCTTCTTCATATCATCCCACTGATCATCATGCTGAAGAACTACCCCCTCCATCTCAGCGCACTACATCCATCCCTCCATCATTTCAACTTATTTCACCATCATCATCACCATTCTATGATCATGCAGGGTCACCTAACAGGGTTGAGGTCATCAAGCCTAAGAGGGCAGATTTGAGCACATTGGCACATACTTATGAGAGAGACCATAGGCATGTGTTTACCCCACAAATTGTGGGAAGGGCCTTGCCTTTTTCATCAGTAAAGCAGGTACAAAAGGGTAAGCAAAATATGACAAAGGCAAAGGTTTAGGCAGAGAGCAAACATGAGGATGAAAACTTCCATGAGACAGAAACAGAGTTTTACCTTATTGACTTGGATATGGATGATGATCATGAAAGCACAAGCTTGATCATCAAAGAGAAAGAGGCCCAAATCAAACAATTGCAAACTCAATTGGAATGAGCTAAATATGTCATTTCATTTCTTGAGCAGGAAATCCAACAACTGAAAACAAAACAGCTGATCATGGATGTGGACCTTCTCGAAGCCAAAAGAGAAGAGACCAAGGCTAAGGCCTTAATAAAGCATATGGAAAATATGGTGATCCTGATGAGCTGGAAGAACAAGTGCCAAGGAAAAGGCCAAGAACAAAAGGCCTAAAGAGAGCATTGGAAGTAGAGAAACAGAAAGACGTTGAACTAGCAAGTGAGCTTACCCTAAATGAGAAATTGGCCATAATGATCAATGAAAATAGGGAACATTTGCTTGAAATGGTGAACAACCATCTTGAAAAGCTCCTAGATAAGGCTAAAAGAGACAATGACGTACATAGGAGGATGGAAAAGTATTATTGCCAAAGAAGCCAAATAGCAAGGTCAAAATTCAAGAAAGTGAAGTCAAAGCTTGAAAACCTAAACGTGCAAGAGGAGAAAGGAAAATTGGACATCCTTGCTTAGGCCTCTTTCCATGCTTAACACACATCATCAACATCTCATACACCATTTTTGACAGGATTCTGGGCACTTTTTTGCATTTTTGGGTTTTTTATGCAAGATTCGACAGTTGTGGCACAATTGAACTATCCTATGCGCAGTGCCCTAGGCATTGCACATATTCTAGAGGCCTTAAAATGGAAAACCAATACCACCATTGGATTCAGAAGGCCATGAACATACAATTTTTACTATTGGTACACCAAAATTGGACAATTTGATAGGGAGAAATGGCTAAAAACACCTCAAAAATCACCTTTATGCCCTCTTTTTCAGCTAAGTGCTGCGCACAGAAGCAATCTTGGGAGATTGACCTTTAGGAGGGTAAAATATTGTTAGTTTTTGGAACTAAGTGCATTTCTGAAAGGTAGACAGGATAAGATTTCCAAGGAGATATCTTGAGCTTAATTTGGACATCAGCGACCCCTTAAAAAACCAGCTAGAAAAAGGCGATGCACACAAGCTAAAGGCGTTGTGCATAAAGCACTGGTGCTACGCATAGGACAAATTGCCTGATTTTTTCACTGTTTTGGTCCAATTTTGATTTTCATCTTTGGGAATCAATTTTTACTGATGTAACTGATATGGTAAATGTAATTATGGTCTTTTACTATTACCTATGGGTAAATACATTAGGTTAATAGTCTTCATCAAGTCAGATGAATCAATTTCAATGTAATTAGGGATGAGTCACTTTGACCACCCTACACTCTAGCTATCAGTGCAGATTTTGGTGGAACTGCTCCTCCTCTCATGAATTCGACCCCTGAGGTTGGGAGGAGTTTGTTTTTATGTTTATATCTTCCCTTTCTTCACTCTTTTTAGAGGTTGGAATCAGCTGGATGTTGTACTTGTGATCAGAGACATTCCTGTATTCAAACTTTGGCATGGAATATATTGGATGAGTTGCAGCTATTTTGGTGGGATTCATGTGGTATGGTATTTTGACATTTTTTTTTCTTTAGTTACATGTGTGTGAATGTTCTGTATTTTCCATGATCCATTTCACTTCTAAATATGTTTGATTTTCAAGTATGATAAGAAGAATTCATCTCCTATGCTCTGTGTTGGGAAAATCATCATAATTTGTTTCATTTCTTTAGTTTAAAAGAATTCATGATTTCCATGCTCTTTTTAGCACCTCATCAATATAAACCATTCCATCAAGATACCACAAAGTGTTAAAGTACTTTCCTACCTTGCCGCATCAGATATCTGCAATTTTGACTTTCTTTTTCCCTGACCTAGTTCACTATCTGACCTAATTCACTCATCCAGTGATTACCCCAACCAAATCAAATCAAAACAACCTCTACACTTTATACCTAGCCTAAAACCCTAATCCATCCAACCCTCCTGGCTGTGATTCTTTGGAGAGAGCACTCTCCGACCTGGTAGGGCTAGCTACCAAGTCAAAAGATTGGTTTGTGGTTACCTCAGTTGGACTCTTCCTCATCCTTGGAGATCCGGAGGAGTGATAACAACAGGGACAAACGCCAATGCGGGGAAACCCTTGATCAATTCTTCTTAAATTCTTCAATAATTCAGCGGAGAGAGAGATAGTACAATTACACAAATTTGTAATTTTATGACAACTGCAACAAAAACCTAACAAACAAAGTCAAGGCTGGTCAAACAGGTCAGAATTGACCTCAATCTACCACAGTCAAGTTGACCTCCAACAACAAGAACAGAAAACTCAAAACAGTCTGAAATGATAGTTAAACTGTAGTCAACGCAGGGACAGGTTTGTGGTCAACCCTTTGCTCTCAATGCTGGTCAAAGGGTGGTCAAATAGAGGTCTGAATTGCTGATCAGAAATGTGGTTAGCCTAGGAGAGGCTGCCCAACCCAAATCGTAGTCAAAGATGTCCCCACACTGGTCAATGCTGCTAAAACTGTCCACTTGCACCTCGGTCAACCCAAGTCAATGTTGCCCTAATCAGATCTACATCCTCCTTCCCATGTGTGAGAGACTTGCTCCTCCTACACATATTGAATCAAGCTAGGAGAGAGAAGAATGAGATAATGAGATGAGTGAGATTATGCCACAAGGTCTCCTTCTTTTATATGCCACGTCGAGGATACGCTGGGGGTGTAAAACACTATTGTGCTTGCTGGTTGACCTTGACAAATTGTCAAGAATACAAATAAATTCATATCTCCATGAATACACGTTGGAATCGGATGATCGTTAGATCAATATTACACCTCTCGGAGAGAGGAATCCATGAAAAATATCAGCTGTCATAAATAAGGTGACCCACATGGAGTTTGGCCCTAGTTTCCAATTTTAACAATGCATGATGAAACTTATTGAAGCAAAACCTTTTACTACGAAAAGGCAGCTGAACAACAATTATGGAAGACTATAATGATGGAAGAATACCAATCAATTATGAAGACTCATGTTTGAAAAACCATTCTTAGACCAAAGAATTAACCAATTGTGACTTCCAAGTGGGTGTACAAAATCAAGCATGCAACTAATGGGAGTATTGACAAATACAAGGCAAGATTCATGGCTAGACGATTCTCTCAACAAAAGGAATCAATTATGATGAAACTTTTGCTCCTACAACTAGGTACACTACAATTAGAACTCTTATGGGATGGAACATACATCATGTGGACATAAATAATGCTTGTCTTAATGGTACAATTGATGAAGAAGTTTATATTGAACAACCTCAAGGATTCAAAGTCAATGGGAAGGAATCATATGTTTTCAAGTTGAAGAAAACTCTATATGGTTTAAAACAAACTCCTAGGGCATGGTATGCTCGAATGGATGCTTATCTAATAAGACTTGGTTTCGTCAAAAGTACTATAGATCCAAACCTTTACATCAAGGTAGTAAAGAATGAGCCCATGATCATATTGCTATATGTGGATGACTTATTGATAATAGATGTGGGACATCTTATTCATCAATGCAAGAAGGAACTAACAACTGAATTTGACATGAAAAATCTTGGATTAATGCACTATTACCTGTGACTCAAAGTTTGGCAAAAACCTGGAAAAATTTATCTTGGTAAAGGAAAATATGTGATCAAGATTCTATAGAAATTTGTGATGATTGGTAGTAAGCCCATGATGACACCTTGAAGAAGCTAAGGAGTTCAGATTCAAGCTTTGTTGATCCATCATCATACTAACAACTGATTGTTTCTCTAATGTATCTCGTGAACACCCAACTAGATATATGTTTTGCAGTAAATATTCTTAGCCAGTTGCAAATGGAGTATAAACATGATCATTGGATAGCAACAAAACACATCATAATATATCTTTGTGGGACCATACATCATTGTTTGAAATATGTTGCGGGTAGTGAGATACGATTATTGGAATACATTGATTCTAATTGGGCAGACAATGTTGAAGATGGGAAAAGTACTACCGGTGGCTATTTTTATTTGGGATCTGCTATGGTTTCATGGATGAGAAAAAAAAATACTCGATTGTGTTAAATATTATTGAAGTTGAATATATAGCAGTTAGTGAAGTTTGTTGTGAAGTAGTTTGGCTTTGTAAATTGCTCGCTGATTTGTCTGAAGGACCTTTGAATTCGACCATAATATGTTGTGATAATCAAAGTTGCATAAAGTTGACAAAGAACCCAATTTTTCATGCTAGGTCGAAGCACAATAAAATCAAGTATAATTACATTTGAAGCATGGTGCAAGATGGAGTCGTGAAGCTATAGTATATCTCTATTGATGGATAGGTAACAAATGTATTGATGAAGTATCTTTCTAATAGGAAGCATGCATATTTTTGAGACATGCTTGGACTTGTGGATGGACACTGTGTTCTCCACGTGCCACATAATATGGCTAAGACTAACAACCATAAGGCTAGTGCATGAACACTATTAGGGACATTGGTGGATTGGATAATCATCAAAGATGTACATTCTTGAGTCATGTATTGTGGTTGAATAAGATTAACATCCTAAGTTGGATACATGGACTTGGTAAAGAATGATTAAGAGGAAAGATCTGAAGATAATGATGTATTGATATCTGTTGCCCGAGAAACTTGATGATTTGCTCTCCTCGTAGAAAATCATGAAGAATAGTATTTATGTTTTAATTAAAAAGCCTAAGTTTCGATTGAGGAACTTGCCTCTTGGCTTTGCTTTCTTAGAAAATGTTGGCTAAAGAATAATATCAATTGCTTCGATTTGAAGCAAAGACAATCAAGCTTTTACCTCTGTAATTATTTTTATTTTCTTGTATTTTATTCCAGTGAATGCAATTACTCTATTCTTGCACAAATACGTTGGTGATTTGATTTATTGATTTGGGTTTTCACGCCTCACGCTCACCAGGAGGGCCCCCTGACGAGTTGTGAGATAGTCTAGTATTGTTTGATTTCATCCTTTTGGTAGTTATTTTGATTTGTATTTCAATTGCTTAGATGCCTTTTATTTTGGTTGATGCTCTGTTTCATGCATAGTTTACTCATTATCATTCTGATTGCAACATGTTGAGTGCTCAACACTAAAGACAAAAACACCAAAATATTTCTTTCATTAGTTTTCTCATTTAAATTCCTCGCTTAGTCTCAGATTTAATGTGATGTCTGGATTGGTTCTCATTAAAGTTTCACACGCTAGTAATCTGTAAAGACTTCTAGTTTAGATCATTGCTTTTTAATTCAATTATTGCCTCATAGTTAGGTTTCGTTATGCGTTCTTAGAATACGATTGATTTAGAAGCACTTAAAATAGTTTCATTTCAAGTCAAGTAGAATAAATTTATTTCCAGTTGAATAGCATAAAGTTCGAATTTTGTTCAATATAATAGCTTTCAATTTAGTTCCATAGCATAAATTTTCAATTTTGCTCAATAGAATAGTTTTTCAATTGCTACCCATAGAAGAATATGCTTTGATTTCTCACATTCTAGCATAAGTTATCTTCAAGTTTATTTCAATTCAAAGTATTATAGAAATAACTTGTGCATACACTCGATAAGAATTAGTCTTGAATGGATTTACAGTTTAAATTTAGATTTAATCTTTTGATTAAAAACGAAATTCTAGCATTTAT
The DNA here is from genome assembly GCA_031772625.1 of Pinus tabuliformis. Lineage (NCBI taxonomy): Eukaryota > Viridiplantae > Streptophyta > Pinopsida > Pinales > Pinaceae > Pinus > Pinus tabuliformis. Next base: position 200,529,173 of record CM062818.1, on the reverse strand, counting down.
TGTGCACGTACAATTCACAGATACACAAACCCTGGTCAATAATTTAATGAAGTAATTTAATCAACGATTAAATTAGCCAACTTTTTGGCACTATTTCTTGAGAAGTCTATATAAGACTCTGTTTTTGATCTAAAATTGCATATCATAACAGATGCATAGTTAAAATTATATTAAAATCATTTCGAATGCATGTATAGAGAATGAGATTCTAGAGGTAGATTTGTAAGTAGAGGTAGAGGATGTAGTTCAAAACCAACAACCAACTACCCCTGCAAGACCACGTAGTGCCACACCATCCACTTACACTCGCATTCCATCCATAGCACGTAGACATAGAGTCCATGAAGTGCATTGATATGAAATTTAGCCTAGGGATTCACCAACCTCATTTACAGAAGTTGTAGCTAAAGAACCCACGTCCCCTACTAAGGGAGTCATATTTTTTCCTCAACAATAAAACAACTGATAGGGCAAGAGTTAGAGGTACCTAGTGAGGAAGAATAAGAAGTAGAAGAAGAAAACTTTTGTGAAATACCATCGATAGAGGAACCAGACAAGGAAGAAATAGATAATCCTATCATTGAACCTTATATTAGTTATGAAGAATCTACAATGGCAAGAGAAGGAGAAGTACACAATGAAGAGGAGAGACCAAGCATTGGTGGAGGAAGATGTAGAGGTGGTAGAAGTGGAAGAGAAGATGATAGGGAATTTTGTGAGGAGGATCCTTTTGGATTCCCTATTTTAGATATAGATACCACTGCTACCATGAAAAATGTCTCACCATTTTTCCTTCCTAACTATCATGGGTTAAGAACTGAGGATCAAGAAACATTTCTTTTTGAGTTTGAGGTATTGTGCAAAACACATAATTACTTAATTGATACTCAAAAATTGAAATTATTTTCCGTCACTTCAAAAGATGGAGCTCTTAAGTGGTTTATGGGTCTAGGAACATATTCTATTAAAACATGGGATGATATGAAAAGAATATTCCTAGAAAAACATAAATATTATTGCATATATCGTGACCTTCAGGACGTAGTCTTTAAAATGTTTCAAAAAGAGGATGAAAACCTTGAATATTTGGTGGAGAGATTTGCGTACAATGTCAAAAGGGATAAATTGCTTAATTTAGATGAAGACACATTAAAAGCTCTCTTGCTAAAAATCATAAGGGATGAATGAATTGATCTTCTCAATTTAATGGGCAAGGGAGATGTCTCTCAATTTTCATTTAAAGAAATTTCTAAAAGTGCAAACACATTGCAAGAGGAAAGACAAAATATGGTAAGAACCCAAGAGATCCACTCATGTCAAGAGTAAGCAAATATGCATATGGAACATTAAGTAGAGGAAAATTAAGATTTTTTCTAGATAATTTTAAAATTGATATCCTTGGAAATCGTAGTGAACAACTATATACTTTAATGATACAAAATAAACAAAAAGTTAAGAATGTTGCATTATCTATTTTTTGTCCTGGATGTAGGAAAAACATGTTTTATGAGAATGTCCTCTTGACATGCTTGATATATGTGTTATATGTGCATAAAATCATGACACAAAGGATTGTCCTTCAATCCTTGGACTTAACGTTGTTTTTCAAGTAGAAGCTGGAACAAGTCACGCTGAATCACTTTTCTATGTTGCTCCCAAAATACCAATGCACAATATCAAAGTGGACACAACAAAGGTTGCATTCATTTCCAAGGTTTTGGTACCAACATGCCAGGGAGATGTTAAATTTTTTCTTGGTTTTATAGATTACTATAGAAGAATCATATAAAACTTCACAAAAATAGCTTCTCCACTCTTTAAACTTCTTACAAAAGATGGTGATTTTGTTTGGAATTTTGACTGCTAAAAATATTTGAATCATTGAAATAGAAAAATACTGAAGCACCAATCTTAAGAGGGCCAAAATAGTCTCTCCCATTTCATATCTCAACTGATGCTTCAGATACAACATTGAGAGTTGTATTGAGATGAATAGAGTTGAATCCTTTTAATATTTATTATACAAGTAAAAATTTGATTCCTGCAAAGTTACATTACAATTACAAAAACTGAGTTTTTAGTTGTTCATGCCATCAATAAGTTTAGAAATTACATTAATGGTTATGAAATTTTCATTCATACATACCATTCTACTATTAGATATTTAATCAATAAACCAATTACGAATGGAAAGATCACCAGATGACTATTATTGTTACAAGAATTCAATATCACCATTTTCGATAGGCCAGGAAAGGAAAACACAATTGCTGATTTTCTTTCCAGGATGCAGAATGATAATATTAATACTCCTCTAAAGGATAATTTTCCTGATGAATAATTTAGTCTTGAAAAGCCTTTTTTAACCTTCTTGAGTTTGAAGCAGAGGCCTTTTGAGTATTTTGGACTAGGGCTTTTCCATAGATGTAAAAATTATTACGGTCTTTCCTTCTTCATTTTGGAGTGTTATCCCAGTGCTCCTTCCTTTCACCAAAAGCTCTGATACCATGTTGATTTTTCTAGTGCAAATTATACAAGCACATTATTTCTGAAACTTGATAATTGCTTCCAATGATGTAGATGTTTGTTTAGCACTTCAATGTATCATTAAGTAATTACACATTTATAAATTTAACCATAAAACAATGAAGCAGTAGAGATGGCAATGTTTACCCTTGGAAAACCCACTTGGGGGAAAAACTCAACAACCTTCTTCTTAGAGAAAAAATTAGTTCAACAGAAGATACATCAAAGTCAATGCTTATGGTCACACTCACAAGACAACCAACAAGATGCCAAGTCCAACCTCTTACGGTTGTCCACAACATATCCCCCTTGAGTAGCTTGGTCAAATTCTCCAATTGAGGCTAAGTTTCAGCCTACTTCTCCATAGAAAAATCCCAGACTATATCAGTATCACACCACAATGAAAAACTCAGCCTTGGTCATAGGTTCATATCATAGGAACTGGGCTTGATCAGACTTCTCCTCACAAGGAAAACTAGGGCTATGTCACAAAAGATCTCATACTACATTCACAGAGAAATTCAGCCCTATTCACGGGATTATTTTCACATAACCTTAGACTTGTACACGGAGAAAGATACAAGATACTTGGCCCTATCCACAGAGATAATCCATAAGATATTTGACCCTTTCCATAGAGATAAATTACTGAGAAATTCATCCTCCTTGCATAAATAAAAAACACAAATATTCGACGTTCTTACACAAATATAAACCACAAAAAAAATTGTCCTTCTTGCACAGGGAAAAAACACAGAGAAATTTGTCCTCCTTTCACAAATACAAACCATAGATAAATTCAACCTTCTCAAAGAGATTCAACTTTCCTTCAATCTATTACTTGATCTTCATTTTGCTCCTTGAATTCTTTCGTCTGGTTAGAGAATGTTATGTCTTGTAGATTAGATCAATTGGTGCCTTCGGAGGGAGGACAAATCGCTTATTTATATGCACTGGAATATGTCTAAATGGGTGTCTCTTGGGGCAGAGCCAACTTGACCACTTGTGTCTAAAACTCAAATTTAAAAATTCAATTTCCCGCTTTTGAAAAGGCCATAAATAACATGCGTTATAAAATTATTCTTTTGAAAAAATGATAAATAATTTTCTTTTCTCACAAATATAATTTATATTTTATCATTACAAGTTTAAAATTGTACATTATGAAGACCAACCGTAGCTACAAAATTCAACAATATGGAGTAGTTTTTTGTTTTTGTTTTTCATTTCATTTTATGTTAGATGTGGCTTTTCACACACACACACACACACACACACACACACACACACATATATATATATAGAGAGAGAGAGAGAGAGTGTAACTAGGTTCCGTCTTCATAATGACATGATCTTTGTATTTGATGTAATAAAAGGAGATAAATTATTTGTGTAATCTTGTTACATGGGTTTCATGAGCAAGAAGGGTCTCTAGTTAAAAGACTTCTCCTTGATGTCTTTAGGATTTATTTATATGTCAAAGAGTCATGTCATGTATATATAAACTCTTCATGAGTTTATGTAAATATGTACGAGTCTTATAAGTTTTCTAACAACTCTCCAAGACCAAGATCAATGTCTCAAAACAAGCCTTCCGAAGTCTGCAAGCAAAGCAATAAAGAAATGATCATGTCGGCTCCAAATAAATGATTTAAAATATACAATTATGTTATGTTGGCTCGAAGAAAGACGTCACGTCGGTTCATAAGGTAATGTCGACTCAATTATATGTGCACAACCATTATAAATACCCTGTGGGGGTATCCACAAAAGGGTAGGATAGAACTCACATAGAGGAGGATCCGCAGTCAAGGCATGAAGCCGCAGAGAGCCACAGTCAAGAAAAGGGAGCCGCAGTCAAGGCCATGGATCCGCAGTAAGGAGGATGAGGTCTAAGGGTTCAGTTGTCTGGGATGGGTTAAGGAGCATTAGAACTAAAGCCTCTCCATTCTAGGTGGCACTCCTGTCACAGACTAGTCATTGGACAACAAAGATAGATTTATTCTCCCAGATCAATAAATATTATGTCAAACGTTATCTCCTCTATATATATTATAGCCTAGCCATGACTTGATGATGAGATAAGGGTTCGATGAAGAGATCCTTGGCATACGTGTCATCATAGTATTTAAATCTAGAATAAGGTAGTCTCATCATGCTTCGAGGAATAGTGACAAGGATCATAGTCTTGATCCTGACTTAATTGCAATCACAATAATTATAGATCATGATCATATATCAGTGATCTCATTAACTCAGAGGATCTCAGTGCAGCAAGTGATCTTGGTGATACTATTGTAAAGGCATCTAAGTTGCAGCAGTGATGAAGATCATGGTGTTGCAACAGTAATGAAGATCATAGTGTTGCAGCAGTGATGAAGGGCATGGTGTTGCAACAGTAATGAAGGTCATGGTGTTGCAGTAGTGATGAAGATCATGGTGTTGTACCAGTGATGAAGGTTATGGTATTGCAGAACATGATGGTAATGATCTTTGTGGTGCAGGGAAGACGATGATCTCAACATTGACACGAAGTTGATTGATGGCTTGGTCTTGCAGAGGCAGAGTGTGTCAAAGGTCATGGTCTTTGTATTCGTCAATGGAATCTCTATAAGAAGAATTTACGCATGGGTTTTCCTCTCAAAGAGGGAGAGGTTTTGACCCTTGCAAATAGCCAACCATTTGTGTTCTTGTCTCTTTTATTTGACAACAGTTTGATGAAGTTTACTTACACATGCTAATAATGAAGTAAACAATCAAGCTAAGATAAAATTGCATTAACACTTCACAAATTTTTATCATGTTAAAAGAAGAATCACCTTAATATGCGTGCCCCAGATTCTTCAACATGGTATCAAAGGAATGGTTTCAACAGTCAAAATAAGGGCAGAGAAGAGACATTCAAGAATCAAGACATCAAAGCAGCTGAAGATCTACATGGCATAATCAAACCCTAGTCATGATCAAACCCTAGATCAAAGATTAGTATGCAGCAACAAGGGTTTCAGATATCAACAGTCTTCAGATCTCAACAACAATTTTGACAAGATCATCCACAACTCAGTTTGGATCCTTCTGTAGATATCAGATCTGAGAATGTATATGAACAATACTCAAATCAGAAACTATTCTATGGATCGTGGCAAGCAACTTCAATTCAATATGTATCAACAATTTTTTGGAGGGAAATCTAAGGATCTCAACCAATATATCTACTTCAACTACTGCCAACATGATCAAGGTGAAGACTACATCTTCACAATCAAGTAAGTACCTTTTTCATAATCAATTTTTGTTTTATGACTTCATGATTGCAAGAAGACCTACATATTGGATGGGTCATCAAGGGTCTTGCATGGAATAAGAAGGATTATCATTATCCTTAGAGAAGTTAGTACATCAAGGTTTCCTTTGAAGCCATAAGGACTCGTAAGGTTCTATAAGGCAAGAAAGGAAACATAAGTAGAATGCATGAAATATTAGAGGATATACTATCTGAAAAGCAGTAAAGAAGAGTGAAGAGATATCTTCATGAGATCTCAGTCACGAGATCTGAGAAAAATGATGAGAAAATAAATCATCATTGACATTGATAGTGATAAGCAAGGTAACAAATAACCATGAATAAGAAGGTTACCTCGATCAACAATTTGTGGTCTCTATGTTAAATAGAGAAAGACAAAAGACTCAGATAAGCAAAGGAAAGGTTGACAAGATGGAAATATTACATGACAGATGGAGGAAGCTGAGGAAAGGATCAAGGGAAGGAGGGAGTAATAGATCTCAACTATGAATGAGATGGTATCCCTCTCAAAAGGATCCTATCAGAAATCCCTGTAGATATGAACATAGTAAGAAGATGCATCATGGCATCTTGGGAATCTCGTTGTACATTGAAGGAAGGGAAGAAGTCATCCAGGTCAAAGGAAGCATTTTCCAGATAGGGACATACTAGATCCTGAAGGATCTTTGATAGAAACTTTAGCGGAGGATCTTCTAGTCCGGGAAGGCAACAAATGTTTCATCAGGATCTCCAACTTATGGAAATCATGAACTGATGACATGATGAAGCAAATCCAAGGATTGAAGATCCGTTCAATCAAGGAAGTTGTTGGAAAATACCTAAAGGAAAATAAGGTATGTATGATTTGTATTTGCATTGTAATGTCATGATATGTGGTTGCAGATAAAATGGATCAAGCATGATCAAAAGAAATAGATCTTCTCCTCTGAAAGGATGCAGAAAGACATAAGTCAGACTAGATGAAATCAACATAATATGTATGAGGAAATTGATGACCATTGAAGAACTATGAAATCTCTTGGGAATGAAATATATAAGGATGGAAGAGATCGTGAAGCATGCAACCATGATGAAGGCAGTCAACATCCAGAGGATTAGGAAGACTTGACTAGGAAACCTCCCGAAATGATGTGAAGACTCTGATGGAAGTCTGAAACGATGAGGACCCTTGACAACATATATCATTGGGAGATGTGTCAACATGTATGCAGGATGATTGATGCCTACAAGAAGATGTCACTAGAAGAAGGCCATCACCAAAAGGTAATATGTAATTTATTTTTGGTGTCTGACTCTTGGAAAAGTCTCGGTATGTGTGCAAGATCAAGGAAAGGAGAGTTTTGAAGGATGTCACAATTATGTACCTTATGATCTAGAGCAATCACTGTTGAAGAAGAGTGAAGACATATGAGCTTATGAAGGAAGCCCTAGATATGAAGCTAAGGAGGATACTTTCCAGGAAAGAAGGAATGACATGATGGAGGAAAGTGATGGATGGTTGACCCTACATGTGAAGAAATTGATGACATCAAAGTCTTGAATCATCAGTCCATGAGAAGACCCTATAAATTACTGCTGATAGAATCCCTAGGTAAGAGGGAGCTCTAGGAAGTTCCTATGAGCAAAGGAACTCGAGCAAGTTTTTTAGTAAAGAGAAACTTGGAACTCGTCACTGGTTAATAGTGATAGTTAGACATGAAATTCTTATCTTCAATTTGGAAGAAAGAATGGAGTATTGTGTAATCATTTGACATCCGACTCTCTTTGAGGATGTGGTAGGACATCCAAGACAAGAGTGGGCAAAAGGACCGATATTTTTAAGGGTTGGGAACCCAAGATGAGAATAGTCCTAGTAGGTCATACTCGGAGAACACTCGAGTGGATATAACCCTAAGAGAGACAATGATGATGCACGTATATCAGTCATTGGCCTCGCCAACATTGTGTTCTTTGAAGTGAGAGATAGAGCTGTTAGTCAAGGCCTTGCTAAATAGAAACAATGTTGGTTGAAATGATGCTATAACAGATGGATTGCAAATCCAATTCTTCTTATGAGAACTTATTCAGATTGAGAATGACCAAGTACCATTATGAATACCTCCCTAGTTAAGAGGGAGCGTTGAAGAAAGTGTAACTAGGTTCGGTCTTCATAATGATATTATCTGTGTATTTGATGTAATAAAAGGAAATAAATTATTTGTGTGATCTTGCTACACGGGTTTCATGAGCAAGAAGCGCCTCTAGTTAAAAGACTTTTTGATGTCTTTAGGATTTATTTATATGTCAAAGAGTCATGTCATGTATATAGAAACTCTTCATGAGTTTATGTAAATATGTACAAGTCTTCTAAGTTGTCTAACAACCCTCCAAGACCAAGATCAATGCCTCAAAACAAGCTTTCCAAAGTTTGCAAGCAAAGAAATAAAGAAATGATCATGTCGGCTCCAAATAAATGATTTAAAATATATAATTATGTGATGTCAGCTCGAAGTAAGAATTCACACCAGTTCATACGGTAATGTCGTCTCAATTATATGTGCACAAACGCTATAAATACCTGTTGGGGTATCCACAAAAGGGTAGGACATAACTCACATAGAGGAGGAGCCGCAGTCAAGGCATGAAGCCGCAAAGAGTCATAGTCAAGAAAAGGGAGCCGCAATCAAGGTCATGGAGCTGCAGTAAGGAGGATGAGGTCTAAGGGTTTAGATGTCTCCTCGGATGGGTTAAGGAATAGAAGAACTAAAGCCTATCCATTCTCGACATGGAAATGTCGATATGACAAGGCGCAATCTTGATCTCAGTGGCACTCCTGTAGCAGACTAGTCATTGGACAACAAAGATAGATCTATTCTCTTGGATCAATGAATATTATGTCAAACGTTATCTCCTCTATATATATTACAGTCTTGCCATGACCTGATGATGAGATAAGGGTTAGATGAAGAGATCCTTGGCATATGTGTCATCACAATATTTAGATCTAGAATAAGGAAGTCTCAACATGCTTTGAGGAACAGTGACAAGGATCATAGTCTTGATCCTGACTTAATTGCAATCACAGTAATTATAGATCATCATCATCATCATCATCATAATATATATATATATATATATATATATATATATTAGTGATCTCATTGACTTGGAGGATCTCAGTGCAGCAAGTGATCCTGGTGATACTATTGTAAAGGCATCTATGTTGTAGCAGTGATGAAGATCATGGTGTTGCAACAATAATGAAGATCATGGTGTTGCAGTAGTGATGAAGATCATGGTGTTGTAGCAGTGATGAAGGTCATGGTATTGCAGAACATGATGGTGATGATCTCTGTGGTGCAGTGAAGATAATGATCTCAACATTGACATGAAGAGGATTGATGGCTTGGTCTTGGAGAGGTAGAGTGTGTCAAGGGTCATGGTCTTGGTATTCATCAATGGAATCTCTATAAGAAGAATTTACGCATGGGTTTTCCTCTCCAAGAGGGAGAGGTTTTGGCCGTAGTAGATAGCCAACCATTTGTGTTCTTGTCTCTTTTGTTTGATAGCAGTTTGATGAAGTTAACTTACACATGCTAATAATGAAGTAAACAATCAAGCTAAGATAAAATTGCATTAACACTTCACAAATTTTTATCATGTTAAAAGAAGAATCACCTTAATATGTGTGCCCTAGATTCTTCAACAAGAGAGAATATTAATTCAATTTGGTAAAATAATAATAATAAACTATTTTTCTTTGCTATATAAATATGAGTTAAGGGTGTGTTTGTATAGAGAGAGGTGGCTTAATGGGTAAGCACAATTGATTTGAACCAATTGGAGTTGAGGTTGAGATTGTTGAGATGTTATGGGTTCAAAGTTCAATGTGGTCCCTAGTATTATGAATGTTGTACTTTGATGTTACGTGATGATATTTACTTTTAGCATCATTAAGAAAATGTGAGGAATCACCATAAGGATTTCCTCAATGACATTTTCCACTCGGAGGGTTTCATTGAGAACATTTTCTAGGGAAACCTAAGGGATGATTTACCACATTGGTGGATAACAACTTTATTAAATCCTCCAACATAACCTTGTGTGCCTTACCTTTGGAGATTTGAATGTTTCACTCTTCTACGTAATACGTGCTAAATGTCCACATTAGTGGATGTCATCCATATTAAACCTTTTAATGTAAACAAGCGTGCCTCACTTAAGGAGATTTAAATCTCACACTTGTTGACATGGAACTAGTTAAATGCCCAACAATATTCACAAGTGGTTGTGCTGAATCCTTTGAAATTGATCCCTTAGATATGTGTATATATATATCTCCAAAGGTTAATTGAATTAGTTGAACTATTTACAAAATACATGTTGTGGGGTTCAAGTTTGGTACACAGTGCCTATAAGTTTGGATTGTTTCTATTCAATGACATTTATCCATAGTGTCATTTACAAAATATGAAAAAATCACCTTGCTTTCCTCAAGGACATTTTATACTTAGAGGGTTACACATGGAATGTTTTTTTAAGGAAACTTAAAGGCTGTTTTTTCTAGATTATTGGATGGTATCACTAGTAAATGCTTCAACTTACACTAGTGTGTCTCACCTAGGGAGAATCAAATCTTGCACTTGTTGAAATGGAACTAGCTAAATTCCTAACAATATTTTCAACAAGATGTTCAACTAACCCCTTTAAATTAATCAGTTGAATTAATCAATGTTAGGTCCCTATAATACTAGTTTAGTGCCCCTTATTGTTATTACTAGTGTAGGCCCCTTATTGTTATTGTTAGTGTAGCCCCCCATTATTATTGTTGTGCCCCATAGAAGCTTACTATTGTTAATGTTGTGCCCTTACATTATTATTGTTATGTAGGCTCTAATTATATTGTGACCCCTTAAATTCCTATATATACCAAGGAGGTCTTGTCATTTGTATCATCAAATAATTGTTCATTTATGTGATGTAAAAGAGGTTTCACCCTCGAAGAGGCTAAATTTTAAGTCATTGGTCTATTTTTTCTTACATTTTATGATCTAGTTGCATAACATTTGGTATTAGAGCTTTGGATTCTAGGGTTTGGTTGCTTCATCTTGGAATTTTTGCTATAACATTTTTTCTATGAAACTTCAGAAGCTAAAATTTTGACCACGAGGAGCTAAAATAATAGTGAACTTCGTGTAGAAATTTTAGATCCTGGTTCACTATATTTTCTTAGATATGGTGCGAAGAAGCTAGAGCTTCTGCATGCTCCAGAATTCAGTCTCAAACAAGTGACCCAGGAAAAATCTTCATAAAATTATTTCCAAGCATCACATTTGAATTCCATAAAAAGTGACTGAAAGAGAATGAACTCTAGTTTCTCATGTATCAATTTCAGGGTCGAAGGTTGAAACAATGGCATGTGGCATCCTGTACAAGTTCCCTCTATTGAACCAGTCCATAATCAAGTCATTGTGGGAGATTTGACATACCTTTATATTGAAGAATTAAATCTTGGTCTAACTTGTGGTGTTGGAAGGAAGAATCATATTACTATCACAAGATCGAATTTCAAACCTCGGGAGGCCGAAATTTTAGAGATACAATAGTTTCAATATCAAGCTCCAAAAAGTAAGAAGACAAATGTGCGTATTTTTTTAAGTTTACAAAAATTTTGTTTGAAAAATCAGTTTGAAGTAATTCAAAAGGAATATTAAATCATATATATTATTATTTGGTTCCAACATGCCCCAAAACAAAAAAATGGATACTCCCAATAAGCAACTAGAAATATCTACCATGACACATGGATAAGAGGAAGAAATGCAACATGATATGACAAAATTACACGACTAAGTGCAACAAATTTTTCTTTGGAAAAGAGTAACCAAAAATGAAATGGAAGCCAAGATGGATGGTTTGAAGAATGATTTAAAAACAAACATGGAAGGTTTGAAGGATGGATTGAAAGTAGACATGGAAGCTAAGATGGGTGGTTTGAAGAATGGTTTAAAAGCAGACATGGAAGGTTTGAAGGAATGTTTGATAACATTGTGACAAGAAATGCTTCCTAATGACGAAAAGATTATCCATGAAACTCACGATGAGAATGAAAAGAGTGTTAATAATGATTTTAGAGACTCTAACCTTGCATTGAAGACCAACCACATTCCAAAGATCGATATGAAGAAGTGTGATGGCAAGGATCCGGTAACATGGATACTACAGATGGAGCAATATTTTTATCTACATGATTTGCAACAAACAAAAACGGTACGCATAACATCCTTATATTTAGAACCCAATCAATTTGTATGGTATTGATGACTTTGTTCTCGTAAACCACTTGTCACTTGGCTAGTTTTTATAGAGGAAATGATAACACATTATGAGGATACAAAGAACAACACCTTCTTTAGCCAATTGATAAATCTCAAACAAAAGGGTTCAATGACAGAGCACATCGAAGACTTCTTAAAATTGAATAACAAGGTAACTAATATTCTAGAGGAGCATAGGATTGATGTCTTCATAGGGAATTTAAAGGATAAAATCCAACATGAGGTTTCTCAAAGCGAAGGTTTCCCAACATGAGGTTTCCCTTTGAGAACTTGATTCATTGGAGAAGGAATTTAGGGTGGAAAGAAAAGTTGAAAGTGAAATTATGACAACAAGAAATTCTACCACTCACAACTATAAATATGGAAGTGTTATTGCTCATAACCTTCCATAACCTACAAGGTTGACACCACAAAAATTGGGGGAAAAAAGAAATGGCTTTATTACAGTTGTGATAACAAATACATTAAAGGTCATAAATGTGTCGAGAAGAAATTAGTTTACATAGATTGTGAAGAGGAAGAAGGAAATGAACAAGGAACATCAAAAGAAGAGGATATACATTAGGACCCAACCTCGGAGAAAGGATAAATGAATTTGACCATATGTTGTAATGCATTGGCAAGATTTACCACTCCTCAAACTCTCAAGATAGAAGGATATATCAAGAAGAAAAGGTTACAATGTTGATTGATTCGGGTAGTACACATAATTTTATTCATTGTAAGATAGCCAAAAAATTGAACTGATTTCTATATTCAGCACCAGAGTGTCAAGTGATGGTCGCAAATGGATGAACTATAAATTGCTCTAGAAAGTGCCATAATATCAAACCAACCGTGGAGAAATATGTATTGAATATTCCAATTCTTTCCATTCAAATGGGTGGTGTTGATGTTGTACTAGGAGTCTAATGGTTATCTTTGGGGATGATATATTTTAATTTTCAAGAACTTTTCTTGATTTTTTTTAGAAGGAAAGGAAAATGAATTAAGGGTTATTGCAGGGAAACTAGGAAATGTAATCAAGTCTAATGGCATGAAAAAACTTTTGAAGAAAGAAAAACAGGGTGTAATTGCACAATTATGCTCACTATAGGTTCAAACATTGAAATCATTGATTTCTCCAGATCTCCAAAAAGTCTTGGAAAATCATTCTAAGGTATTCGAGGCTTCCAAAGGCCTCCCACCTATTCGTGATTATGATCATGATATTCACTTGATTCCAGGAAGTGTTCCTCTAAACACCAAGCCTTACAGATACCCTATTCCCAAAAGAGTGAAATTGAACACATGGTTGTAGAAATGCTAGAGGCTGGCATAATTCAACCTAGTCAAAGTTCTTTCTTTTCTATAGTAGTATTGGTGCAGAAGAAGGATGGATCATGGTGTATGTGTCCAAATTATAGGGAGCTCAACAAGCTCACTGTTAAAGATAAATTTCCCATTCCTGTCATTGATGAATTGTTAGATGAATTACATGGAGCAATTTACTTCACTAAGATGGATCTTTGTTCAGGATATCATCAAATTAGAATGAAGACTGAAGACATTGTGAAAACAACATTTAGAACTCAAGAAGGCAATTATGAATTTTTGGTCACATCTTTTGTCCTTACTAATGCACCTTCCACATTTCAAGGTTTGATGAATTCCATCTTCAAACCCTTAGAAAATTTGTGTTAGTATTTTTTTATGACTAATCTACAACAAGCTTGGGAATGATCATGTTCAATATGTTGATAGGGTACTCAAACTATTGGAGGAGAAACAATTATATGCAAAAACCTCCAAATGTTTCTTTACAGTACAAGAGGTGGAATATTTGGTTTATATTGTATCTCATGATGGTGTTAAGGTAGACACTAACAAAATTAAATCCCCCCACAACTCTAAAGCATCTTCGAGGATTTCTCGGCTTTACAGGGTATTATCGCAAGTTTGTTTAGAATTATGGGAGAATATCAGTGCCTGTAACATCAATACTGAAGGAAGATGTATTTTCTTGGACTCCAAAAGCAACTAAGGCCTTTGAACATCTTCAAAATCAATGTGCCAGGCACCAATCTTAACTACACCAAACTTCACAAAAACCTTTATTTTGAAATGTGATGCCTCAGGAAATGGATTTGTTGTTTTAATACAAGAAGGAAGATTAGTTTCTTTTGAAAGTCGTCCAATCAAGGGAATGTATTTACTCAAACCTATTTATGAGAAATAAATGTTGGCAATACTACATACACTAAAAAAATGACGACCTTACCTAATGGGAAGACACTTCAAGGTAAAAGTAGATTATGAGAGCCTTAAATAATCTTTGGAACAAAGATTATCTTCAAAAGAGCAACAAAAATGGTTCACAAAGATGTTGGGTTATGACTTTGAAATCATCTACAAAAAATGCGGAGCAAAATGTTGTTGCAGATGCACTCTTAAGAAAGGATGTGGATGTGGAAGCATTGCTCTGTGCCATTTCTATTATCCAACCCGATTGGATAACTTAAGCAAGGGATGAACGAAATAATGATGAAGAGGTGCAGACACTCATTCAAAATTTTCAGCAAGATCCCAGTACATCTGATACATTTATTTGGAAAAATGATTTATTATGGTACAAATATCACTTATATCTCTGTAATAATTCGAAACTCAAATAAAATACTCTTTTGGAATTGCACACCTCCCCCATAGGAAGGCACTCAGGATTTTTAAAAACTTACCGCAAGGTTGAGAAAGAATCTTTTTGGATGGCCTTAAATCTAATATTTAGAAGTTTGTGGCAGAATGTTTGGTTTGCTAACAAAATAAAGTTGAGACAATTAAGGCTCTGGGTCTCACATACTTTAGCCTTTCCAAGTCAACATTGGGAGGAGGTCTCAATGAATTTTATCACATGTTTACCCTAGTCTAAAGGAAAGAGTGTCATCATGGTGGTAGTTGATAGAATTACCAAGTATGCACACTTTTGTGCATTATCTCATCCTTTTAAAGGCAATACAATTGCTACTGCATTATGGAAACAATTCAAAACCTACATGGAAACCCAAAGGTTATTGTGAGTGACATAGATCCCATTTTCACTAGAAATTTTTGGACGGAATTATTTTCTTGTCTTGGTACTCAATTAGGTCATAATTCATTTTATCATCCTCAATTTGATGGGAAAACTGAGATAGTGAAAAATTGTTTGGAAGGATATCTTCATTGCTTTGTATCTGATAAATAAACACAATGGTTCAAGTGGTTACCTCTTGCTGAATGGTGGTGTAAAACTTCCTTCCATACTGTAATAAAAATGACCCCATTTATGGCGCTTTATGGATATCATCCACCGTCCATCACATCATCTTTAAGAGAAAATTATGAGGTTCAACCAGTGGAAGATCACATTGAGCATCAACAACAATTTCTATAACTCTTAAAGGATAACATCACTCTAGCACAAAATTGAATGAAATAATAGATAGATCAACATCGCAGTGAAAGAAGTTTTGATGTAGGCGACTAGGTATTTTTAAGGCTACAACCATACAAACAAATATCCCTTAAGCAAGCTAAGAAGGATAATAAATTATCACCCAAATATTATGGTCCTTACAAAGTGTTGCAAAAGATTGCTACTATCACATACAATTTGGAGTTGCATGCATCTTCCTGAGTACACATAGTTTTCCATGTTTCATGCTTAAATAAGGTTATCAGTGACAAGCTCTCAGTTCAAATAGTATTGTCAGAACTTGACAAAGAAGGAGAATTCATATTGGAGCCTAAAACAGTCATAGAAAAAGGACCCGACAACAACAAAGTTGATCAATTTCAGAGTATCCCAGTAAGTGTAATAACTTACCCGTTGAAGATTCCACATGGGAGGATGAGAATTTTATACAGAAGCATCCAGAACTACTCAACCATTGAGGAAAACACTTTTTTGGAGTGGGACATGTTAGGTTCTTATAATACTAGTGTAAACCTCCTTCTTATTATTATTAGTGTGACCCCCTTATTGTTATTGTTAGCGTAACCCCCTATTGTTATTGTTGCGCCCATGTTGACTCCATATTGTTATTGTTGTGCCCTATATAAGCCCACTAATGTTATTGTTGTGCCCTTACATTAGTATTGTTATGTAGGCTCTGATTATATTGTGACCCCTTAGACTCCTATATATACCAAGGAGGTATTGTCATTTGTATCATCCAAGAATTGTTCATTAATGTGATGTAAAGGAGGTTTTCCCCTTGAAGAGGCTATTTTTCAAGGCATTGATCTATTTTTGTTTTGTGTTGTGATATGGTTGCATAACAATCAATCTGAGAGAGGGGGATAATTTATTCAATTGAACCATCAACAAAACACATTCAAGTTTGGCATGGTTCCTATGGGTTTGGACTATTTTACTTTGATGATATTTACCCTTAGTGCCATTTACAAAATGTGATAAAATGTCTTGAGGATTTCCTTAATCACAATTTCTGTTTTTACATTAAGAATTCATTTTAGGGAAACTTAAGAGATTTTTTCCCATTGTTAAATCAGCTTGAACCCAACAATTTGGCTAGTTAATTCCTAGCATATTATATATCTACTGAATAAAGGCACCATTGGGATCTTAATATAAGCATTTAGTAGAAGCAAAATACAAACCAAACTCAATCACACATTACACACAAATATTATACCTAATCAACAATTTTTCATTAAAATAATACCAAAACCTACTCAGGCTCTCTTCTTGAGAAAATGGCCATCTACTTAATCTAAGGATACAACATGCCCTAGATTTGATCTAGTTCATGAAGCCATAGATCTATCCTTCTATTTTCTTGGATGATATGTATCTCTTTCATTGCACCCTTGCACCTTCCTCAACACGATACACTAAATAAAACTCCTTCTACACCTAATCATTGATATCTCCTCTCAAATATTGTGTTCACTCACTATTGTGTGTCATTCTCCTTTCCTCAACTTTTCTTTTATAATTTCTCATTGAGCTAAATCCCTAACCCTAATTTTCAAAGTGATGGATGGCTAGGGTTAAATGCCAAACCACTCGAGATCAATAGTTTTCCTCAATGATTTAAAAACAACGTAGGAGGTATGTCCATTGTAATGCCACCACCTATTCCACCCAGCTTGCATAAATGAGTGGTTCACATGTTAGAAAAAGTGCCCAACCTATCGTGTATATTATCGTTTTCCATCAGTGTATGTAATCTTTTGATGAATTGCACCCAAAAAAACTATATGGTTATGTTCATACAACTCACTTTTCAAAATTAATTTAATTATATTAAGGGAAAATAAAAGAAATAAAATCAATAAAAATTAATTTATTATCATAAAGTTACTTTATTAAATTATAGAGTTACTTTACTAATTAATTTTATAAATTTACTTTATTAATATATAATAATACTAATAATAAAAAAAATATAAGAGTAAGTAAATAAATAAAAGGAGCAGTGAGGTCCACAAGGAAGAAGACTAATGCCAGTGTGCCGAAACTAACCCATAAAAATAGATAAGTGACATGCACAACTAGAGAGAAGTTTTTTCATGATGCATTGAGGACAAAACATTCCTTAAGAGGGTGGAAATGTAACAAACATAACAATAATAATCAATAATATATATGAAAAGTTGTAAATGTGTGCCTTATCCCCTTAGACTCCTATATATACCAAGGAGGTCTTGTCATTTGTATAATCCAAGAATTGTTTATTTATGTGATGTAAAGGAGGTTTCCCCCTCGAAGAGGCTAATTTTCAAGTCATATATCTATTTTTCTTTTGTTTTATGCTATGGTTGCATAACAAGTCATCTGTAATTTTCACTATAATTTTTTTTTTTTTACGAACCTTCAGAAGTTAAAATTTTGACCAAGGAGCCGAAATCTTGGTGAACTTCGTGTAAAAATATCATATCCTCATTACATGACACCATTAATAACTCACACCCAAACACCACATATAACATGCTCTCTAATCCACCAAAAAAATGGCTCTAATACATGTATCAAATTTGCAACAACAAAATCATCCAACAATATAAAAACATCTCATACTCAACCATAACAATCCAACATCAAATCCTCAACAAATCTGCAGTAGAAAAATAATTTTCCATATGCATTAGCAATCGTACAAAACAAATTTTAATAGGTACACTACTCAAACATGCTCAACGCCATGGCATTTTCTCTCCAAACAATTCTGCTACAACAAACATGAACCTTATCTACAAACTGGTACTCATCTTGAGAAATCTACAACATACTTTAAATCTACTCACTACACTGCCATCTACGCACATGCATTGAAGTATCTATGCTGATAACTAGGTTTGAAGCATTCTACCTCTTTTGCAACCCTCTCATTTCCTTTAACACTAAATCAACTAGGTCTCAGATCCAAAATGGAGTATAAATAATATGTTGGGTGTTATGGGTAATTTTGTCACATCTGCTCAATAGGCCTAAAAATTAGATCAAACAACATCCATGAACACCTTGTCATCATCCCTACACAAATCCCTAAGCATGACTCTCCCAAATCTCCGAGTTTCTATCCTTGATTGCTTCATTTCAACGCTTTTAAGGACCAACGTGCCCTAGCCCTTTAGGGACTTTCATTCAGCAGCAGGTTGCTCAGTTCTGCAATTGCTCTGATTCTGCACATGCTCTGATCAGCAACAGGTTGCTCAGTTCTGCACATGCTCTGATCAACAGCAGGTTGTCCCTTGTTGGGGGTGCGCTGATTCTAGAAATTCGGGAAAAATAAAATTTAAAAAATCCCAAAGCTTCCTCTTCTAGAAGCTTCCAGGAGTTGTTACAACCATTTACCTTGGATAAGAACTTTGAATCCTATCTGATCCTACCTTGGAGATTTCACCTCTTATCCCTTGAGCTCATCCTCCCCTCCTAAGTGAATCTCAAACCTAGATTGGTAAACGGATAATAATTCTTAATTACCACACTCTCCTATAAAACTACAACCATCTACAACATATGGTTTGGATTTTGGAGACTAATCATACCCTCATGTTGTTGCTTTGATCTTAAGAGAGTTACCATTTCCATGCATTAGGGTGACATTGAGGTGTGCATTGTGACAAGGAAGGACAAGTCAACTTGGGGAGATCTCTACAAGATCGACTTCCACTTTTGGTTGTAAACTCTTTCCCTTTCATATTAATACAAAGAGTATTCCATTTTCCTATATGTGTTTTGTTATGTTTACATTCATATGATCTAACTAAAGACTCAAAAAATTAAAAGCTAGGCCAACTAGGAGCACAGAGCACACACTATAAAGTCCCTAAAGATATAGCCAGTCAAACAACTTCCATGTATTTCCGCTCCGGGTGATTAGGACCGGACACCAAAATACGAGAAAGTGAATCAAAGGGCCTTCCGAAGATAGTCTGGGATGATGAGGGCCCAGTCCTATTAGCGAAGGTATCAGAGGAAGTTACGCTGACCTCCTAACAACAGCCTGCGTCGGTGCAAGCCCCCAAGCTTCACAAGGGTGCCCTCCAGTAGTACTGTTGAGAGTGATACAACGTCGACCTCAGGTGCCACTGGATTCCCCTCCGCAGCCACCTGTGTAGATCCCTAGGAGAGGCAACTATGGGTACCAACTCGTCACAGAAGCCAGGCGGAACAGTCGTGAGGTAAGTTCAGACAAGTAGGAGAGGGGGTATCTCTCTTCCCTGTCTTCACAGACCCTCGTGCTTAACTCCCAGATCTGGAGCTTTCCTGGTCTTCCTAACGCTATTGGATTTACTCTCGTTAATTAGACTCTTATGTTTGACGTTTTATGTGGCCTTGGAGAGTTAACTCTCCACTCGCCTAATCCAAGGCCCTAAAATCCTAAACTTGTTGGTGTAATTGACTAAAACAAAAAGTTCTAGTGGATTTTAATTTAGCGCTTGATTTTATTAGGCTGTTCTTTAAGTCACAAGGTAATGGAGATGAAACTTGTGGTGTTTTTACAGACGCAAAAGAAATTAATAAAACTTAGCTACATGCACATGCACTTTTTGTTTTCGATGAAGAGCAATTTCTATGAGGTTCAGAAGGTACTTCTAATATAAACAAATCTTACTTTTCTTTTCAGACTCCACACTCACAAAAACTAACAAAACTATATATGCCTAAAAAGAGATGCAAATCGATCCTAATGCAAGAACTATATGTGGATGCAAGATTTAAAGGCTACTCTAAAAACAAAGAAGGAAAGTTGCTGCTTTACCAAATTTTGTCTTGCCACTAAAATGCTTAGATAGAAGATGATGTGTTACCAATCATTTCATCCAAACAATAAAAACAAGTTCTAAGATAAAAACAAAGCACTTTCACTTCGCAAAAAAGGAAATCAAATGAAAAGCAAGTTTAAGAAAGCGAAACTCAAAACTTTCAAAAAATTTTCTTTCAATCAAACCAAAAAGTCTTTTTCAAAGGAAAGCTCTCAAAAATACTGACACCAATGATTGATAAATAGGCAACCAAACACTTTTGTGAATTGACACCTTTCAAATGATTAAAACTCAACAAAAATAAATGTGTTTGAAATCGCTTTTGACAATCAAAAAGCAGCAATGAAAGTCCAAAAGATCAAAAGACAAGTTTCAAGAAAATGGTTACAAACAACTTTCCCGAAACGAAGGAGCAAATGGTCACAAAAATGGTTTCGTTAAGCAAACAAAAAGGTCATTCAAACAAAAATGAACACAAAGCTTGAAATCCAATCTTCCTACTCTGCCAAAACAGAGCAGTCAAGATTCTTAACCAGAAATCTTGTGTGTCAAAAATCAATGACGCTTGCGATCAACGAAAACAAGACTAATACTCCTTATAACTAGAGAGAGTTCAGAACAAGATGCCCCCTGTTAAACAAAGGACTGTTACTGGAAAATGACTGCTTGAAACTGACCCAAACCACCAGACAAACATTCAGCAAAAAGAATATTTATAAATCTTGAAAATTATATAGTATACGCGCCTGCAGTGATGTGCAGAGTGCGTGTACACGCGACTGTAACTGAGGAAACCTGCGTATACGCGGGTTCACTTAGTACAACTTGCGTATATACGCTTCTGTAATCCAGCAAAACAGCGTATATGAAGACTTTCAAGAAAAATAAAAAACACAGACTGAAAAAACTGGAAAAGCTTAGAGTTCAAGAACAGATCAGACAGTCAGAGCCAACAAACAGAGGGGCTGAGCCTTGATTGGCTTGAAGACTACCCAAACTAGGAACAACAAGAGTGTTGTCCCCAGCGGAGTCGCCAATTCTGGTTGAAGGGAAAGTACCCCTAGGGTCCTTTGGGTTAAGACTCTACCAGACTGAAAATTGCTTATTCAAAGAAACACACACACAACCATTATCTTTACTTTAAGCAAATTCTAATGTTAAGGGTACGTACCTAAGTTCATACGTTCGAGAAGGCCTTTAGGGTCCAAACCCTTCTTGGAGTTCCCTTCTTCTTCCTTTGACCTATAAAACAAACAAATCAAAGAACACAACAGTACATGGACCAATACTTATATGTAAACCATCTTCATGCTATAAAGTTAGTTATAAAAATCTTTAAGTAACTACTTACATAAGAATTCAAGACAAGAATCTCATAAGCATAAAGAAAGATTTTTGGGAACCAAGACGTGTTTCTTTTATATAAAGGCAAATAAAGTACATATAACGGAAAGATATCACCTGAAACACCTTCAGCAGGCTCCAAGCAAAGCTTCCTCCCGGATTCGTTCCAGCCTCAAGCCTCCAACAAGAGCTCCTTCCAAGTCTTACTCAATGATGACATAAAGGATGAATAATCACCAATACACATGGAAACAAGGGTTTCCTATGCAAAATGGGGGAAGTGCAGAAAGCACCAAGGACTTCAGACCTGGTCTAAGGGGAAAAATCTCAGCATAATAATCTTGCTCTCTTTTCTCTCTCCCTTAGGCCTTCCCTTTGATGTCTTTTTATACCATCTCCAAAGTAGTTTTTTAGTTAGGAGTTGGTTGGGAACAGTTGGGCCACGGGCACTAACATGTGATCAGCAGGTAAAACCCACGATCTCCGCCAGAAAATAAGGAATTATATATTTTTTTAAGTGTTTTAATACATACACACGGGTTGGGTATACACAAACCCGCGTGTACACGCGTTTAACTCAGGGCAATGTCGCGTACAGGGAATAAAACACTATTTTTTAAATTTTAGGACCAGGTCTGGAAGGAGGGGTTGCCCTAGGCCATGAGTGCAGCATCACAAACCATAAGAGTGAGATTTGGAGCTATAACACCTGTCGACATCATCTCATTATCCAGGAAGTTGACTTAGAAACTCTTCTTTCAGTACCTTGGGACTTGTATACATCAATGGAAAGTTTCATCTCTCTTAGCGGAAAGTTTTCATCATTGGCCTTCGACCGATAGATTCTGTGTGGTGTTCGACTTCAACTCATTCATTCACACCATACAGATTGTATTACAATACCTTGAGAGCCATTAACATCATCAATGGTTTATCTCGCATATGTTAACGACTGACATCATTTCCCAGTAATCAGATGGTGTCTTCCATGTTCAACTCCAACTCCTTTATTCTCATGGCTATACTCATACATTAAACGATCGATTGAATGAGATATACGATCCCGAATCTAGTTTCATCCATCCGGGCTGCGATTTCAGGGTTAATACAAGATCAAAATATATGATGGTTATGATCATACAAACAATCATCCAATCATGGGTCCACATTTTTCCATTAGTGGAAAAATTCTTGATCATTGTACATGTAATGTTAGCTTATGTGCTGAGTATGAGTATGCCTCCCTCAGCAAAGATATCACGATGAAAATGTATTATAACAAATGTTGATCCAATTATTTGTTCTCCAACTAGTTGTTCTTGATCCGAACTTGTCACAAGGTAAAGCACTTCAGTCATTAGTTTTCATTTCTGACTTTGCACTTTAGGGGGGAATATGTTATACGCCATTTTGTCGCTTATGGTCAATAGGCCTAAAAATTGGTTCAATCGACATTCATGAACACCTTGTCATCATCCCTACATAAATCCTTAAGCATGACTCTCCAAAATCCCTAAGTTTCTGACCTTGAATTCTTCATTTTAGTGTTTTTAAGGCCCAACGCACCTTGGCCCTTTAGGGACTCGCGTTCAATAAAAGGTTGCTCAATTCTGCACATGCTCTGATCAACAACATGTTTTCCCTTATTGGGGGTACGTTGATTCTAGAAATTTGGGAAATTTAAAAAGAGTCCCAAAGCTTCCTCTTCGAGAAGCTTCTAGGAGTTGTTACAAACATTGACCTTGGATAAGAACTTAGAATCCTATCTAATTCTACCTTGTATATTTCACCTCTTATCCCTTGAGATCATCCTACACTCCTAAGTGGATCTCAAGCCTATATTGGTAAATGGATAATAATTCCTAAACTATCACACTCTCCTATAAATCTACAACCATCTACAACATGAGGGTTGGATTTTGGATACTAATCATACCCTCATGCTGCTTCTTTGATCTTAAGAGATTTATCATTTCCATGCATTAGGGTGACATTGAGGTGTGCATTGTGACAAGGAAGGATAAGTCAAATTGGGGAGATCTCTACAAGATCAACTTCGATTATTGGTTGTAAACTCTCTCCATTTCATATTAATACAAAGAGTATATCGTTTTCTTATATGTTTTATGTTATGTTTACATTCATATATGTCAATGCTATGTTGATCCATTGAATAGAGTGATTGGATAATGCTACATAGATGTCATAGATTTTTGGTTTGTGTTGATTGTTTGTGCAGATTCTACTTATAATGATCGAAGCTATGGTTGGAACTTACAAGCCAAGAGGAGAGAAGAGCTTGCGACGTATCACAATTAAACATCTTTCCAATTTCCAATTTCTCTAAGGGGAACTTTATAGTCTTTGCTTTCTGTTGTTCTAGACCATACCACTAGGTCTAGGGAAGATACTTTTTATGCAATCATAAATTCCGTATAACACTGGGCGAATTCCACTTTTGGACTAGGATCAAAGATGCACAGAGTTGATGAACTCCAACCATAACTATCAATATAAAGGAATTCACACCCATTGGAGGACTTACTTAACCAATTTCGAGCTTATCTTATTAATTTGGAAGCTTATATGAATAACCAAATTGAAATTCATTAGATGTGCACGAAGAATGCAGAGGAAATTTCATGAAGAAGCCTGGTAACATGCACAGCAAGGCCATATCTTGAGTATAGTCACACACACAAGCCTAGATATTTTCGACTGAAGCCTCCTAGCCGCATGCATGAGCCTCCTTCCTAACAGCCAGGGAAGATTATAAGATAAATACATTAGCCTTGAGATCAGGACCTCTGCCACCCTCTTGCACACCTTCATCAACTCCTGTACATGCTTCTAAACCTCTTCCAAGCTCTCTGACACCACTGCAAGTGGATTAAACATGTATACCAAGTTCCACTACCATGTTTACCTACAGGCCAACAAACAAAGGTTGACCTAAGTGCCAACAAGTCCTCTACTCTCCTATGAAACATATACAAGATTCAACACATCTACACAAGTCTATAGCACCTCTCCAACATCATCATGAGCCCAAAACATTGTTGCAACAAGTCATGAGCATAGACCCAACATGAAGGCCTAAGCTCATCAAACATGGATCACAAACATCACTAACAAATGCCCAAGCATCAAACCGCATCAATGTCATCATACAGACAATCATGAGGTTAACATCAATGCATCAACTAGTTCATCACAAAGCATCACAAGGTTGACATGAATGGAAACACAATTGACTACAACCAATCAAACATATGCATGAATGAACATTTGCAACACATGGTTCCATGCTACAAGGTTGACATCAATGCCAACATAAGTTAGCTACAACCTAAACACATTGCCAACACCACCTAGCTACAACCATGAAAGCATAATTCCAACAATCTCCCCCTTTGGCATTGATGGAAACTACACACAATCTCATTTATCACTCCCCCTTTAATATCAATGGCAAATAGTCAAATCCATATGATATAGCAGCAAGAACACAAACACAACACTGAAGCATCTAGTCTCCACATAGCCAAAGTAATAATGAACCTCAAAAAACATCCATGTCTCTCACATCAACAACAATAAGCATTATAACTAATCAAGCAAAAATCAATCTCCTTAGAGCAGCATGTCCAACCATTAACCTCTAGCAGCAACAACAATATGCACATGAGGTAACCATAAGAATCAATATATACTCTCCATAGTAGCAATACCAATGGTCATCATCAATCTCTCTGCTCATACAATGCAATCAAGAACCCAAATAATCAAAGCATAGCATGAGGCACACCAAGAACGCCTCCAAGAAGATCATAATGCCAATAATGAACAACTGAAGTAAAGATGAGAAAATAAAATGCTCCCCCTGAACACATGTCATCTCCAACATCGTCTCCAAACCGTAGTGAACTACTCCTGCTGCAAATAATGCTTCCTTACCACAAATAGAAGCACCATATGGACCAAGACACATATGACCATGAATAAATGACATATACAATGTAAATACATGGTCATATCAGCGACATAAGACCTCATACATGCCTATCATGTGACCTCATGAAAATTTTCCAAAACATGCCCATCATTATGATGACTCATCATACTAATGACTGACTCACAACCAACATGAAATTATGAAACAATAACAAATACATGGCTCTAATAATCAACATATAACAACCTACAAATTGTTGGCCCAAGTCTCAAGACACATTTTTCCATGGCTGCAACAATGGTCTCATTCTATGCATGGATGTATAACTTTTCAACCAATTGTTAGTGAAGACCAAGAGCATATATATGGCTAAAAAATGTACCCATTTCACTCAAGAAAACATATGTAAGGCTATTACAAATAACTGAGTGAAAACAATAAGAAAAATAACAAATAAATCATACCATGCATAGCTTCCCCTGAGCTCAATATACCTCCTATAAGTAAGTTGATCATGTGGACCTAAATGTGCATAAGGCTCAAATGAACTCATCATATGCTACTTCTATAACTTGTACTCATGAAGCGGCCATACTTTTGTCATACATTCCCCCTGAGGTTATGCACCTCTCATGAACTCTGCAGTCTACTAAGAATATGCATCATGTAATCATGAACTGCAGAGGAGGCCGGTCTCACTACCTCACAAGTTCTTGCTCCTTTATCCAAACCGTCTTGTACTACTTTCAAATCTTCTCAATTTTTTTTCAAACTCTCTATGATTTTGTTTCTCTTGCCGGATTTACCTTGAATAATGAGACAACATGCAGTCTCTTGCCATATGGCCAAAATTGTGACATGTATAATACTCCACATGGCCAATAAATGAAGCAAGAGGTTTAAATCTCCTGTTGCTCATGTCAAATCTATACATTTCATATAATTTACTTCTCCTCCATTGGTTAGATTTGCAATCAATTGCCTTGTGGCCAAATAGGTTACATCAGTAACAGTAACCATAAAAAGCACAATTATACCTAATGGAAAATCTCCTTGGCCGTTGATACTACTGCAAGCTCTGCTAGTTAGATCTCTAGCTTCTTCTCCTGCAGTTAGTTGCAACGTGTCCAAACTTGTGATAACTATAACACTCTATCTTGTGCATCAAAGGAATGAAGGGGCTTTGCTTCTTTTGAAATTTTACAGATCTGTCACGATCCTCTCTTGGAGCAAAGGATATTTTGAATGTAGGTTCTCCTGGAGGTTTTCTTCTTTGTTTTTGTTGGATATGTTGCTTGTTTCCTTGATTACTAATTTTTCTCATGGTATTGTTCTCTACATGTTCTTTTAGTTCTACTTCCTTTTTTTTGTTTGCATGCGAACTAGACTCATCATTTTGAAATCCAAGACTAATCTATCTAATGGTGGTCTTTGGATCTAAATCAAGTTACCCAAGGCTATAGTGCTCTTCTCCATCTTTAGCTGCTTCCTCATGGATACCACTTCAACTTCTAATTTCTGGCATTGATCTTCTTTTTCTCTATATTGTTTCCTCATGCCTTCTTCAACTCCTTCTGATTCTTCCAATTTAGTCCTCAAGTTGATTATCTCCTCCTTGAGCTTGGCCTCCTTATCATCACATATATGAAAAAAAAATCTTGATCATTGCATGAAACTATTAGTCTACTAATATAATCTCTAAGAACCTTAATATCATCCTCATCTTCATTAGGAAATTTAACATGATTATAATCTAAACCATCCAAATATAAATCAAAATAAAATCATTAGTGTCTATACCTTTGCATTCGTTATGTTGCAATATCTTTGGTTGTTTATCTTTTGATTTTTTCACATTATTGACTGAACCACTTGCTCTAGGAAGATGAGATTCTTGCGGTTGAGTTGCTTGTTTTTGAAGGCCATTCTTCTTTTTCTTCTCGTTTCTCTTTTTATAATTCTATCTATGGTTGTTGGTACCATATTCAAACATGGTCTCTATCCTATTCCACATTTCTTTAGCATATTTCAAACCTATTAGCTTCTCCAAATCATTATCATGAAGATTCTGGTGGATTATGCATCTAGCTTGAGCATCATGCTGCAAAACTTCAGGTGCAAGTGGATCCTTGCCACATCCTTCACATACCAATATCCAAATGTTAGATCCACAATATAATTAACTGATATTTAACATTTTTGTGACGTACCTTGAAATTTGCAGCAGTGAGGGCAAACACTCTTTGAGAAGTCATTTTGGAAAAAAATGAAAATTTCTTCCAACTAATTCTAGATCTACTCTCCAATGATCAAGACGCAACCAAGAGCCCCACTCTAATATCAATTGTTAGAAACCTAGAGCAGTACTAAGAAGGGGGAGGGGTGTGAATCAATATTGTGACTTTTTATACAAACTTTACCAATTTTAGCTTCTCTACATAATCATGCATAAATTAGCCCGAAACACATTAGATCATGACATAAGCAAATAACCATGTAAGCATCTAAATCAAACAACAATAAGAGAAACAATAAACCACACAACAATACAATCATGTCATCACTCATGAGACACAATATATCTAATGGAAAACCCCTCCGAGACAGGAAAGAACCCTTGTTGCTACTGCGCTACTCTGAATCTCTATTATGTCATACAAACTTCTTCTACATAGATTAGTTGACACCCATTAGCTAAGAGACTTGACCTCATAAAAAATTAGCTGACACCAATCAGTTAGGAGACTCAATCCCAATGAACAACTAAGTAATATTCTCGCACTACTATACGGACACTCATCTTCTAGAAGCCACCACAACCAACAATCCTCGTCTAGTCACCACTGAACTATCCAACCAACAATGTATGGACAAATTTCTTCCAATACATTGTCACCACAAAATCATTGCTCCAATTAGAAAACACCCATTTTTCGAAGGCCATTGATCCTCTACTCTATTCGGACCTCGATTTCATTCATTTTCAAACTGGATCCTGAGAGTCTCTGCTCAACTAGACTCAACTATGCAATCCAAAACTTAGTAGCAATACACCATTAATAAAATCACACCGAAATACCACAAATAACATGCTCTGTATTTCGGCAAAAAAATGGCTCCAATACATGCAACAAACATAAAACAACATAAACACATCTCATACTTACCCATAACAATCCAACATCTGTAGTGCCCACTCTAGTTTCCTGACCCTAATACGACATTATCTTAGACACTCTATTCTTCGAGGACCTCAGATTGAGGATCTGGACCCATGACACTATTATTAGCGATTGAGATATTCATGGTTGTGATGTTTATGAATGCTTTCCATTGATATTATGGTAGCATGAATGGTTATGTATCTTATCTATCAGTATTCTGATGATTGCAATATTAAATAGTTAAGTTGGTCTCTATTTGAAATTATGATGAGGGTAGTAAAGAATATGTATGCACTCTACTAAAAGCATAATGATGATAAATTTTATGGATAGGTATATTTCTACGATGTTACGATGTTGATAGCTTAATGAATATGTATGTTTCCATTGATGATTATTGATGATAGCCATGAGGGATGTGTCCCCTATGTTACCTACTTCCTTTAGTTCAGACTTACAATGGACAATGATGTGAATGACCAGGAATTGTTAATGATGCTATTATGATAATTGACTAACATTGAGAAACCTTGTTACTGATGATTATTGAGTATGGCAGGAAACCATCAGAGGCACTCGCATATGACATGTTGATGACACCTGGTTTGATGAAAATTTATATTACTTTATCTTTGAAAGTCTAAGTCGATCTTGGAATCTGCCATATATGTTTAACTATATTCTGATGATATATTAATGGTTGCAGGCACAGATTAGTTGCTTGACCGAATGCCTCACATATGGGTGATGGGGTTGTACAAGTGGATGGAACTACATGGGAGGGGTGGGGCAGAGTCCCTGATCTCACCCACTAGCACTCCCGCCGTGACTTGGGCTGGAAGGGTTGAAACACCTTCGCCTTGAAGATCACGATGCCATGAGGGCAGGCTCCAAAGTTGGGTCGCTCATGAGGACTTTACCGGGGGGTGCGCATCAAGGCGGATTCCTTGATCCCCGACACCATTAGTCTCACTATAGAAGGCAACATAAGAGATGATAGTGGTCTATGACGTTGCACTATACTTTCCCCTTGTAATCACTGGATGCTTGAAGGGCAAGTGGTGTGGCACCCTTGGAACTTCAAGGGAATTTCTTGAAGGGCACGACCAACTTGGCACCCTTGGCATCACAAACAAACTATTAGGTGTGGCACCCTTGGAACTTCTAGGGAAGTTCTTGAAGGGCACAACCAAATTGGCACCCTTGACATCACAAATAAGCTATTAGGTGTGGCACCCTTGGAACTTCTAGGGAAGTTCTTGAAGGGCACAACCAAACTTGGCATCCTTGGAATCACTAAAAATAAATAATAATAAATAAATATAAGTAAGGAATGAAAACTAGGTAAATTTACATCAAGGGTAAATGATGATTAGAAACCAATGTAATTAAATCAAAAATAAAACTTGGAATAAGGAGGATCATAGGAAGAATTAAAATAGAGAAACTTAAAAACTCTACCCTTCCCATTTTGGAAAAATACTAGGAAGATTATGTGGTTTAATTAGGAAAAAGGGGAAAGACAAACATAATGGTAAGGATAAAGATTAATCCTAAATTAATTTAAACCTAATTAAGAAAAGGGGAAGGTGAATTAAAATGAGAATAATAAATTAAATTTAGAGAAATGTAGAGAAGCTCCATGTGTCAACAACCAACATAAGAATATCCATCTAGGAGATAACCTGAGTTAAATTAGGGAGTAGATTGGGGATAAAATCTTGACTCATTAATTGACTTCAAGTAATGAACACAAATTAAGGAATAAAAGGGGGGAATAAAGAGACAACTAGGAGAAGAAATAGGAATCTTGTTGAGGTGAGGAAAATATTAGTTTTAAATAAAAATTTAAGTAAATAATTTTGGGAGACCCTTGATGTGAGAATGACACATGGGTGGGTGAATAATAAAGCTATTGAATTATAAAAAAATAATTAATTATGCATGACATGACAAGTGTCACCTATGAGGACTCCTATAAAAGAAGGGGCAAGCCATGGGAGAAGGGACTTTTTTTGGGGGGGAACCCTATGGTTGGATGGATGAGATGATGTCAGAGCAGTGATTACGAAGCTATAGTGAGTTTGGTGAGGTAGAGGATTTTAGAGAGGGGACTCTTGAGCCAAGGTGTGCTCTCCTCTACCAGCTAGTGCTTTCCTCCATTGTACAACCCCATTGCAGCTCGGGGGTCCGCGGGGAAGAAGAGTACCCAAGGAGTAGGCTGGGAGGTTAACCGGTGGGTCTTCGCATTCGGATCAAGTGCGTCATCATTCACTCGCGGAGGTGACCGGCTACAAGGGAATACCAGTAACAGCAGAGCAAGCGGAGTCTCGCCTTCTGGTGAACGGTACACATGTATTTCATTACTATTGATCTTAGTTAAACATATGTAAATGTTATGATATGTTTTCCTGAAATGAGTGTCAGGAATGTGTGTGCTAAATAAATTTGAGATTTCAATGCGTTTCTTTTCTAGTTGTATTTGTTGTTAACTTTAGAGAGAAAAAAAAATGTAATGAGTTTGAATCGTGGTCCTTACAACATCAAACCCTAAGAAAATCTATAACAGAAAAATAATCTGCCATGTGCAACAACAATCCTGAAAAACAAATGTCAATAGGTTCGCTACTCAAACATGCTCAACTCCATGCCATTTTCTCTCCAAACAATTTTGCTACAACAACTACATATCTGATTTGCAAAGTAATACTCTGCTTAAAAAATTTGCAACATACTTCAGATTTGTTCACTACACTGCCATTTGTACTCATGCACCGAAGTATCTCTGCTCATAACTAAGTCTAAAACTGTCTACCTCTTCTGCAACCCTCACTCTCTGTAACATTGAACAACCAGATCTCAGATCCAAAATGAAGTATATATAATATACTAGGAAAATTCCACTTTTGGACTGGGATAAAAGGTGCACAAAGTTGACGAAATCCAACCATAACTACCACTTCTTGTGCACTAAAGGTGTTCACACCCATTAAAGGATATACTTAACCAATTTCGGCATTATCTTATTAATTTGGAAGCTTCTACAAATAACCAAGTCGAAATTCGCTAGATGTGTGCGAGGAATGTAGAGGAAATTTCATGAAGAAGCCCGACTGCACGCACATCAAGGCCAGATATCAGTTGCATTTTCACGTACAAGCCTGTATATTTTTGGTTGAAGCCTTCCATCCGCAAACATGAGCCTTTTTCCCAACGGCCATGGTAGAGTACATTAGAAAAACATAAGCCTTCAACTCAAGAGCACTGACACCTGCTTGCACACCTTCATCAGCTCATGTACATGCCTCCAAAACTCTGCCAAGCTCTCTGACACCTATGTAAGTGGGTCAAACATGTCTACCAAGTGCGACTACCAAATTGACCTAGAAACCAACAAACAAAGGTTAACCCGAGTGCCAAAAAGTCCTCTACTCTCCTTTGACACCTACACAAGTTGCAACAATTTGCACAAGTCTGTAGAACCTCTCCAACATCATCATGGGCCCAAAACACCATTGCAACAAGTCATGAGAATGGACCCAACATGAAGACCTAATATGTCTAGCTCATCAAACATGGATCACACACATCGCTAACAATTATCCAAGAATCAAACCACACAAATGCCATCATATAGACCATCATGAGGTTGACATCAATGCCAACACAACCATCTCAATGCCAACACAACCGACTATAACCAATCAAATGTATGCATGACTAAACAACTGCAACACATGCTACCATGATACAACGTTGACATCAATGCCAACATAATCTAGCTACAACCATGAACACAATGCCAACACTAGCTAGCTACAACCATGAAATCCATAATGCCAACATACACAAGTGGGTTAATTTGATCTCCTTGGGAATGTAAGCCTCTAGAAACTTTTTTCTCAATTACAATTTTTTTCTCAATTGTTGTTAATTATGAAATAATTATTTTCTCATAATTATAATATTTTGGAAAAAATAATTATGAAAAATTGATCAATTATGTAATTTCACCTTTTTAACATCGAATAACTCCCCCCCCTACCCCCATGCAACTGAGTTAAGTCGAATTTAGTTTTCTCTCACTATAATGGAGTGGAAAATAGGGTTATAAAAGAAGTACCCTAATGCATGACGTCAGAAGAGAAACTAATGAATGAAATGCATTACAACAAAGCTCAAGTGTCAAAACGGGAGGAAGGAAAAAAATCAAAGAAGTTGGATTAAATGAATCCTAATGATATAGTCCCATTTGTGATGTTAAACATACCTGAGGAAGGCATACCCATGCTCGGTCATAAGGAGAAATTGAAAATGGTTGCTAAAACATACACCCTGGATCCATGAAATGACATGTTGTAACATGGCCACGAATAATGGATAGTGGATCCATGTTACTCATAAAAAGGATCATAGCCACTAGAAAATATAGTGTGGATATATGTCAAATTAGACATCAGTAGGACTATGGAAACATAACAAATAGGGTGCCCTAGAGTAGTCCTCAAAGTACATAATGAATACATAAATCTAATGCAACCTCGGAAGGGTGTCATATAAGAGTGAAATGTCCCTAACTTAGGGTCTTAGACATAACCCCGATGGTATGAATCTATGGAAAGGAAATAAGTGAGTTGATGTTAAGCATGGTAGAAACCTCTTGATTACTAGTTAATGAGGTATACCTATAACAGACACGAAGGAATCCACTAATGAGGAAAATGGAATCTAATGTACCTACCACAATCCACTAAGTGTGAAAGAATGAGCTAACGTCGAACGTTAGTGAACTCGATCGATCAAGAGTTAGTGATGTAAACCCACTATCAATTGCGAGGAAGCCTGCCACAGAGGACTGCAAGATCCAAGGTACTACTAATTCCTAGATCATACTCCTAGATAATGTGTGTAAGTCAAGAGGAGAAGATCTATTGAAGGAAGGCCTTAGTGTATGCCCCATCAATCAACATGAAACAAACTGAGATGATGTAGTGAATGGATGAATTCATGAAGTAGTGGAGTTCAACTAACATAGGGATGGCCGACTCAAAAAGGTTGTCAGGTAATTGTAGTTTGCCTTCATAGGATGAGACTTCCCTTGAACCTATAGTGGCATGACATAAGAGTGACTTGCCAGCTTGAATAATGAGTACCACATGATATCATGCACGAACGAAGGAGGCATTAAAGCAGACTCCATATGACTACATAGGTAACCATCTGGAGGAGTAAAGAGACTCATTTGTATGGTATGTCTCCTAGGCTAGATAAAATCCATTTATAAGACAATGATGCAAATAGATGCCATGTGTAAGGGTGACACAACTAACATTGCCATTTTGATGATCAACAAAAGTAAAAGATACCCTTCCCTTTTCCTATTTTTTAGCCTCCTTCATAGTCTAATAGGCATGAAAGAGAAGAAAAGTATGCTTAATAGATTACTTTTTTGTAAGGTTAGTCCCTGAAGCCCAAAAAAGAGATAAACAATACAACGAAGAACTCTTCTAGCCATAAGGGACTAGAATATTCCTTTTTCATAACTAGTCTACTTAGTTTAGAAAAGGATTAAACTTATATTGAATAAACGTCTCATCAAATACTTTAACGACCGTGAAGGAGACAAGTTCACTCAGAAATATTTTCTAAGGAGTCTAAAAAAATCTTAAAGGAAACTCCTCTTGGAGGAATGAGTGGTATAAAGGGTATCAACTCTTTCTGGTCACAGTGGAACTAATCAAAACATGTAAAGATCAAGAGGTTGGCTAATAATACCACTCTTCGTAGTTGTCCCCTTAGGATAGGTAAAACACCAAGTGAAAGTGATATAATAGGCCAAGAAAAGGACGATGATGGAATGAGGAAATCAAGGCTCATCACATAGAAATAGACTGATATAATGTGGAAATCACAAGGTATAAAGTGTGGAATCCTCCTGGGGTAGGCCAGAAATATGACAAAGAACAGGACATGAGGCTCATACTCTAGGTCATTATGTGTCAAAAGGATGGATTCCAAAAGAGAGTAATTAATATACTGCATGGACACCAATACCTCAAAGAGGTGCTAATCTAGGGAATCCATGATTAGGTAAGCTCTACCGCCAAGCTATGATGTGCATAGAAGAGAGGGCCAATGTTGCAACTTGACAGGATTAGACCTAAAGCATGATGATGGCACTATTGGTCAATAATGCATCAATGACAATAATATATGACCTGTTAGCACTCAGAATTAACCTCAAGGTTGAGAAAAGACAACTCTGAGGTAAGCACAGACCAAGCTTTCGATCTGGCATCTAGCCATGCCAGACCAGAGAGGGTTTTCTCTTTTCCACCAAAATATGGCTACAATAGGTAAATCTTAGGCTAGCTATAGAGTATGGGGGTTTGTTTTAAAGGTTTTGGGTTGAGACAGTAAGAGAAAGGACGATTGGGCTATGGAGTCGATCCGAGTTTCTGCCGGCAAACTTGGGGCGAAGTAAGTGCCATGTTTATCCAGATTGAGGATTGCAAATGTGAGAAGAATAGGGGAGAAAGCCCGCTGCCCTGCAAGCATAAAATAGGAGATGGATCTACAGTAGCAGCGTTATATGAAAGAGAAACACGAGGTTGCTCAACAGAGCATCTAGCAAAGGATGAATTTTGCAAAGACAACCATTACATCTAACAACAAAATCATCATGAAAGGAGCATAATAGGGATGGATTCCTAACATATCTCTTAGATAATGTTGTAACAAGGTAGAGAAAACAAAATATGTAAGTGAGTTACATGAAAAACATACTGAACAGTAAACACCGTGATGGATCCCAGGTCCAAAGGGCAAAAACTGCTTTATTAAAATGATATTCAGGAAAGCTTTACATAATGCCAAGCAGCCTCTCTGCTGCCAAAATCGAACCTCTATCTTTTAAAAATAATCCTATATATACCCTATTACATATTAATTATGAATACCTAAACATAGGAATCTAACTAATTAAAACAAAAATCAAAATAAAATATTAGCTGTGGTCAAATTACATCAATTAAATTATAACAAAATAACATAATTAAATCTCATTAAAAAAAGGAACAATAGATTTACTGCCACTAGTCGAATTCCCAAAGTTTTTTTTGGAACCATCGATGGAAATGTGGAATAATATGGGATACTGATTAAATCATCCTCCCCTTGCGCTCTGTAGATGCCTTGGATTCCATCGATTCCTATAAAATATGAACGTCCAGGAGGAGATGTGAAGTCAGCTCTACGAAGGGCAGCATCAGCGTAGTCAACTTCTCTTGGCACATAAGGCCTATTGATCTCATCGAGATAATTCTGCTCTAAAACACGTTCCCTTGTTCTCTGACGGTGCAAATATTCAAGCCCTGGATCTACCCCATGATAATAAATATCATATAACAACCCATTCCTCACAGGCAATGGATCAGAAGGAGGTAGGGCCTGCCTCTGATACACATAAGCGTATGGATCTGATGCTAAATTGATGCCCCACTCCACCTTCTTATCAAACTTCTTATTCGTAACCTTCTCTAGAAGTTGAACTGCTTCTATGTAGGTAATGCGCGCAAATGGGGTATTTGCTATTAAACGAAGGTGATCTATAGCACCCTTGTCAAACATTTTTGACATGAATTCCATATCATCAAAAAAGTTCTCAAGTAACCATTGACACAAGAATTTCACATAGTCTTCTGCGCAATTCATGGCATCCTCTAAATCTGCAAAGGCAATTTTAGGCTCAACCATCCAAAACTCCGCAAGATGCCTTGATGTATGAGAATTTTCAGCACGAAATGTTGGACCAAATGTGTACACACTACTAAGTGCACAAGCATAGGTCTCAACCTGAAGCTGACCAGAGACGGTCAAGAATGCTTGGCGAGTGAAGAAGTCCTGGGAAAAGTCGATCTTCCCATCTTTCTGTGGGATGCTAGATTTCAATCTAGACCTTTCTTCCATTTTTAAGAGCTGATCTTTAGACTTCCGAAGTTCAGATACTGCAGCAACAATTGCTGCTTTATCAGCTTCGTTGGCCTTCAGATTTGACACCCTGTCGCCTTTCTCTTTAACAAGGAACTTGGTAGCTTCTAAATCAGCTTCAGAAGGTGGGGGGTTTGCTTTCAATTCATGCTCTAGCCTATCTGCCTCACTAAATAGTGTTGTAACTTGAAACATCTCCCCGGCACCCTCGCAATCACTTGTAATAATAGGTGTATGGACATAACAAAACCCATGATTCTAGAAAAACGTATGTGTTGCATATGCAAGTGCATTACGAATTCCAGAAACTACAGAAATTGTGTTTGTTCTAGGCCAAAGATGCATATAGCTCCTCAAATATTCCATAGACAATTTTGTTTTTGCTATTGGATATTTAGGCTCAATAGTCCTCACTTCCAAAATCTTCTCAACATTTAACTCAATCCTTTGCTTTGTCCCTTCAGGTGGTTGCTTGAGCTCCCCTTCTACCATAATGCATGTACCTGTTGCTGTGAGATGGCTATGAGAAGCAGAAGAACAGTCCACCAACACCGGTTATCGTATTTTAAATAGTTCACCCCCCAATTCACAAATGTCACAGTGTCGATTTCCTCCTGTCCCAAGGAATCTGGTTGTCTTTTTGCCTAGGCAAGGACCTTTTGCTCAATTACGGGTACCTACAGAACTTTGTTTTTTAGAATGGCCCTATGCACAGCGCCAAAGGGCTATGCACAACGCCAAACCCAGTAGCGCAGCGCCACAGTGCTACGCGCAGGGTCACCTCCTTCGGTTGGCTTGATTAGGGGAAATCTCTGATGGCATTGATTGCATCGCTTCAGCAGCCACAATATCAGACATGCTTGATGACTCTCTACACATTGGACTTTTTTCTATATGTTTTAGATAAGGTAGCCTTTTCTCCTTGAACTTTGGTCGCCACTTCAATTTCTCGTTCATGGAGCACATCAGAGGGAATGGTCATGTTAGAATCTAAACCACCTGAGCTAGCTAGCTTTAGCAAGCTCTGCGATAGAAGTTTGCTTTTGTCTTTTCCAATTTTTACATCCTTACTCTTTGGAACTGAAGCATCCTTCTTACCCTTATAAGATCTTCGGTTGATTTTCTTGAATTTTGTTTTGATTTTATCCTCCCGAGTTCCAGATGACAGAATAGCCAAGCCATTCTTACGAAAAAACTGGCGCCCACCTTCATCATGTTGGCTATCAACCCAATCAAAAACTCCAATTTTTTCCTTTGAACTTTTGCATTCCACCAAGTGAGCAAGATTTTGAGTTCCCCTTGCACTCAGAGGCCTATAGCATGTCATTTCAGTCAACTTTTCAGGTTCAGGTTCTTGGGACAACCCATTTGTATTGAGCCATACCAATTTGTCAACCATATTCAGTGCATCAGCTTGGGATTGTTCACCTGGTTCCTGAGAATCAAGATAGTTTAAACCAGAAGAGATCGGGCGGTTATGTGATTTTTTATTAAACCTGAGATCATATAGTCCTGTTGAATTAATCTTGTTCATATTTAGAATGTTGGAATTCTCTTGTTCTTTTGGAATTCCAACTTTGTCGTTCTTGACTCGAGCACTCGGTTCATCATCTTCCTTGTCACCAACCTGGGCTACCAGTTTCAAACTTTCACCATTACCACCAATCATCATTGCTACCACTCGAGACATCGATGGACTCGTTGTAGGCACAATTTGAGTGCAAAGAAGGGCCACTTCAATCACTCTAAGGTTTTCTTCTTTTGAGAATGTTGATTCTATTGTTCAGAGACTGATATTTTAGGGTTCAGAGACTCATCCAACAGAATGTTATTGGCTTTTATGTTTGACTTGTGTTTGTTGTGGATGCAGGGGCGCATGGGATTTGGAGCTGGTCGGTCTTCAACAATGCTTCCATTCATGCGTTGTATGCATGTTCTTCATCAAAGCCTTCTCTATCACAATCCAGCCGCGCTACTCATTATTTCTTGATGAGATAATAAAAAATGTTTATGATAGCCTTTATGATTGATAAACATTCAAATGCTGTGCAACATAATTACTTTCATGAAATTGACATAATTCTCATCCACTGGTAACCCTACAACACTGAAGCAACCTTGATCATCTTCTTTGCACCGCCAGCCCTTCTATATACAGTTTCAAAATCATTTCTAGGTGAGATGTTATCACTGCAAACAAATATTTTGTTGCTGCCCAATTTAAACAACAACTGGTTGGGACAGTAGTCGTCTCATCAAACGAGCAGCAATCTTCATTTGACCATATCTTCTGATCCAGGAGCTAGTTTTTGGAGTGTGATATACTATTGGAAAACTCTTTCCAATTTGCTTCTGATGGACACGCTTATGACATGTTTTGTGTTGAAGATCATGTGCAAAACATCTAACAAAATCAAACATAGTAAGAGACCCATTTTGATCATTGAAGGAAGACCAAAGGACTGACTCTAACATGACCCACCGCTATATGACAATTTCAAGAGAAGCACACCTAAGATCCACTGGATGTCGCAATAGAAACACCACCCTATCCTGTAAAAACCATCTAAAAATACTGGACCCATGTTTAAATCACATAATGAAGTAAATAAACATGGATGAGGTGAAAAAAGGATCATATATTTTTATTTTTTAGGCTTTATGATTTTTTCTTTATATTTTTTGGCATATATGATGCACTAGAAAAGAGCTCCCATAACACATCAAACCAAAAAAGAGAGAAAAATATCACACACACTCCTATGCACAATATATGCAAGAATAACTCAGTCTAATAAGTCATGTTAAGGTGTGCCCATTGTCAGGCACATGCTTAGGATTTCCATACATGAACTCGTGGAGGAGTGAAGGTACCATATGGTGCACCATGATGGGACCATGACCATGTTATAGAAAGTTGAATTGCCTGATTCCTAAAGGTTGATGATACCAGGGAAAAACTAAAACCATAGCATTATCATGAGTGACCCAAGGACATACAAAGTGAGTGGTCTCGTGAGCTAGTAGAGCTGCTTGACAAGGATTATCGAGACGTAAAGGGGGTACAAGACACTCATATAAAGGTGGAGATGAGGTGGACAATTCATTATTGAGTTCAAGAAACCCAAGACTTGACTGGACTTGACTCAGTTAACTGAGCCAACTAATTACAACTCAATATTACAACTCATCCTTATCTATTTAACTGATGGATAAATTCCTCAATTAATAGATAAAATGTTGCATGTCCTCACATAGACTTCAAGTTTGTTTTTCCTTAACTAATTAACTCAAGATGAATTAATTAATTAATTTACAAATTGCTGTTAATATCAAATTCGAATTTTACTTCCTATTTCTAGTCCAAGGACTGACTAAAAATAGGAATCCATCCTACACTGCTAAAAATAGAACTTCTATTTTTAGCACTTCCATTTTTCATTCCCTGTTGTCCAATCCAGCACTAGTACCCAAACTGCTATTTATAGCAGTGCTATTTTTTGCACTTCTATTTTTAACATTTCTTGTTGCCATTTTCAACACTCCCTCTCAACAAGAAAGGATTCCTCTCAAACCCAATCATGTACCTTCAAAATGTTTTGCATGCAACACATCTACCAAGTGCGGTTGCTCCAACAACTCTTGGAACAAAAAAACTCCCAACTGACCTCTCCGTTGGGCTAGAAACATACTCTGATGCTGAAGCTTTACCTACTGTTGAAAAGTGCTCCCTCTCTAACCTCTGCGCTACTGCAACATATCCATGCATCTCGCACTATTGCACACCTCTCTATGCTACCCTACACTAGTGCAACACACTTGTGCCTCTCGCATTGCTACAACCTGCTAGCTCTGCAATGTCCTGGTATTCCCTGCACTGTAGCTCTCTCTGTCGCTCCATCTGCATCTGTCTCTACCCAATCAGTCAGTTCTACTACTCCTCATTGGGGCTCTCATAGCAAATTCGAATCAAAGAGGTTGGGTACCTCAAGGATCCTGCTCCTCCTCCTTTGGACGATCATTCCACATCACCCCACCTCCTACCTGGAGGTATGGCTGAATTTGATCCCTCAACCCACCTAGCTCAAAGTTTCCCCCTACTGGAGGTCTCTGCATGAGTAGATGTCTTTACTCAATCTCCACTCAGCTTCCCCTGTTGTGGCTACTCCACAACCTCCTGAAGCTGCTGCACCAATCGTGGCTCCTCCACAATCGTCTGAGACTTCTTCTGGTGCTGCATGTTGAGAGGTAATATACTCTCCCTCTCAGCCACCGAGTCTCCATTAGTTGCTTTGCTGCTCAAGGCTTTGCATGCATCTTGAACCTCAAGAGCATACAGGTTCTTGACCCATGAACCGATCTGATTCACCTGTCTAGTGATGATGTGTCTAAGGAAAACCTTTCCCTTACTGAAGACTACATCATAGCCTCTATCTTCCAACATCGCAATCAACACCAATTTTCTCTTTAGTCCTTGTACATACTTGCCATCGGTCAAGATAAGGTGATCTCCATGCTCCCTCTGAAAAATTACCGTGCCTACACTTGAGACACTATACTTTTCATCATTACCCATCGCTATGAGTATCTGGAGATCTTTCTCCTCCAAAGTATTGAACAAACTCTTGTTGCCGGTCATGTGGAAAGAAGCTCCACAGTCAAGAAACCAACCACTTCCCACCATGGATGAAACCATGCATGCAAAGAGTGTGAAATCCAACTCGAACTGTGAAGCAAGTGCCTCATCTTCAGATCCTTCCTCGGATCCTTTCTTGGATTTCCTTAGTGGACAATTTGTAACAAAATGGCCCACCTCATGACAATGAAAGCATCGCACTTTCAATTTGTTAAACTTCTTCTCGCCATGGGAAGAGTTGGACTCGGAAAGAGAAACCTTCTCCTTCCCCTTCTTTTCCTTACTCGCTAAGGCACAATTTTCTTCATTGTCCATGGATGAAGAACCATCTCTACTGTTTCTTCTTATCTCCTCCTGCATCAAATCTGACCAAAGTCGTTGCCAATTTGGCAGTTTCTCTCTTCCATTAACCGAGTCCTGGTAGCTATGACAGCTCTTAGGAAGACCGAGGAGTGCAAGACTCACCATGTCATCATCAGCTGTCACAATCCCTACACTTCCAAGCTCATTCCTGCATGAGGTGGGCTTGTTCAGATACATAGAGATCGTGTCATCCTTTTCACACTTGATCTTTCGAAGTTTATCCTTCAGTGCCAGCTTCCTCTGATCACTACTATTCTGATAAATATCTTTCAATGTTTTCCACATCGAAAACGGAGTCTCCTTCCCATCGAGGCTCAAGACTATGTGATCTCGAACTCCCTCCAGGATGATTCTCCTAGCTCTAGCCACACACTTTTTCCATTCCGCCAATTGAGTAGCATTAGTTGGCTTCTGGACTTCTTGATCAATGAAGTCCTTTAGACCATTATTTTCTAATATTGCCTCCATACCATCTTTCCAGGCTATATAATTCAAACTGCCGTCAAGAGCATATTCGAGTCTCAAACCATAGAACGCCATCGGTGAAATAGATGTGATAAGAACTCAATTCAATATTCAAAAACAACAAACTTCAACTTCTCCCTTCTTGTATATTGTTCTTCCTTGATCACATGTGCTCTGATACCATGTAGAATTTTCTCTACAAATCAGCTAGCTCATTGATATCATGTAGAAAAATCACCTGCAGATCAAATTGATATATGCAATGTACTAAAGCATAATATTAGATCTACATCTACCATAAACTTTGCGGAAGTTTAATTGAACATGAGCAACATCAAGCATGAACAGATATAACTGAGAATGAGAAGTAATCAACCATAACATAGAAGATATAACCCGGGGAAAGCACCAGCCTATAACCCCATCTCTGTATTATCAATCAAATGGAAATCCTCAACAAAATACAAAAATAATCAGCTCAAAATCTATCCTGCACTCTCTGTACTCTGATGATGTAGCTGATGGACTATCTAGGCCTATATATATAGGCTCCACAAGTCCTCCAAGCTCCTATTTCCTTGCGTTGTTTTGATTGGAGTCCAATGTCATAACATGTGTGAATTTTCCACATCATACCTGCTGTAACCTCAGGTCCAACTACACAATCCATAAGGAATACTATTCCTTTTGCATGCAAGGAATATTCACCAAGGAATATCCTAGCAACTGATAGTACACTGCCCCTCCATTTGATTTCAACTGGGTCTCTTTCTGAACTGACATGCATGAGTTATCCATGAGTGAATCTTTAGTTATCTGAAAATACCAATTGTTACATGCATGCAAGCATTAACAAACTGAATCTCATTAATTTAACTTGTTAAATTAATCTAACTAGACTTGACTCAGTTAACTGAGCCAACTAATTACAACTCATCCTTATCTCTTTAACTGATGGATAAATTCCTCAATTAATAGATAAATTGTTGCATGTCCTCACATAGACTTCAAGTTTGTTTTCCCTTAACTAATTAACTCGAGATGAATTAATTAATTAATTTACAAACTACTGTTAATATCAAATTCAAATTTTACTTCCTATTTCTAGTCCAGGGACTGACTAAAAATAGGAATCCATCATGAACTACTAAAATATAACTTCTATTTTTAGCACTTCTATTTTTCATTCCCTGTTGCCCAATCCTGCACTAGTACCCAAACTGTTATTTATAGCAGTGTTATTTTTAGCACTTCTATTTTTAGTATTACTTGTTGCCATTTTCAACACATGGGAGTAGTGGTAGAAGAAGAAGGAATGTTAGGCGAGGGTAAGGAAAATCACCAATAAGGGATGGTATTTTGAATAAAACCACACCAACGTCACTCTCATAACTACCAGGGTTATCTCCAACAAGTGACACAAAATTCCCCGTAGTGGTAAGCTAGGTCGACGACACACAATAGTCCAAGTGATCGATCGTGACTATATTGCCTTCATGGCGAAAGTAAAGAACATGAAATACCAAAGACACAACAATGGTCATAGCATAAAACCAACCACGTCCATGGAGTAGGTTATAGTAAGGTAGTGTCGACTACTTCAACATAAACATAGGAAATATTCCCCCCTAGCTTGATGGAAAACTTAGGAAGAACCCCCTAAGGTACAAAATGATGTCCATTAAATTCCTGAAGAGTGGTAGTAGACTTAGCGACTATTGGAGAACCAAGAATTTCCAGCATGATGTTGACATAACATAGGTAGAAAAACCTTCATCCAGTAGAGTGTGATAAATATTTTTGTGAAAGAATTTCACATAAATATGGAAGGTCATTTGGTGGGAGAG
Source organism: Pinus tabuliformis (assembly GCA_031772625.1). Classification (NCBI taxonomy): domain Eukaryota; kingdom Viridiplantae; phylum Streptophyta; class Pinopsida; order Pinales; family Pinaceae; genus Pinus; species Pinus tabuliformis. The sequence goes on along the minus strand of CM062818.1, from coordinate 200,485,007 downwards.
TGTATAACAAGGGATCCACCCCCCTGATTGCAGCCATCAAGGCTTTGCATTTATGAGGACAAATCTATAAAACCTCCAAGGCTGACACGACACAAGGAGCTTGGGGTAAATCTTTGACAATACTGTAGTGTTGGACAACCCATGTAGATATATTGTGTGTTGACTTGCAAACGACACCCTTAGGTAGGCGATATATTGGGTCCATAATATTATCTAGCATGAGAGGTCTGGTGAAAGCAACCAGGCTGGTTGAGTCCTTAGAGGAAGAACTCGACTCGGGAGTATCATATGACTTAGCTAGTGTCGTCACATTAACTTGTGCTTAACACAGAAGGATGGATGTATTATTGGTAGGATGAAAATATGGCCCCTCATTTCCCCCTTGCGAAGGTTGAGGATCTTGGGCAACCATTTATTGTTGAGGTTGTGCAGTGAATGGATGAGTCAAGAGAATTGGTTGTTGAATAGCTAGTGGTGGTGCAAGAAACTAGTGGATTTCATCCATGCGAGGGAACTCGTGAGTCAAATGCTCACCTTGAAAAATTATACTAGGGAACTTGATCTTGCACGTCATTCGCTTGTGCCCCCATACTGATTAAATGAATTTGGTTGAGTCTCATGGTTAGTTTTATTCTTTTGTTTATTTTTATTATTCTTTTTATCGCCATCTTGCTGAGCATTCTTGGGTGTTGTGGACTTCACCGTAAGAATGTTAATGAGTTGCTCATAAATAAGTCCTTTTTCAGAGCCAAACACACTTGTCAGAACTTGTGATGTAACAATCAATTTCCCAAGTCGGGTAGCAAGTTGGCTCACATAATTGGATATGAAACTGACCACACCATCAAAATTTTGTCTTGGGGTAGCTTTAACTGGGTCTGTGGAAGGATGAGGAGCATTCAAAATCATGTCATATAGCATGCCCGACTTAGAGTCAATCAAATCAAGTTGTTGGGAAGCTAAAATGGATTGTTCCTTTGTAACAACCCTGAACATGGATACATCCTTGGCAATATGAGGCAACAATGATGGAATGAACCACTCATAAAGAATCTCATCAAGGAGCTTGGTTTGTAATAACCTCTTATGTCATTACCACTTGTGAATATGATCATAAATAAAAGTGAACTTATCTTGTTTGAATTTAGAAAAGAGTTCAGAATCGATATCGTACCTCGCTAATAATTGAAACTGAGTCAAGAATGTCATAGCCAAGGGGGAAAAATCACTGAAAGATGTAGTATCCAATTTGATGTACCATTTGGTAGCATCTCCAGTTAGGGTACTGATGAGCCTCAATATTGCAACAAGAATGTTGCAACTCCCAAGGCTACCAACTTTAATAATCAACCCAAGGTTCATACAAACTTAAGAGGTATCGACACTATGTGTGCAACATACAATGTGTCCTTCCTTTGTTGTCATGATGTAATGGAGTGAATGTAATAAAATCATATCCTAAACTAATTGCAGAAAATGAAATGCTCGAAATGGAAACCTTAACCTATTACAAGAAAGAAAATACAAGGAAAGAAACATATTCTAATTACATAAAGTAAAGATCATGAACTAAATTTCAACCATTACATTTCAAAGAGTTTAGATCCATTAACAGAGTTCATTGGATGTGGAAATCAATAAAATTATCATTGTATTATCCAATTCATAAAATTTTCCATTAAGCCAAATCGTTGAAATGTTTTGTATGGGTAAAGAGGAAAGTCCTAAGTGTTCCTTCCCTAATCATTGATTTAGAGCCTAGGGGTCTTGATTCAACCCTAAGAGATCATAACCAAGCTTCTTGTTGGGTCCCTATAATACTAGTGATTACCCCATTACTATTGTAGTTATACCCCTTATTAATATTGTTGTGCCCCTATTGCCCCAATATTGTTATTACTGTGCCCCATAGAATCCATCTATTGTTATTTTTGTGGCTTTATATTATTATTATTAGGTCCGCTGGATTATATTGTGACTCCTTAGACTCCTATATATAGAAAGGAGGTTTTGTCATTTGTATCATCCAAGAATTGTTCATTTATGTAATGTAAAGGAGGTTGCCCCCTCGAAGAGGCTGAATTCTAAGGCGTTGATCTATCTTTTCTATCTTTTATTGAGCTGGTTTCATAACATTTGGTATCCGAGCTTTGGGTTCTAGGGTTTCGCTGCTCCAAACAGGTCATCGTGGAATTTTCGCTATAACTTTTTTTCTGCGACGTTTCAGAAGTTGAAAAAAAAACTCATTTGAGAAGAAATCGCGCTGAACCTCGGGTCCGAATTTCAGAGTTTTTTGTGCTATATTTGCAGATATATGATCTGAGGAAGTTGGTCTTTTTGCAGACTCCTGAATTACATTCCAAACAGGTGACCTGGGGAAAATCGTCATAACTTTCTCTTTGGAGATCAGATTGAAATTTTGTAAGAAGTTACAGAAAGAGGACGGACTCTAGTTTCTTGTTTGCATTTTTCAGATCCAAAGGTCAAAACAGTGACTCGTGGCATGTCGTACAAGTTCGCTCTATTGAACTAGTCTATAATCAAGTCACTATGGGAGATTTCGCATAACTCTTCCTTGGAGAATCCAATTTGGGTCAGACTTGTGGCATTAGAAAGAGGACACAGAGGGCTACTGCAGGTCACAAATTCAGAACTAGATGATCGAAAAGTACAGAGATACATTAGAGGCAATATCGAGCTCCTACAAAGTGAAAAAAGGTGTGTATATTTTCTTAAATTTTTGCTTAAGATCGGTTTGAAAATTATTTTGAAGGAACTATTATCGGTAACTAATGCCCCGAGGAAAGAAAATGCAAACACCTAATAAGGAACCTGAAATCTCTAGCATGACTCATGAAGAAGAGGAAGAAATGCTACATGATATATCAAAATTACAAGAACAAGTGCAACAAATGTCACGCTCACAAAAGCTAACAGAAGCTAAGATAAATGGCATGGAATCTAAGATAAAGGGCGTGGAAGATAAGATGGATGATTGGAAGACAGATTTGAAGACAGACACAGAATAATTGAAGATAGATTTGAACACAAACTTGAAGACATGCATGACAGATATGAAGACAGATTTGACAATTTTCTACAAGAAATACTTACTAATGGTGAAAAGGTAGTAAAGGAAACTCATGATGCGAACAAAAGAAATGTTAATCATGATATCATAGAATCTAATGTTGGATTGAAGACCCACCATATTCCAAAAATTGATATGAGGAAGTTTTATGGCAAGGATCCCGCAACATGGATATTACAGATGGAGCAGTTCTTCGATCTCAATAATGTGCAAAACACACAAAAGGTACTTATGGCAACTTTATATTTGGAACCAAATCATTTTGCATGGTATCAATGGCTTTGCTCTCGTAAACAATTTATCACTTGGGCAATTTTTACGGAAGAATTGATAGCACATTATGAGGATACAAAAAACAACACTTTTTTTAGCTAATTGATAAGTCTCAAACAAAAGGGTTCAATAATGGAGCACATTGAGGAGTTCCAAAAATTGAACATAAGGGTAAAAGATATTCCAGAGGAGCATAGGATTGATGTGTTCATAGGGTCTTTAAAGGATAATATCCAACATGATGTTCGCCTTTGGGAACCTGATTCATTAGAGAAGGCATTCAGGTTGGCAAGAAAAATGGAAAGCAAAATTATGGCAACCAGGAAGCATACCACTCATAACTATAAAGATAGAAGTGTTGTTTCCCCTAGTCTTCCACAACCTATAAGGTTGACACCACAACAGTTGGAAGAAAAAAGAGCAAATGGGCTTTGTTACAGTTGTGATAGCAAATACACTAAAGGTCATAAGTGTGCTGAGAAGAAATTATTCTACATAGATTGTGAAGAGGAAGAAGAAAAGGAGCAAGAAAGGTTAAAAGAAGAGGATATATTCCAAGAAAAAAGCCTAGATGAAGAACAAATAAATCCGACCATATCTTGTAATGCATTGGCGGGAATTACCACTCCTCAAACCATCAAGATAGAAGGACAAATCAAGAAGAAAAAGGTAATAGTGTTGATTGATTCAGGCAACGCCCATGATTTTATTCATTGTAGGGTAGAAAAAGAATTGAATTGCTTCCTATATCCAGCACCAGAGTGTCAAGTGATGATTGCAAATGGAGGAATAATAAATTGCTCTGGAAAGTGCCATAATATCAAGCTATCCATGGGAGAATATGTATTGACTATCCCAATGCTTTCCATTCCAATGGGAGGTGCTGATGTTGTACTAGGAGTCCAATGGCTACAATCCTTGGGCACAATAGCTTTTAATTTTCAGGAACTTTTCATAAAATTTTCTACGAAAGGAAAGGAAGTTGAATTAAGGGGTATTGTAGGGAAACCAGGATAGATAATCAGCTCTAATGGTATGACAAAGATTTTAAAAAAGGAGCAAAGAGGTGTAATTGCACAATTATGTTCGCTAGATGTTTCCACATCGGAATCATCTATTTCTCCAGATCTCCAAAAATTCCTGGACAATCATTCCAAGGTATTTGAGACTCCCAAAGGTCTCCCACTTATGCGTGATCATGATCATGCTATTCATCTGATTCCATGAAGTGTTCCTCCAAACATCAGGCCGTACAGATATCCCTATGTCCAAAAGAGTGAAATAGAACGTATGGTTGCAGAAATGCTAGAGGCTGGCATAATTCAACCGAGTCAAAGTTCTTTCTCTGCTCCAGTAGTATTGGTGCACAATAAGGATGGATCATGGCGCATGTGTCCGGATTATAGGGAGCTCAACAAGATCACTATTAAAGATAAGTTCCCCATTCTTGTCATTGATGAATTACTGGATGAATTGCATGGATCAATTTACTTCACCAAGTTAGATCTTTGTTCAGGATATCATCAAATCAGAATGAAGATTGAAGATATTCTGAAAACAACATTTAGAACTCATGAGGGTCATTATGAATTTTTGGTCATGCCTTTTGGCCTTACCAATGCACCTTCAACATTTCAAGGTTTGATGAATTCAATTTTCAAACCATTCCTTAGAAAATTTGTGTTAGTATTTTTTGATGATATACTAATCTACAGCAAGTCTTGGAAGGATCATGTTGAACATGTTGACAGGGTGCTACAACTATTGGAGGAGAAACAATTATATGCAAAAAGATCCAAATGTTTCTTTGGAGTCCAGGAGGTGGAATATTTGGGTCATATTGTATCTCATGAAGGAGTTAAGGTAGACCCTAGCAAAATTAAAGCCATTAAGGAATGGAAAATCCCCACATCCATAAAGCATTTGCGAGGATTTCTTGGGTTGACAGGGTATTATCGCAAGTTTGTTAAGAATTATGGGAGAATAGCAGCACCTCTAACAACATTATTGAAGAAAGATGCATTTTCATGGGCTCCGGAAGCAACAAAGGCCTTTGAACATCTTAAAGAGGCAATGTGCCAAGCACTGGTCTTAGCTACACCGGACTTCACAAAAACCTTTATTGTGGAATGTGATGCTTCAGGAAATGGAATTGGTGTTGTTCTAATGCAAGATGAAAGACCCATTGCTTTTGAAAGTCGTCCAATCAAGGGAAGTTTTTAAGCAAAGCTATTTATGAGAAGGAAATGTTGGCAATACTCCATGCACTTAAGAAATGGTGACCCTACCTAATGGGAAGACACTTCAAGGTAAAAACGGATCATGATAGCCTTAAATACTTTTTAGAACAAAGATTATCCTCTGAAGAGCAACAAAAGTGGGTCACAAAGATGTTGGGTTATGACTTTGAAATCATCTACAAAAAAGGGAAGCAAAATGTGGTGGCAAATGCACTATCAAGAAAGGATGAGGATGTGGAAGCATTGTTGTGCGCCATTTCTATTATCCAACCAGATTGGATAAACGAAGCAAGGGAGGAATGGAAGAATGACGAAGAAGTTTGGGCACTTATTCGAAAGCTACAACAAGATTCCAGTACGTCTGATACATTTAGCTGGAAAAATGATTCATTATGGTACAAAGATCGGTTATACCTATGTAAGAATTCCCAGCTAAAACAAAAGATTCTTATGGAATTGCACACTTCTCCCTTAGGAGGGCACTCAGGATTTTTAAAAACTTACCACAGGGTTAAGAAGGAATTTTTTTGGGATGGCCTTAAATCAGATATTCAAAAGTTTGTGGCAGAATGTTTGGTTTTCCAACAAAATAAAGTTGAAACAATTAAGACACCGGGTCTATTACAACCTTTATCCATTCCAAGCCAACGTTGGGAGGAGGTTTCAATGGATTTTATCACAGGTTTACCCAAGTCTGAGGGAAAGAGTGTCATCATGTGGGTAGTTGACAGACTTACCAAGTATGCACACTTTTGTGCATTATCACATCCATTTAAAGCCAGTACAATTTCTACTGCATTTATGGAAACAATTCAAAAGCTACATGGAAACCCAAAGATTATTGTAAGTGACAGAGATCCCATTTTCACTGGAAATTTTTGGACAAAATTATTTTCTTGTCTTGGTACTCAGTTATCTCATAGCTCATCTTATCATCCTCAATCTGATGGGAAAACTGAGATAGTAAACAAATGTTTGGAAGGATATCTTCGTTGCTTTGTATCTGATAAACAGACACAATGGGTCAAATGGTTGCCTCTGGCTGAATGGTGGTATAACACTTCCTTCCATACAACAACAAAAATGACCCCATTTATGGCACTTTATGGGTATCAACCACCATCCATCACATCATATTTAAAAGAAAATTCTAAGGTTCAGGTAGTGGAACATCACATCGAACATCAACAACAAGTCCTCCAACTCTTAAAGGATAACCTCGTGTTGGCACAAAATAGAATGAAACAACAAGCAGATCAACATCGCAGTGAAAGAAGTTCTAATGTAGCTGATTGGGTATTCCTACGGCTACAACCATATAAGAAAATGTCCCTCAAGCAAGCTAAGAAGGATAATAAACTATCACCAAATTATTATGGTCTGTACAAGGTGTTGCAAAAGATCGGTACTATGGCATACAAATTGGAGCTTCCTGCAGCTTCTCGATTGCACCCAGTTTTCCATGTTTCATGTTTAAAGAAGGTTATAGGCGACAAGCTCCCAGTTCAAAAAATATTACTAAAACTTGACGAGGGAGGAAAAATTATATTGGAACCGGAAGCAATCATAGAAACAAGAACTTGACAGCTACGAAATCGATCAATTTCAGAGTATCTTATCAAGTGGAAGAACTTATCCGCTGAAGATTCCACATGGGAGGATGAGAATTTTATGCAGAAGTATCCAAAACTACTCAACCGTTGAGGACGACACCTTTTTGAAGGCGAGGGGCATGTTGGGTCCCTATAATACTAGTGATTACCCCATTACTATTGTAGTTATACCCCTTATTATATTGTTGTGCCCCTATTGCCCCAATATTGTTATTACTTTGCCCCATAGAATCCCTCTATTGTTATTTTTGTGGCTTTATATTATTATTATTAGGTCGGCTAGATTATATTGTGACTCCTTAGACTTCTATATATAGAAAGGAGGTTTTGTCATTTGTATCATCCAAGAATTGTTCATTTATGTAATGTAAAGGAGGTTGCCCCCTCGAAGAGGCTGAATTCTAAGGCGTTGATCTATCTTTTCTATCTTTTCTTGAACTGATTTCATAACACTTCTTGAGTGAATCTAGGCAAGTATATACACGCTGGAAGAGTACTACATGAAGCAACAAATTTACTACAAGAAACTATAATTCACCGAATGACCAAAAAAATCAAATCCAAATTGGATGGGACAAATTTTGTTATTGACTAGGATGTCTTAGGTCTCCATTTCAATTGGAATCACTCAAAAATACTTTTTTTAACCCATTCTAAAAAATGACAAAAAAATTATTAGTCTGAAATCAAGAAATTCGAGAACTAGTGAGCATATTAAAGTTAAAAATGCATTATCTAATGCAAAAATAGAGGTTTAATGTGCTGAAGGATGGTTAGATGGGCCTTAATTTATGTCTAATTTAGATGTCCATCATACCTCTTACTGAAAGTGTTTCTCATCCTCTAAGAAACTTAGTAACCTCATTGTGCCTCATTCATGGCCCTAGTGGCCTCTCTCTTATGCATTCTTCAATCCTTTCTCTTAAGAATTTTGGTTGTAATTTCTGCAAGGACAAGCACAAAAATGTAGTTGTTCTTTTCATGATCTTTTAACATTCTTTCAAGAAAAAACATAACTTTCCTCTTTGCAAATGAACTCTATTGGCTTCTAGATCCATTTCATTCATATCCTCTCCTTTAAACCTTCATTCCATTTTCACTCATTTTTCCAAAACTGTTTGTGCATAGAAAAAATCACAGTGTTTCTCGAGACCATTAGCCTTCCTTTTTTCCCTTATTCAAGATGATTTCTTGAATATTTTTCAGTTTGGCAAGGTCTTCCACATCCTTTTCAAACCTTCTGCTACTTTTTTCCACCATTTGGACACCTCCGAAACCTTCAAAATGCCTTTACATGAGAACTAGGACATCATATAACAATTCATATACTAACTACATGAAACTCTGTAGCGGTTCCTATAGTACTACAGGAAACCCTGTAGAAATTCCTGTAGTACTACAAGAAACCCTGTTTAAACCTATTTTGAGCATAAATAATAGGCTGAGCCTAGGGTAGGCCCTCAACTTGACTTCCATGTCTTTCTCCCATTTTTATAACATCTTTTAGGCCTTGGAAAAAGCTATAAATAGATTAGATACCTCTTCGAATGCCTCTTTTCATCATTGATGTTTGAGTCCTATTTTGATGTTGAATGCCTTATTTCCTTTTGTTTCCTTCTTCTTCTCTTTTGTGTCCTAGATAATTGCCTAATGGCCTAGGAGTTCTATGTTTTGATTAGGTCTCTCTTAGGCACTACCATTTTGGGTTTTAACACAATTTGTTCCTTTCTTCCTTCTTGTAACAACATCTTTCCTTCTTGTAGCAGTCATTCCTCCTCTTTCAGTGTCTTTTAACTATATAAAAGTGATGTGAAATGATGTAGAGGGTTTGGAGGATGATGCTAGGGCGCAGAGGGAGTATTGTAGGTTTGTGAAAATGGAGAGGATGTGCTCTATGTGTTTTTTCAAGAAATTTTCAGGGATGAGACAAAGTGTAGGGTTTGTTCTGGAAAAATATTATTTTTTTTCTTATGTAATGGGATGAATGAATTATGGATAGATAATGGATATGAAGTGGATGGTGGGCTTGGAGTGTTGTGGTGACTTGGCATTTACAAAAATTTCTTCTTTTCACTGTTGTCCCCGTTCCTCGAAATCATCACCCTTCCTAATTTGGCTTTTCCACATTGAATAAGTGAAGGAGTTAGTTTCCATTAACTAGGTGAAGGTGGTTGAGACATCTGACACATCCTTAGCTTATAAAACCTCATCTCTCATGCATTGACAACAAATCTCTAACTATAATATGTTCAAGAGAAGAGGTCAAGAATATTGCATACATGTACCTACCTGATGGTTGTTGGATAAGCATGCATGTTTTTGTTGAGTTGATGATTGATCGATGGTCCTCTGGAGGTGACAATTTCCTTCTTTTTTTTCTCCACAAGTCTTCAATACTTTGGTGATTTTAAATCTTTGTCTTCTAGTTACCATGAGCAAGTTATCTTAGTAAATTTTGGCCTTCTTGGAGTGTTGGGTTTGGCCATGGGTGATTTTCACCTTCCCTATACCTTATTCCGCCATTAGGCACCTTTCCCATACTTTATTTCACCTTTTGTACCTTCCTATAGTTTTTAGTCTATTTCTTGTAGTAAACTAGGACTCCTTTAGTACTACAGAAAATTCTATAGCAACCTTGTTTTGTCCATATCTCCCAAATGGTAGAATGGATTGATCAGAAAGTTTTTGAGCATGTTTACATCATCCTTATGCAACTCCCCATAAAATAATTTGGCCAATAGATGCACGAATCTCGAGAAAAAATAAAAATGGCTCAGGTTGATGGAGATCGATTTCTTAGAAGCCGTGCACTAGAATTTTCTAAAATTGCTTGGGCATGTTACCATCATCCATATGCATCTCCCCATGAAACAACTTTTTAAATGGATGCATGAATATCAAGAAAATTCAAAAATGGTTGTAGGTGATGGAGGTTGATTATCTCGAAAAATGTGCACTTGAATTTGTTGAAATTGCTTGAGCATGTTATCATCATCCATATGCATCTCCACCTGAAACAACTTGGCAAATGGATGTATGTTTTTAAATATATGACAAAAATAATTTGATGCTCTATGTATTTTTGTTTCCTATAGTAAAACAGAGTCTTCTTGTAGTATTTTAGGACAATAAGGAAAATGAATGGAAAATGATTGGGAATGATGGGTGTACAATGGAAATAGATGAGAGTGATAGATTAGCATGGCCTTGGTCATGTTGGAACATTTAATCAAAGGAGGAGAAAGTCAAAATTTGACTTCTTTTTACTAAGCTTGTGATCAACTTTTCTTTTGGTGGCTAACTTGTTTTTGTTGTCTGCAGAGGTTGAAGAGCACCTGCATTCATGACAAAGATATATATATATATATATATATATATATATATATATATATATATATATATATATATTAGGCCTACTAGCCGCCTCAATGAGGTTTTCAACTAGTAAGTCTGCCTAGGCCCCTCAAAGGACATTTTCACCTAGGATCTTTTATTTTTCTCATTTTTTTCTCTTTTTTTTCCCAACCCATTGACCATCTCATGGAGGTTTCAATTAATGAGCCAATCTCAGATGCCTCAAAGGAGGTTTTCACCTGAAATTTTATTTTATTTTTCTCTTAATTTTCATTTTTTATTTCTTTTCCTATCCTACTCTACTTAAAAAAACAGAATCATTTTCAAGTGTACGAATACTTCCAATGGAGCCACTACTAGATGACAGATAAAATCATGTGTAGGCTCGAAACATATTCTTTGGCATGTAATTGAATGTAAGAGACCAAATGCTTTGAATTTGATGATATCAAGCACAGTGGAAGAAGAGAGTTTTGTTGCAACTTAGTGATTGTCTAGAACCAAACCTCAATATAAATTTGATGCCCTTGATTTGATTGCTTATATGGATCATACTTCATGTATTTTTCTACCATGACCTTAAAATATTCCTTTTTTTACTGATTTTTCTCTTGAATACTTGGAGGATTAGATGATAACCATGAGGGAGCTTTCTCAATCTCTGATTTTGATGTCTGCTCTTCATCAAGTGCAGCCCATGATTCTTTGGTCTTCCCTTTTGTATCTTCTTTTTCTGCATGTTGTTCTTCAATGGCATAAAGAGAATCTCTTTTTTGTAATATTCTTCCTGAGCTGATATGGATACCATTGAGATCAAGCGGATATATTTGGAAGTGTTGTACCTTAGCATTTTAAGTGGGCTGAGTTACTTCATTATGTGGGGTTGGAAATGGTGGTACAGGTAGTTTAGTGGGAGTGGATATTTGAAATGGACGTGGTTGGGGTTGTGGTTTTGGTGGAGGTGGATGGTAGGGATAACATAGAGCTGGGTATGGAAGATATTGTGGATGGCTCCCATAAGTTCTTTGCCAGCCTTGCTGCCAAGATTGGTTTTAGAGTTGAGATGGCTAATGTTGCCAAGGAAAGGGTGTGTTCCAATTACTTTGAGGTGGATATGCATAACCTTGAAATTTTGAATTAGGCTCTTGCATCATACTAAGTTGACTAGGTTTCCATGGTCATCTTGGAGCTACATAACATAGCTTCTTTGGTGATTGATTTTCTCCATTGTCCTCTTGGTAAACTTCCTTCAACCTTGGTAACGATGGACAATATTTAACGTCATGTGATTCTGCATGGACAACAAAAATATCATCATCTTCTTTTTCTTCATCTTGCATTCTTAGAATTTCTACGTGTTTGGCTAGATTTCTAATAATTTCTGATTCAAAGTCATCAAACAAATTTCCAAGTTTAGTTTGACTTACCGATCTTGATGTTGATTTACTTACTCTTGCCCTTCCTCTTGACATGTGTTTGCATGTTTCACAAATTTCTTCAAATGATAATTGATATACATCTCCTCTACTCATGAGATCAAGGAGATCAATCCACTCATCCCTAGTTGTTCTAAGTAAGAGGGTTTTAGTGTGTCGGATCCTAAATGATGTAGTTTTTCCCTCTTAAAATTATACATGAACTTCTCTATTAGATCCTATAGACTCTCATCTTCTTTTTTATTCATTTTAAATATATCTTCTTTAAGATCATGATCTTTATATTTTTCTAGAAATATCTTTTGCATCTCACTTTATGATTTTATTGCATTAGTCCCTAAACTCATCAACCATTTAAGAGCTTTATCCGTCAATGTTGTCGGAAACAATCTCAATTTTTGAGTATTTAGTAAGTAACCATAAGAGGTAGAAATGATTTTAAATTCAAAGAGAAACGTTTCTGGATCCTCTGACCTTAGACCATGAAATTTTGGAAGAAAATATGGAGGGATGTTCTTCATTTACACAGTACCATCTGTATCTTGAATGGGAAATCTGAGAGAATCTTCCTCATTGTCATCATCTCAATCTATTTCTTCTACATTATTTTCCATCTCTTACTGCACCACATGATCAAATGGAGGGTGGGTTAGTGTTGGAGAATTTTTTTTGTTTTTATGATTGAATGAAAACACTAATGCAATGCAATTTTATGTTTTTTAAATGAAACATGTCTAATGCAAATCTTTTTTTTTGTTTTTTCAAAAGGTAAAAAAAATGAATCAATTAGAGAAGAAAACAATGCATACTTTGACACCTTCCTGACAATGACGCCAAAAAGTGATAAGCCTCGATATTGCAACAAGAAAGCTGCAACTCACAAGGCTGCCAATTTTAATTATCAACCTGGGGTTTGTACAAACTTAAGAGGTATCGACACTATATGTGCAACATACAATGTGTCATTCCTTTGTTGTCATGATGTAATGGAGTGAATGTAATAAAATCAAATCCTAAACTAATTGTAGAAAATGAAATGCTCGAAATAGAAACCTTAACCTATTGCAAGAAAGAAAATACAAGGAAGAAACCTATTTTAATTGCATAAAGTAAATATCATGAACGAAATGTCAACTGTTACATTTCAAAGAGTTTAGATCCATTAACATAGTTCATTGGATGTCGCAATCAAGAAAAACATCATTATATTATCTAATTCATAAATTTTTCCATTAACCCAAATCGCTGAAATTTTTTACATGGGTAAAGAGGAAAGTCCTAAGTGGTCTTTAGTCTTCCCTAATCATTGATTTAGAGCCTAGGGGTCTTGATTCAACCCTAAAGGATCATAACCAAGCTTCTTGAGAGAATATGGGCAAGTATATACACTTTGGAAGAGTACTATAGGAAACTATAATTCATCAAATTACCAAGAAAATCAAATCCAAATTGAATGAAACAATTTTTTTTATTGACTAGGATGTCTTAGGTCTCCATCCGAAGTGGAATCACTAAACAATGCCTCTATTAACCCATGTTAAATATGGCAGAAAATTACTAATCTAAAATCTAGAAATTTGAGAACTAGTGAGCTAGTAAATCTATCAAATGCCTAACATAATCAAATGAAAATTCATTGGGGTAATTTTTGTTATCAACTAGAATGTTTTTGTGATCTAATGCAAGTGGAATAACTCGATTGAAGCTCATTAGCATGTTCTAAAAAATAACAGAAATTTTCTTTTATTTGCCACAAGGGACTTCCAAAAATCTAGATTTGGTAATAAGCAAACTAATCCAAGTAGCTTAATGATTAATATGACCTTCCAAATCTATTCCAATATTGAAATGATTCTTTTGATCCTGCAAAAAAACTTACTTCAACCATCTAACTCAATCCTACAACAAGAAATCATTAATACTAAATGCAGAAATAGAAAATAACAAGAAGAAGAGATGCACGTGAATAAGAAGTGAAAGGCAGAAAAATAAATGATACAAAAAGGCTTTGAGGCTCTTGGGATGGCCATGCCCAAGGAAACTCAGAGTATTATGAAGGAGACCAAGGTTTAGAAGATGAACATGACACCAATTTTCATTATTTCCATCAATACAATTACATCCTTACAAGAAATGAAAGTGGAGCTGCAAAAATGCGAGTTCTCTCCACAAGAAGACTAATAAAAATCAACCCCTAGAGGCAAATGCGGCTTGGTACTTATAAAAAATTATTAGGAATCATTCCCCATGAAAGGAGGAAGTTTTCCCCACCAAAATACCTTGATTAGTGGATTTGGTTCCCAATACTAGGAATCTACATTAAAAGGCAAGGAACACATTCCTAGATTTTCTCAATGATTGGAGCTCCACAATCTATGCCATAATTCTAGAATATCTTGTTGATTTATTATTTAATATTGATCTTCCTGTAGTAGGGAGCAAGTCCCTAAATTATATCCTCCTCCAAATCTTCATAATCTACCCAATATTCTCACAATATTCCACAAAAATAAATAATATTAGGCACAAATATGCAATTTTCCATAAATTTCCCTAATGAACATATTAAAGTTAAAAATACATTATCTAATGCAAAAAGAGAGGTTTAATGTGCTAAAGGATGGTCAAATGGGCCTAAATTAATGTCTACTTTAGAGGACCATCATGTACGTTGGAACAGATGTAATTTAATCCAATAATCCACCAATGAGTTTGATGAACACCATAAATGGTAGGTGGTAGTATGAGTTAGTGGATTCTCTCGAGGCTTCCCCTCAAAGTTGGGGATATCAAAGGGTAATTTGGAAAGCATGGGTGGCAACCAAGGATTACGTCGGATGGGTTCATTAGTTAGCTTAGCCAAATCTGGAAGGTCAAGATTAGATAGAAAATGATTATGGTGCTAACTAAATGGGTCAAAGGAGGAAGACCCCCCTGACCAACCATGAGGTACCCCTATCCCCTGGGTTTGAGGAAATGTCTGAGTACTTGTATTGTATTTTGGCCCGATATACAGAGGATATGGAATTGTGTGAGCAGTATAAGGGGTTACCCCCCCTCCCTCCCGGCACCCCAAAGATAAGTTGCTCTTGAGAAGAAGGGATTGCCAAGAGCATGGCTGGTAGTATCATTGTACATAACAGACAAGGTAGGACCCCCTTGTGTAGGAGCACCAACATAGGGAGGGAAATTCGCAAGAATCATGGTGCTAACAATAAGGTTGCCTCCAGGTAAACTAGCCCCTCCAGGAAAAGTATTAGAGGACGACATCCTTGCAAACAATGAACTATACTAGGCTTGAGAAATACTAGAAGCAAGGTTGTTCCCAGATTGGTTAGGAGCAACAGATGATCCCCCCCACACGTTACCCGAGGTGACTATGCCCATATTAGGAACAGGTAAAATAGGCTAGGAAAAATTAGTAATGAAAATTCTTGATCCTATAAGCTAGCTAGTGTCTGACCCCATGGCTAGAATAGGTGAAGGAATGGGCACAAAGACACTAGGGAAATTTGTGGCAGTCATAGAAGAGATAGGTGGTGTTGTATCTTTGAAGATAGTTCTAGGCTCAGGAAATGTTCCAAAGCATCTAAGTGAGGGATTTCATTTAATTGGATTACCAACGAATCAAACCATTAACACTTGTACAATCCAAAAACTTTTGATACTTTCAAAGTGTCGATTTTCACTCCTCACAGTATATAATCCTTTAATTAATTTTGACAGAGGAAAGAAGAAGATATATGAGAATTAAATATTCATTATGAATACTTAATTAATCAGATATAGTAGATGTGTGTAGAGAAACCTCTACAACCAAATACATATACATTCAAGAGATGACAGAAGGAAATAATTAAATGAAGAAAAGGTACTAATTTAAACAACCTGTTCAATTAGCTAGTCTTAGTGATGATGATAACTTTGCAGTGCTTTGTCAGGGAAGTTAATATTTAACTTAGCCTTACCCTAACTTCTATGTTACCTTGAACATATGATGAAAAATAGAAATGAATACACCATAAAAACTCACATGAACACAATTGTTGTTAAAACTGAAGTCATAATCCTTTGATTATCTTCAAAAACTTCCAGAGAAGTACAATGATGTTTCTTTGCTATCACAAAGGTTCAACCTTTCTTACTTCGAATTACAATGTATATATAGAGTGTAATTCAAAAATATCTAATTTAATACAATCCTTTACAAAAAATAAAGTCTTATCCAAAATAATTTGGATATATCTAATTAATACAATTCAAAAATAGAAATCTGAAACTGATTCTGGAAAAACAACACACTATTCGAGGATGTTGTTTGCAACTGTTGCCTTGAAATCTGTATCTACTCTTTGAAATGTTGTTGTCTTTGTTGTATTGATACCTGAAAAAAATACACTTTGTTCCTGCTTTTTTGTGTTGCTGCCTAAAATTATGCATTCATTTCACTCAAGAAGTTCGAGGAACTTATCCCATTTTTCATTAGTTGGACATGAAAATTTAATTACTTTCATGTAGGTTTCATCCACTTCTGTATACTTCTCAAAAGTTGGCTTATTAATGAATAAATGATGGACTTCATGCAAGATAAATAAGTCATATTCTAAACCTTCCATAAAAGCTTTACCACTTATGATCCCTTTTACCTTAGCAAATCTTAACTTATTCAATGCTGTGTCATGTAATTTGTGCTAGTAATTCTCAAGTGGAATCAATTGACCTCAAGAATCCCCTAAAGATGGAAGTCCTTTTTGCTGGAGAATAGAAAATTTTGTGTGGAACTTTTTAATTTGAGCTTCAAAGTTTTGACACTTATTTTTTAACTGCAACATTAAGTTCCTTTTTGTCAATAGTTCTTTCTTTTCAATACCTTTCTGACATCTAAGATTGTGTTTGTCCTATCTTCAATTCCAAACTCTTCAAACTCGTCTTTGGTCTTTGAGTTCAACACTTCAATAATCCTTTGTGTGTCTCGTGGTTTATGATCCAATTATTCTTTGATTTCTGTTATGGCCGCTTTTGCTTTTTGTACCAGTTGCTCCTATTCAAATATTATCTCAATGGACGTCCACATCTTTAACATAGTTGAATTAATGTCCATCCATATTTTCTCCTTTGCTTCAAATAATGTTTATGAATTGATTGAATCACCCATGTATTTTTCAAGCTGTTTAGTTAGCTTGAAATTCTTATGCACCTCCGAAACATATGCATTATCTACCTTAATTTTACTTTCTTCCATTCTCTACAGTGTTGCCTTCAATTTATCTATTTCAACATTTCTTAAGGATAGATCTCCCATAGTCTTTGATAACTTTTCAGTGGCTTCTTCATTGGTTGATTCTATTTGCAGTGTAGAATTTCCTACATTGATTTGTTGTTCCTTCTCTTTCAAGAGATTTTCCAAATCTGTCTCCATTTTCTAAATCTAAATATTTTGTTCAACTATCATCTTCAACATATTTTCTTTTTTCTTTCTCTATTTGCCCCACTTCCTGAGTTTGGGGATGCTTTGTTGTTGGTAATTTTAGTTGCTTTCTTAGTGCTTGAATGTTTGCATTCTTGTTTTTGATGATTTCTTCAGCAACATTAACATCATTAGGATATAATCCTAATTTTATTACCAAATCTTCTAATGCTTTTATTCTGGTATCTTTAGCTAGGGAAGACATCTTTTCTAGCTTGAGTTGTGAATGAATATTGTTTAAATAAGCCTACAATTTTGATGCTACCATGGAAAATCTTGTCAATGAGGAATAGATCATCTCACTTACTTGTTTATGAAGATCAATTTGATCTATTGGATGAATCTTCTTTGTGTCAAAAGAAAATACAAAATTCTTATAGTCATATTCACTTTTTGGAAATAAAACCTTTGGTTCAAGGAATGTTAATTGAAACTGCCCTCCATCAGGGACAAGTGCAAATAATAGTCTAGTTTGAGTAGTGGAAGACTGTTTCCAAAACTCAGAATATGTAAAAGTCTTAATTGCTTCATTCTTCTTCTTAATTTCTTTGAACCTTGCAAAAATACTCTATTGTTCTAAAGAAGGAGAAGTAGGGGACTTTAGAACTATTTCTTCAAATTGTTGTAGAGAATACACATGATCGCTTGATAGTACCATTGTAGTAGGTTCCTCTGGATTTCTGACCTATGATGATTCTTATTCTACATTCATTGTTTTTATCCTTTTGAAAATTTGAAATCCCATTAGTTTAAAACTTGAACTTGTACGATACATACTCTCACTGGGCCTTTTTAATTCTTTTTCTTTCAATCTTGGGTTTCTAGAGCTATACGACGGGAAATTTTCTCCTCAATCTCTTTCAAGGTGTTTTCCTCCCATATCTCCTTATTTTCATACTGCTCAATTTTTGGTTTGGATATATGGGTACAAGGAGTTGACTTTTGTTCAACTCTGATAGATGAATTATTCCTAGAGGGTCATAAGGCCAGCTAAAACTCAACTTGAATTTCATTTGTTTCAATAAATTGTCAACTTCTTTTTCTACTGCTCTGGTATTAACTATAAATGGACCCACTTGTGCTTCTAACTTAAATTGGGACTTCTACTTCCTAGACACAAAAGAAATTTCATCCATGTTCATCCTCTTCCTGATAAATTCAAGAGCGAAAATTCTCATAGGCACAAAAAATAGCAGCTTGTATGGGGGCAATTCACAACCATAGACTCGGATTTCTATAAAATTTTGGTAAATATACCAATCTCCTACTTTTGATTGCTCATTGAGATGTAAAATTCTTTTGATTTCCGTGGATATCCTTGGAACTGCATCACTGCTAAGAAGACACAATGATATGTATAAAAAATGATCTACAAAATCGCTAAAAGAACGTGGAGTCCAGTGGATAAGAGATTGTGGCCTTCCCTGTGAATCCATCTTTTGCAATGGAATTTTGAATATTTCTGACTAGTGATACAAGAATAGATATACCAAAATTGACTGATGTTTGAAATACCCCTCAACACTAAACTTTATAAATTGTTCATGGATAACATTTGATAAAAAATAACTAAAATTAAAGAGGACTAAGGGATTTTTCTAGATGAAAATACTGAGAGAAATCCTAAAATCAATTCATCCACCCATTGATCATTTTCGTATCCTAAAAGACAACAAACTATGGAAACTACTTGTCAGGACATTTCTAGAAATATAGCAGAAGAGTATGGTGGATTTGTTTGAGGCAATTCTGAGTTTTCAGGAAGAAAGGACTTGAAAATATGAGCTTGCTAATGAAAGGTAAGTTTTCGATAAATTTTCATCAAAGAGACAGATGAAAACGGATGAAGAGAACTCTAAGGTTTTATCTACAAAGCTTGACAAATTGACTTTTGGGTTGTAGACAACAAAATCTCATTATTTTAGGAGAATATGGCCCTTTGACTCGATAGATATCAACTTTTGCACCAGGTGATGAATTTGAGAAAGTGATGGGTTTGAGGGAAACAAAATTAGGGCAACATGGATTCCCAAAAGTAGAATTCATCATTGGAATCTTCAAATTTATAAAATGCCTAATTTTGAAGCTCATAACAATCAAATTCACATTGGGTTTATGTAGTTTTAAATTGCACATCAGCAAGGGGAAATTCATCTAAATTGGGTACAAGAGGTAAAATCAGGCTTTCAATAGTTACCTTAGATTTCCCTTTTGACTTGCCATTTTGGAAAATGAAAGAACACGGTGAATTCATGGCTAGTAACACTGGTTAATTCCTACAATTTGTTGATTTGGTGTCACTGAGTGCTCTAGCTAAGAATGGCAGGATGAAGAACAATAAAATTGGTAGAGACGATGTGGTTTATCAAAGGGTTTTAAACGATTTTGTTCAAATAATCATTATTGCCTTGTCCATAATTAATAACCAGAACATTTATGGGAGATCCTTTGACATTTCAATGGTGAAATTGTTAAATTATCAGGCAGTGTAGGTGTGATTATTTTTGGTGGGATGTGTGGAGGTGCACAAAAATAGTGAGAGCATTGGCGGAGGGCGGAGGTGGTTTGTGGGGGGGTAGTAGTGGTAAGTGGTAAATGGAGGAGGGGGTCTCACAATCACTGGGAAATCGATACATAACATAAGCAATAAATTCAATATCGTTTTGCAGACCCCACCCCGTTAACCATCGGGAGTGTGGGGGGTCCCATAATTGCTTAGTGATTGTTGATGTGAGCAGGATTAATCCAGAGCATCCAAAAATGCCCAAACTTTAATCTCTTCAGAGACAATTTTTATTTAAATAATAAAAGCAATTATTTAAATATTGTATCTTTGTGCCATTTAATCTTAGATTATCAAACTGGTATAATCTAAGCTTGAAGTGACATTTAATCTAGCATGCTTTTATTACAAAGTGCATAAGGAAATTAACTTAACTTTTTTTCTTCTAGAAATCTATGCAATTTAAAAGATAAATGAATAGACAAAAAACATTTACAACATCTACTCCATCTAAGAATTACTTCCCCCTACGGGATGCAGAGAACATGCAGATCCATGTGCCTTCTCCTCGGGCTATGGAGTCATTGATGTAGAAAACCACACTTTCTTTTGTAAATATAAATAAAGTCAGATATATGCAATGATTATGAGAAACTCGCTCAGTACTCGACGTAATGCTTCAAATATCCCTTTTTGAAATCCCTTTCTCTAGCTTTTATGTCAAACAAACTTTTCATTTTGTCTTGATATTGTAGAAGTTTGTGTTGTACTTCTTCTCTGTCTTGATTTAGTTCAATGATTTGATTTATTCTTTTTGAGAAACCATCATTGTCCTCATATGAATCTTGTAAAAGTTTCATGACTCGAAATGCTAATTGAGTGGGGAAAATAGCTTATGTTCCATAAACAAGCTAAAATGGAGATTTACCAGTAGACCTCTTGGGTAAAACTCTATTTTCCCATACTGCATATTTCAAATGATTGCCCTAGTTTCTTTTATGATCTGCTAACACCTTTTTGATGACTTTAATCAGACTTTTGTTTGATGATTCTGCCAACCCATTCCCTTGTAGATAATAAGGTGTAGAGTGATGTAATGAAATTTGATATTTTTGACAAAATTCAATCATTTTAATGCTACTAAAATCTTGAGAATTATCTGTGACTATTTGTCTTGGACAACCAAATCTAGACATAGTGTTTTCCTCAATAAATTTTATGACTACATAATCGATTTCTTTTTTCACAAGAATAGCCTCTACCCACTTTGTGTAGTAATAAGTTGTTGTAAGTATCCAACTGTGTTGATTACTTGAAGAAGGAACTATTTCACCAAAAAAAATTAGTTCCCACTGTAAAAAAGGGATCTTCAACTGAAACTGGAATGAGAGGGAGGGAAACTAATGTTTGTTTTCCTGCAAAAATTTTACAAGGGATACAACTTCATACCTTTGAAGGAACTTGTGCAAACAACTTTGGCCAATATAATCTTGCTTTGAGTATCTTATATGTTATTGCTTTCCAAGCATAATGACCTCCAAAGAGTCCTTCATGAAACCGTTCAATCACTCCTTTTGTTTCACTTTCAGTCAAACACAATAAGAGAATATTCAATGGGTCCTTCCAATATAGGTTTACATTTACTATACAATACTTGATTGCTCTTAGCTTGAGAGATCTACATTGGTTTCGTGTGAATTCTAGAGGATATTCAAAATAACGTTGAAAATGTACAATGTCTTTATACCAGTCTGATAATAAAAAAAAATCATCAATATGCAAAGGAATTGGTACCGGTACTCCACTTGGAGAAGGTTCTTGTGGATTATTCCCCCCTGGAGTAGAATAAGGTGCTTGTGGATTCTTCTCCTTTGAAGGATCTGAAACCTGCATGATTGAATCGATACCCAAAATTTTACAATTTGATTCTACCAACAACTTAGCAAGACCTTGTCCCTTAACCAATTTTTTTTGGTTTGATATCCAAATCAAACTCTAGGATCTTAGCAATCCATCATCCCTTTTTTTCCATCTGTATCAGGTTGAGTCAACACTATTTTTACAGCATTATTAGGTACAAAAGCAATTATAGGGGAATGGAGCACCTAGATTCTAAAAATTTTCAAGGCTTGCACTAAAGCATAGACCTATTTTTCAATTATGTCATATTTCAGTTCTGCATCCCTCATAACCTTACTAAAGAAAGCAATTGGTTTCTCATGAAGGTCTTCATTTCTTTGCAATAAAACTGCTGCAATAGTGGTGTATGAAGCAAATGAGAAAATTCTAAAGAATTTTGAATAATCAGGACTCACAAGTACTGGTGCTTTTG
Source organism: Pinus tabuliformis (assembly GCA_031772625.1). Classification (NCBI taxonomy): domain Eukaryota; kingdom Viridiplantae; phylum Streptophyta; class Pinopsida; order Pinales; family Pinaceae; genus Pinus; species Pinus tabuliformis. The sequence continues at coordinate 200,462,698 of CM062818.1, read as the reverse complement.
AAATTGCTTTCTTAATATGAGAAAATGAAAATCTAGCTTGTTGGGTCCATTTGAATTCATGATTTTTCTTCAGCATATCAGTAATATCTTTAACAATCTCAACATAATTGGGTATGAACCTTCTTAAAAAAAAATCCCTAAGAATGATTGAATTTCTTTCTTAGTTTCGGGCAAGCTAGTTAACTAAATAGTTGAGACTCTTTTAAGATCAATTATGACTACTTATTTTGATATGATATGTCCTAACAATTTCCCTTCCATCATGGAAAATACTAATTTTTTGGGATTTAGAGAAATCCCAAATTTCTACATCTTTGAAATACTTTCTTCAAATGTTTGATATGTTTTGCATTAGACTCTGAAAATAGAGTTAAATCATCAAGGTAAATGACTATGAATTTATTTACCTTTCCAACAAATTCTAAATCCATAACTCTTTGAAATGTTGCACCAACATTAATTAGACCAAAAGGCATTTTAGCATACATGAAGGTACCCCAAGGTGTTGTGAAAGTTGTCTTTTCTTTGTCTTCTTGATTGACTAAAATGTGATTATATCTGGAAGACCCATCTAGCATTGAAATCCTGTCAGAACCTGTTACTCTTTGAAGTAATTGATCCATCTTTAGCGATGGATAATTATCTTTCAATGACAATTTGTTCAGGTTTCTAAAATCAACACAGTCTTATTTCTCCATTCTTTTTCCTCGCAAGAACCAGATTAGCTATCCTTTCAAAATATATTAAAGGAGCAATAATCTTTGCATTTAACAACTTCCTTATTTATTTCTCAATGATTGGCAACAAAATGGAATTAATTCTTCTCAAGTTTTGTTGAAATGGATTAGCTCTTGGTTTCCATAACTAGAGGTTGGTATGGATCTTGAATACTGATAGGTACCCTACAAGGAGTTGAAAATTCACCTCTTTTAGGAGGTAGACCCCAGATTCGGCATGACTAACGGTCAGTGGGTTCAGAAAGGGTGAATAAATGTATTTTTACTAAATCAAGTTAGTACAAACACCCATAAGGAAAAACTACCGACTCAGACTACACATCACGTATTAGAAAAATCCCTAATAGGTAGTCACACAAAGACCAAGAACAAATAAGTTGGCGGTGGGACAGTTATACTAGTGACTTGCTTCCTATACCTTTTAGCTATGAACTCAAACCAAGTATCCTTATTAGCCCTAGGGTACCCCCCGAGAGGACTAGGAGAGTATGACTAATATCCATCCCATGTACAGAAAATATGACCCTCCTCTGTCACCTATGTATGAGCCCTAGAAGATAGCCACTAAGGTCACCACTGATAATATTACGTTCTAGGGGGGCAGTCATCATCCATATTCACATGCAAGGGCAGAAAAATAAAGTATGAAACCCCCCAGAGAGATCCTTCAGATCGAGGTATAGTCCTCCCAAGTGGCCCCCAAGTGCCACAAACATTTCTAGTGACACCGTTTGTAATACATGCAAACCCCAAGCAATGCTCGCCACCCGAAACTAAGAAAAAAGGGGAATGTCACCTTGCTTAGCCCAAGTGTGATCTCATGCTTAACCCTCATGTGAGAAGGGCTTCCTTGACTGCACTATTGAGAATGGATTTTCACTCCCACCTCAAGCTGCTAAGTTTTTTTTTATGGTTTTTGAGCAGTTGACTCACACACCTAGCACCAAAACCATGGCCTAGGCTATTGTTGGTGTGCTACCAGTGAAACGAAAATACGACTCTAGTAAATTTTGTTACAGCGTTAATTTTAAGGGTTGTTTTATTACTCAAGTGGGTAGCAGCATGAAGCAAGATGGTGTGAAGGACTCTAGTTAGTTAAAACCCTCTATACAACTATATGGAACTACAATTTTTTGTTTTTCTTCTTTCGATGAAATCTATCTGAAAAGGGGAAAGAGTCTCTCACTTTTGAATGGAAATAACAACCACCTACAAAATATGTTTGAAAATGTAAAGATGTCAGCTTATTAATCTTATTTTCTTTAACCTTGATATTTGCTTGTGAATATTTATTATCTTCTTATATGTTCTTTAGTTAGATATTTTCATCAAACAATATCAAGAAGAACAACAGCAATATAGGACACATATATAGGCTCTCGGTTAGGGAAAAACCTAGAAACTCCTCTTCTTAGAATCTGCTTCAAATGAGATGCAAAGACCGAAACCAAAGACCAAGTCCTTATCCCAGTACAAGTCGACCTTCCAACAAGTATTTCCCTGATTCTGCATCAACTTCAACTTGCAATTTCGATCTCTTGTAAATGTGAATTCTTGTACTTTAAAATTCCCACAATCGCACCCAAATTCCTGTACTAGCGAATTCTTGAAATCACACCTGAATTCCTATAATTGCGAATTCCTACAATCACACTTGGATTCCTATACTTGCTTATTTCTACAATTGCACCTGAATTCTTGTACTTGCAAATTCCTACAATCGCACTTGAATTCTTGTAATCACGAATTCCTGCAATCATACTCGAATTCCGATAATTCAAACCTACAATTTTTTCCTCCTTCTACAACACCAAAAATCCTATAACTTTACACATGTGAGAGAGGTAGTTTCCAAAAATAAAGTATTTCATCCTCCCAGCTTCTTCTAGACTTTTTCTCTTCTTCCTCCAGCTTCCCAGCTACAAATCGAACTATTTTTCTTGTAGATCGAACTTGTGTGTGAGTGAGTTCAAATGAATTCAAACTACTTCCTTTTATAGCCTTTTCAAGGGGTCGAATTCCCTCCTTTAGGTTGACTTGAGGATCCTAGGGCTGCCTTGTACTATTGGAGATTCCAGGATTTTATAGACTTAAAAATAATTCTTTTTACATGTACAAATTGCCCAAAAAGGTCTTATAAACACGATGTTGACTCCTTTGACTCCTAACAATAAATCATAAGACCTAACAAACCCTAGAAGGACGAAGAACATGTTTTTACCTAAAAGACCATCAATAATGAGCATGAAACCCATGCTTTAATAATAATAATTTTCTTTCTTCTTTTTGTGTTTGTTACATAGGGTACATATTGAAATGAGTACAACAATTATGATGACCGAAAATAGTTATATTTCTCAACACTCCCTCTTAACTAGGGAGGTATTCATAATTTTACCACTAGTACAACATCATATCTCAAATTGAAGAGTTCTCAAGAAGAGTCAAAATGATAAGCCATATTGTAAGCATCATCATACCTAAGTGGACAAGACCTTCTTTAATCAAGAGCATTATTCTGGGAGGTTTTATGATACCACACTACCTCTCTAAGGCACATACCCCATCCGAATGTCTACAAGGTATGCCCTTTTAGGACTATTATTATCTTGGATCTGGATACCTAAATCCTCAAATAATATCGGTCCTCTTTGACCACTCCTCTCTTGGATTCATGTCCCATCCTCAAATAATGTTGGTCCCTTTCCTTTACTGGATATTATATCCTCAAAGAAACTATGTATTCTTATCCAATCCTCCGCTATCCTCTCTTCATGAGCTTCACTTAGACTTACGGATGTTAGTCTTGGTCATGTGCATGACAAATGAAGACAATGCCCATGTGATGTCCAAAATCACTCCCTCTTAACCAGAGAGTACATCCATATTCTCCTTAAACTTGAGAATATAACCTGGCTCCTTATTCAATGAGACTCCTTTTCTCCCTCTCAAAACTAAAGGAGATTCCAAACTTCCTTTTAGACTAGGGAATTCAACACCTTATAACTTGCCTTTTATCAGAGTATCAACTACCATATTCACATAACTTCCTGGCTCCCTTTTTTCACATCGCTTGTATTGAAGCTACGTTTTTTTTTTGAGGTATCATGGAGCCACATTATCTCTTCAATCTTGTGATAGGATCAAGGTCACCTCTATTTCTCATCACTTGTTCTTTGATATCAAGGAATTGCAATGAGCCTTCCAAATTTGCAAGCTTGATTATCACTTCCTATGAAAGACCTTCAGGTTATATTCTTGTACAACTATCGTTTCCAACCCAAGATGGACTCATCTTCAATTTATGGTTTCCAGGTACAATGTATTGAGCTTCCCTCAACCCTCTTCATCCATACTAATTATCTATCCTCAATTATCATGTTGTATTTTGTTGAGAAATCTAGGGCATCAATAATTAGGTGATTTATCTACTTATGATAATTTCTTGTGATAGTGTTTTTACTTTTGGATATGATCTTCTCTTCTTGTATTGTTATTGTGTTCTTTTCATCAAGACAATTACCAAATCATGAATAATAAAGAGACAAGAGACGCAGTATATAGGCTTATCAGCCAGGGCCAAAACCTCATGACTCTTTGAGAGGAAAACCCAAACAAAATTCTTCTTATAGGATCTTCAATTGACGAATACCGAGACCATGACAAATACCCTTGACACTAGAATCCTCCCAAGACTAAATCACTAGCCTCCTCTTCAATGCTTCTCTTTCTCTTCCTCTTCTTAGCTTCCTTCAAATTCTCAGCCTCTTCTTGTAGGTCTCCAATCCTACAACAAAAACCCTAGATGAACTTTTCTCCTTGGATAGTCTCCTCAAAAGCGAGGCACCTTTCACTTCCTTACTTGGCTTCCTTTACCCATTCTTTTCCCAAACTCGATCCTCCTTATATGATTGTAAAATTCAGTCTATCCTTGCCAACTTCAGACCTGCAATATCTCGCATGTGTGAGGGTAATATGACCCAAAAACGATCCTCCAATGATGACCTTCTCCTTTGTTATCCTTCCTTCCTTCTTCTCTAGATTTAAGTCTCTTTCCAAGATGATTTTCGCACTTAATGTTGGAGAATTTCTTCACCGAATTGACTGCCTTCAAATGTGGTCAAGCACTGGTATATATAGTTGTTGGTCCATGTCCATTAGGATGACATGATCTCTAGAGTAGGTTGACTTCATCTTCTAGAATTATTCCTTCGTTGTAGGCCGAATTGAGGGAGGGCTAGTGATAAAGTCTTGGAGGGTTACTTACAAAGACAAATATGACACTTTACAATTTGTAACATGCCTTCAATACATGAAAATGACTCTTTAGACTTTTACGACTAGATGACAATGTCCCTAAGGGCTCTAAATGGGAGCCTTAACTAAAAATAAAAGCTCTTGTTCATGAAACTCATGATGCAAGAATTACAATAATTTTATATTTATTCTTTTCATCTACCACATAAAATCATAATTACATGTCATTATGAAGACTGAACCTAGTTACACTTTTCAACACTCCCTCTTAACTAGGGAGGTATTCATAATGGTACTTGGTCATTCTCAATCTGAAGACTTTCTCATAAGAAGAATCATATTGGTAACCCATTTGTTTAGCATCATATCAACCAACGTTGTCACATAGCAATTCCTAAACTAACATCTCTATCTCTCCACAAGAATTGAGCTCAATGTTTGTGATACCAATGATTTACAGACACTTTCATCATTGTCTCTCCCGGAACATACCCCACCCAAGTTCTCAGGGTGTGTTCCATTAGAATTATTCTTATCTTGGATTCCCAATCCTCAAAGAATAACGGTCCTCTACGACTACTCTTATAATGGATACCCTATCTCATCCTCAAAGAGCATCAGATGCAAAATAATTACTGAATCCTCCATTATGTCTTCCCATGTGAAGACTAGAATGATGTGTCTATCTCTCCCTCTCAATTAAGGAGGACATATCTATTCCTATAAAGGAATGTACTCATTCCTACAGAAGGAATGTACCTAAGCTCCCTCTTGGCTTAGGAATTTCCAAGTTTCTTCCAAGTAAGAAATTTGTTTATAGGATCCCTCTCAATTAGGGACCTACAATAGATCCTCATATGGAGATGATGAGACAACCAGTTTCTTGAAGAACTTATTCCTTCAATGTCGTGAATTTCTTCGTCAAGGAGTCTTCATCCTTTTGGGACTTCTTCATAGGGCATAAACCATCCATCACTTTCATCCATGAGTTAATCATGTCATCATTCTTTTCATCAAAAAGTGATCCATCAGTCTACATATGGACTTGCTTCATGTCATGTTGCCTTCTTCATGTTATCTTCTTTAGAAGGATCTTACATCCTTCTACATGATTCTCTTGGAAGACATCCAAAATTATTCCCTTAACAGATCTGTATAAGCCCATCCAGATACTAGTTTAAAAATAATAAATGAACACTTAAATCACAATTACCTTTGTGATGGTATTTTATCATGACACCTTCCTTTAGGCATCGACATCCTGCATACATGTTGACACATCTCCTAAAGATATGCATTGTCAAGGGTCTCCATCTTTTCCAGACTGCCATCAGTGTCTTCATATCTTTCTGGGATATATTGTAGTCAAATATTCTTGGTCTTTCGGATGTTGATTGCCTTTACCATTGTTTCATATTCCACGGTCTCTTCCTTCCTTTCTTCACACATTTCATTCCCAAGAACTTTCAATCAGAGTTCCTCAATTGTATTAAACCAGCTCATACTCGATATGAGGACATATTATGTTGATTTCATCTAGTAAATATGTGACCCATGCATTCCTGCATCCTTTTGAGGGAGGGGATCATTTCTTTGATCATGCTTCTCAAGATAGAGTAGTGATCCATGTTGTCTGCAACCATATTGTTAATCAATGTTGTCATTAATGTCAATATGGCATTGGCCGAGATGGAAAATATTCTTGATATGCCTAATGAATATCATGAAACCCTAGAATGAGATGATAAGGTTGAAGACAATAGATGTCTGGTTCCATATGATAATGTCAAAACTCTTGTTTGATAAGAATGCAATCAATTAATATGTCAAGTCACTAATGAAGAATTCTTAAGAAGTGCCAAGTGCCAAGTATTTAGAAACCCTTGATGAAATATGGAGGACTACATTTGATGATGTCATATCCTTGATAAATGACCACAATTGATGATGGCACTTGATGAGGTCATGATAACATGGTTGGAAGATTATTTTGGAGCTCTGCTAATGATGTTGCACTATAACTACACTAGTATATGATGACATTGTTCATGTGTCATGCTACATGGATGTTGCACTCCTACATAATGACTCTATGATCCTATGATGACATTGATAACAATGAAGAAGCCACGTTGTCCCAAACATTCCTCATTTTGTCCCAAAATTCTTATGCATTAAATTTAAGGATAGTCACAAAGAAAAATTATTTTGGGTATCTTGGAGGAAGCCTTTCAAAATGGATCCTAGACCATATTAAAGAGGATTTTTTCCTCTTTCTAACAAGCCTTTATTTGCCCCGAAACTCCCAGTAGTTTGTGAGATATTGAATTTTTAAGTTAAGGAAATTATTCCTAGCAGTGAACCAACCTACACTTAGTCATACAAGTCGGCCTCACTTCAAATAGACGTGTCCATTTAGTTATAAATGAAATCTCTATAAATAGACGTCTAAGCACTTCAATTTAATCAGCAATTCGGGCAAGAATTCATAGATACGAAGTATAGAAGAAGACAGAAGGCCGAGGAGAACAAGGAGACTATTGTTTAGGACGGAAAAAAAAAAGGATAAATATGTTTGGACATAAAATCTGGGTCGAAGCCATCGTAGTTTCTATGGTCGAAGTTGTCGTAGTTGTCATGGTCAAAGCTTTCGTAGTTGTCGTGGTCGAAGCTGTCGTAGTTTCTGTGGTCAAAGCTACCGTATTTGTTGTAGTCGAAGTTTCCGTGGTTGAAGCTTCCGTAGTTGCCGTGGTCGAAGCTTTCGTAGTTGTTGTGGTTGAAGCTGCCGTGGTTGAATTTGTCATAGTTGTCATGGTCGAAGTGTTGATTTATTGGGATTGGACAAATAGAGTTGGTTGAAGTCTTCTCTTGAGAACATAATAGGGCAGGGTTGGAGAACTTTGTGAAGCAACATATTGAAGATTTGTGGAGATCATTGAATACCATGATGCATTGAAGCCATCCTGAGTTGACCTTGAAGAATTTTTGTTTGGGTAACATGAAGAGAAGTGGCGACACCTTCATGTGAAGTACAAGGTTATCATTGATGATGTAACGTGGAGACTAAGTGAAGGTGTAGCTGAAGATATATAGGGCTTGTTGAAGAAGACATTAGGAGCCGCGAAGTATAACCAAACATATCTTGATGAAGTAAAGCTAAGGGTTGGAGAAGAGGTTGGAGCCCCAAAGAGACAAGGTTGGTGCCTTGGAAGATAGGATTGGAGCCCTAGAGGATCGGAGTCCTCAAGAAACCAGGTTGGAGCCCTTGAGGTTGGTGCCTCTAAATTGACAAGGTTGGAGCCTTGGAAGTCCAAGTCAGTGCTTGGAAAAATACAGGTTGGAGTCTGGGAGATTGAAGATTGTTGTCTTCATCTAGGGTTGGAGCCCTACACAAATATTGTACTTGATTTATTGAGATTAATAAAATTATTTATTTTTATTGTTCATTTTGTGTTCTAATTATAAGTGATATAACTGGTAAAAATAACAATTGAAAAGAAATATTGGTTCACCCCCCCCCCCAGTATTTCCAACAATTGGTAGCAGAGCTAGTACCTTCACTCAAAGCATAACAACTTGAAGGTTAATTATTAGAACATAAATGACGAAGCCAAGGAAGAAAGTCTCCAATCTTCCTAAAAATGTGTCTCCCTCAACCACCAAAATTGAAGTCAATCAATTTGTGAAGGCTCCATTTTTCAATGGAAACTTTGATATTTGGGAAGCAAGAATGAGGAATTTCTTAAAGACTCAAGGCATTGAAATCTGGAAATTGGTGATTGTTGATAGCATGATGGATGGAGAATCCAAGGAACATAATACAAGAGCAATGAAAGCAATATTGAATGGGCTACCTGATTCTATGAAGGCCAATTTTGAAAAATGTTCGTCAGCAAAAGGCATATGGGATCAAATTCATGATCTTCACTCAAAAGGATCATTGACAATGATCTCTAGTTAAGAAAATGATGGAAAACAAGAAGGAAATCCAGAGCCCATCAAGGAAGCTGAAGATAAGAGTGATAACATCAAGGCTAAAAAAGATTTAGAAGATGAAGAAAATGAAGAATATTTTGAAGAAAATATCCTCACTAAACTTATGGCGGCCATATAAGATATTAACAGTTTGAAAAACGAAAATGGGGAACTTAAGAAGAAAGTGCAAGTTGGAGACCACAACAAGATAAGGAAGGAAGTTGACCTTTTCAAGCTTCAAGTAAAAGAAATAGATTAGGAGCTCCCAAGATTAAGGAAGAATTTCATCAAAACAAGAGAAATCATCATGAAGAAGTCATATCTATGACAGATCAAATGGATAAGGCAAAGAAATGGGAAGATACCTTGTCAAGCCACCTTGAACAAAGGAAAAAGAGCTTGAACAAAGTTGAAGTTGAGATTGGTCAATACAAGGAAGATGTCTCATCCCTTAGATCTCAACTAGAAGAAGCAAGGAAACAAGAACAAGGAGCTAAGAAGGTGATGGAAGCTTTGACATTCATGGAAGGACAAGTTGATGAAGCAGAAAAAGAGAGAAACACCATGATATGCCAACTAGAAGAAAAGGACGATGACATCACCAAGTTAAAATCAGAAATCACTTCGCTTAAGGCCCAATCATGTGAAGCAACCAAGATGAAGGAAGAAATGGAGATCATTCTATAAAAGAGGGATGAAGAATGCAAGAAAATGAAGGAATAAATTGTCTTTCTTAAAAAGGAAGTTGACTTGCTGAATAAGAACTTGAAAAGTTCTCAAACCCTAGATGACATTCTAAGTCATCAAAGGTCTCCCCTTGATAAATCAGGCCTTGGCTATGTAGGTGAATCCTCAAGCAAGAAGTAAAATGCTTCAAACAACAAGGATGTGAGGAAGCCAGGAAGAAATTATGATGTTCCCAGCAAAGGCAAGAGTCAAGTTGACATTGGAAGAAATCATACTCCAAGAAGAAATGCATATGGTGTCAAGGATGCAAGAAGCAATGGTTATCATCAAAGGATCCCAAGGCAAAAAGACTTTAGAAGTACATGAAGGAAACCTTATTTTCCCAGGTACCAAAGTATATTTCTTGGTTATTTCTATTCTTGTACAAACATTGGGCACATGGAAAAATATTGTAGGGAATATCACAAAGACATATTTAATGGTCCTCGTCAATCTTCGAGAAGTAATTTTGCGAAAAGTCATGAATTCTTATTCATGAACAACATAGAGTGCTTCAAGTGTCATGACATTAGACATATGGCACATGATTGTAACTTGACTTGGGCCCCTATAAAAGCTAGAACCGTGCCAGAGAAAAAAGTTACACAAGTATGGAGAAACAAGAAAATTGAATCCAGAAGTCTCTTGAACACTCCTGCCAACAACACATGTTGTTGACCTGATGAAGTTATCCTTGATATTCCAAGTATTTTATGGGGATAATCTGCCAAAAGGAATACCATGCATACATTTAGGGGGAGTTTATGATGATTAAGAATTCTTGCAGAAGCTATCCGTGAATGGGCCTTATGAAATCCTTGATGAGCTATATTGACAATCATTCTTTGATAGATCATGTTTCAGGAACACTCCATTAAAGAACATGATCTCTTATCTATCCAAGTGACTATTGTTGAAGATGTCTTCCACTTGATCACTAACAGGTAATCTTTCATGAGGGGGAGTTGGTTCATCACATGAATGAATTTAAGCACATCTATCATGGACCACATTGCCATAAGAAAGAGCACCATGACTGGGGGAGTAACATACCTATGAAAAACTACTAATGATAAAGAAAATATGATGAAAAGAAGCAGCTTGACAGGGGAAGTACTTGGGCACCCCGTTTTCCATTGATGTCAAAGGGGGAGAGAATTTTAGAAGGGAAAAAATATTTCCATCCATGACAAGGGGGGAGATTTTTAATCAATGATGTCATTGATGTCAATATGGCATTGGCCGAGATGGAAAATATTCTTGATATTCCTAATGAATATCATGAAACCGTAGAATGAGATGATAAGGTTGAAGAAAATAGATGCCTGGTTCCATATGACGATGTTGAAACTCTTGTTTGATAAGAATGTCATCAATTAATATGTCAAGTCACTAATGAAGAAGTCTTAAGAAGTGCCAAGTGCCAAGTATATAGAAGCCTTTGATGACATATGGAGGACTACATTTGATGATGTCATATTCTTGATGAATGACCACAATTGCTGATGGCACTTGATGAGGCCTTGATAACATGGTTGGGAGATTATTTTGGAGTTCTCCTGATGATGTTGCACTATCACTACACTAGTATATGATGACATTGTTCATGCTTCATGCTCTACATGGATGTTGCACTCCTACATAATGACTCTATGATCCTATGATGACATTGATAACAATGAAGAAGCCACGATGTCTCAAACATTCCTCATTATGTCCCAAACTTTTTATGCATAAAATTTAAGGACAGTCACAAAGAAAAATTATTTTGGATACCTTGGAGGAATCCTTTCAAAATGGATCCTAGACCATCTTAAAGAGGATTTTTTCCTCTCTTTAATGAGCCTTTAGTTGTCCTGAAACTCCCAATAGTTTGTGAGATATTGAATTTTTAAGTTAAGGAAATTATTCCTAGCAGTGATCCAACCTACACTCAGTCATACAAGTCAGCCTCACTTCAAATAGACGTGTCCCTTCAATTATAAATGAAATATCTATAAGTAGACATCTAAGCACTTAATTTTAATAAGAAATTCGGGCAAGAATTCAGAGATACGAAGTATAGAAGAAGACAGAAGATCGAGGAGAACAAGGAGACTATTGTTTAGGACGAAAAAAAATGGATAATTATGTTTGGACATAAAATCTTGGTTGAAGCTATTGTAGTTGTCGTAGTTGAAGCTGTCATAGTTGCCGTGGTAGAAGTTGTCGTAGTTTTCGTGTTCGAAGCTGTCGTAGTTGTTGTAGTCGAAGTTGTCGTAGTTTCTGTGGTCGAAGCTGTTGTAGTTACCGTGGTAGAAGCTGCCATAGTTGTCGTGGTCGAATTTGTCATAGTTTTCATGGTCAAAGTGTTGATTTATTGGGATTAGACAAATAGAGCTAGTTGAAGTCTTCTCTTGAGAACATAATAGGGTAGGGTTGGAGAACTTTGTGAAGCAACATATTGAAGATTTGTGGAGATCATTGAATACCATGATGCATTGAAGCCATCATGAGGTGACCTTGAAGAAGTTTTGTTTGGATAACATGAAGAAAAGTGGTGACACCTTCATGTGAAGAACAAGGCTGTCATTGAGGATGTGACGTGGAGACTAAGTGAAGGCATAGCTGAATATTGATAGGGCTTGTTGAAGAAGATATTAGGAGCCGTGAAGTATAACTAAACATATCTTGATGAAGTAAATCTAAGGGTTGGAGCCCAAGACATTGGAGCCTCAAAGAGACAAGGTTGGTGCCTTGGAAGATAGGGTTGGAGCCCTAGAGGTTGAAGCCTCGAAGAGATAAGGTTGGTGCCTTGGAATATAGGGTTGGAGCCTTAGAGATACAAAGTTGGTGCCTTGGAAGATAGTGTTGGAGCCCTAGAGGATTGGAGTCCTCAAGAAACCAGGTCAGAGCCTGAACCAGATATAGGGTTGGAGCCATTGAGTTTGGTGCCTCTAAATTGACAAGGTTGGAGCCTAGGAAGTCCAAGTCAATGCTTGGAAAAATACAGGCTGGAGCCTTGGATATTGAAGATTGGTGTCTTCATCTAGGATTGGAGCCCTACACAAATATTGTACTTGATTTATTGAGATTAATAAAATTATTTATTTTTATTATTCATTTTGTGTTCTAATTATAAGTGATCTAATTGGTAAAAATAACAATTGAAAAGAAATATTGATTCACCCCTCCTCTCAGTATTTCCAACAAGTCTTTTATCATGACTTCTTCCTTTAGGCATCAACATCCTGCATACATGTTGACACATCTCCTAAAGATATGCATTATCAAGGGTCTCCATCTTTTCCAAACTGTCATCAATGTCTTCATATCTTTCTGGGAAATATCATAGTCAAATCTTCTTGGTCTTTCGGATGTTGATTGCCTTTACCATTGTTTCATATTGCACGGTCTCTTCCTTCCTTTATTCACACATTTCATTCCCAGGAACTTCCAATCATAGTTCCTCAATTGTACTAAACCACCTCATACTCGATATGAGGACATATTATGTTGATTTCATCTAGTAAATATGTGACTCATGCATTCCTGCATCCTTTTGAGGGAGGAGATCCTTTCTTTGATCATGCTTCTCAAGATAGAGTAGTGATCCATGTTTCCTACAACCACATGGCATGACTTCCATAATATCAAATGCAAGCATACATACCTCGTCTTAACTTTGGGTCATCCAGACTTTCTGTAGAAGATTCCTTTGAATGAAGGGGCTTCATTCTCTTGATCTTCTTCGCTATAATGTCATCATACCATCATCCCAAGAATTCCATAAGTTTGGATTTCTTGATAAATGCTATCTTCCCTTCATAATTGGTGAAACTTAATGAAGATCCCATCAGAAAATCTTCAGGATCTTTCCTATCCTATATATATTACCCTTTGACTGATGTATGATGAGCCTTGTCCTATATGACTTCTTCCTTTTTCCATAAGTATCACTTGAGATTTCAATGAGGCTTCAAAGAGCTATATCCTACATAGTTGACTACCATAGATTTTGTTCCAGACATCCTTCATGTTGCCTATGTCACAAGCTCTTCTAATGATTCTATCATGATGCCAATTTCTAATATGATGCATCTTATCTTATTTACAATGCTTCCTATCTATAATTTACACAACATAAGAGTACCTTTTAGTGAATGAGATTATCTCTGTCATAGTAGAGATCTCTCACTTCCTCCTTTTTAGGCTTCTTCATCTCATGTTCTTCCACTTCGTTGGTAATATGGGATTCTTCCTTATTTCTCTTGTTATTGTCCCTTTTAAGTTTAGGACAATCTCTTCTATAGTGCCCATATTCTTGACATCCATAGCACTACACCTTAGCCATGTTCTTATTTTTCTTTTGAGGACCAAATTTACCAAGCTTTCCCTTTTTTTTTGTCATAAAAGTATATGCTTGATTTTGCTCATTTGATCCTACATCAGATTTTGCCTTTAGTTTGTTTTCTTAGATCTTACACAATGACCATAGATATTGGAAAGGGGTGGCTTCTTTCTTCCCATAAATACTTGAAGTGAAGTTTCCCCATTCCTCTAGTAGTGCATTTAATACTACATTGGTCATTTCTTTGTTAGACCTTATTTCACCCAAATCTTGAAGTTGGTCTCTTATTTCTGAAATCCTCATGAAATATGAGGTTATTCCTTCTTCCTTTGAGATATTCGATTTGTATAATTCTTGCCTTATAGAGATAACTTCTCCTACAATACTTACAGAAAACAACTCTACCAATTTGTCATATATATCTTTTGAAGTGTCTAATTTTTATAGATATGGGATGAGAGAGTCCTTGATGGATTCTATGAAAATCCTCTAGGCACTCACTTCCCCTTTCATGTATTTAGCAAGTGCTTGAGTATATTCTTTGGGAGGTTGTTATTGGACCCTTAATGTGATCCATGACTTCATTCTCAATAAGGCTCAGGTCTTTTCTTTTCTTCCATGCAATTTGAAGCCCAGACTAATTTGTTGCTTTCCTTGCAAAAAGACATTTTGATAGATTCAAATGAAGTCATATACTTACTTGAGTAGATGTTACTTCCTCCACTTTCTTCCTCCTTAATATTGATAAAGATAGTAGAAGACTACTTCTTGATAGATTATTTTCTACAAGAGTAATCCTTGATCTCTTTGAGATAGAGATCATCTTTTATGGAGTTCTTCAAAGGTTAAAGATTTTGCTTTAATGAGAGAGAACTTGCTTTACAAGCCCTTTTGAAGATGATGACAATATTCTTCCATATAGCCTTAGTCTTTGAAACACCTTCCACTCCTTATTTCATGGTTGGGTGATGATCTCAGAAATACTTCTAGGGCTTTGGTCTTACCTTCTGCTTCCTCCTTGATGATGATTCCAATATTCTTGCTGAAGTAGATTTCTTCGATCTAGGGTTTGAACTTTCACTTTTTATTCTTTGTCTTGCTTTGATCCCTTTCTTGAAACTCAATCCTTGTGTGTCTCCTTGATTAGATGCCCCTCCTTGACTTTAGCACCTTAGCTCTGATACCATGTTGATAAATCTAGGGCATCAATAGTTAGGTGATTTCTCTACTTATGATAATTGCTTGTGATAGTTTTTTTACTTCTTTATTATGATCTTCTCTTCTTGTATTGTTATTGTGTTCTTTTCATTAAGACAATTACCAAATCATGAATAATAAAGATACAAGAGACATAATATATAGGCTTGTTATCCAAGGCCAAAACCTCTCACTCTTTGAGAGGAAAACCCAAATGAAATTATTCATATAGAACCTTAAATGGACGAATACCAAGACCATGACAAATACCCTTGACACTAGAATCCTCCCAAGACCAATTCAATAGCCTCCTCTTCAACGCTGCTCTTTCTCTTCCTCTTCTCAGCTTCCTTCAGATTCTCGGCCTCTTCTTGTAGGTCTGCAATTCAACAACGGAAACTCTAGATGACCATTTCTCCTTGGATAGTCTCCTCAAGAGGGATACTCCTTTCACTTCCTTACTCGGCTTCCATGAGTGAATTCGTTTCCCAAACTCGATCCTCCTTGTATGATGATAAACTTCAGTCATTCCTTGCCAACTTTGGACCTACAATCTCTCACACGTGTGAGGGTAATCTGACCCATAAACAATCCTCCAATGGTGACCCTCTCCTTCGCTATCCTTCCTTCCTTATTCGTTGGCTTTAGGACTCTTTCTAAGATGATTTGCGCACTTGATGTTGGAGACTTGCTTCACCAAATTGGTTGCCTTCAAATGAGGCTAAGCACTAGTACATATAGTCATTGGTCCATGCCCATCAGGCCAACATGATCTCTAGAGTAGGTGGACTTCATCTTCTAGAATTATTCCTTTGTTGTAGGCCGACTTGAGTGAGGGCTAGTGACAAGATATTGGAGGGTTACTTACAAAGAAAAATATGACTCTTTACAATTTGTAACATGCCTTCATTACATGACAATGACTCTTTAGACTTTTATGACTAGATGATAATATCCGTAAGGGATCTCAATCAGAGCCTTAACTAAAAATAAAATCTCTTTCTCATGAAACCCATGATTCCAGCATTATGATAATTTTATTTTTCTTCTTTTCATTTATTACATAAAATCATAATTACATGTCATTATGAAGATCGAACCTAGTTACACTTTTCAACATGTTCTTGTATCTTTCCTCCTAGTAATAAAATAATATGTTAACCAGATAGCCAAACTATAAATGAAATTGACTTACCTCACCATGGTGACCTTCTCATTCCATGAACATCGTCATCAACCATCTCAACTTTCCTTCTTGCATCAAAGTGCGCAAGGATTGAACTTTATTACCAAGTTTTAACTTTTCTACTAGAGATTATACTAGATGTTAATTTTATCATATACATATTCTAGAGAAATTCTTAATTTATTTATACATGGTAAGTCAAATTGTATTCCTATTTCAACATCGTAAACACTTAAGCATAAATTTCATAACCAACTTCCTTCCATAAGATTCTCATACACATTACTCTTATACATTTCAATGCTTTCATCATATCATCTAGGTATTCATCCATTTCACAAAAGTTTGCATCTTAACCCATTGTAAGCCTTCGTCCCTTTTTACCAGTATGTTTCCACATTACATAGAATACATGCTATCCTTTTACCAGTATTCATTACACATTACATGGAATGTCTACTTACCTTTTCCTGGTTCTTCCCCAAGGGCCTTCCAAAATGATGGCCCTTCTTGGATCATTATGATCCCTTGAAGCAAGATGACAACCTCTAACGTAATGTTAGATAATATCTGGATGAAAAATGTGCAAAATGGTTTAACATTCTATCCTAGATGATCTCTACCAAGCAACATGATTATTCAATTTTTAAACATGCTACTATAATATGCTTCTATCCTATGATGCTTATACAAACCATATCATTCAAAAGAAACATTAATATCCATAGAGAACCTAGAAGTTAGTGAACCTTCTTTAGTAGTAAATATGTTAAAATTGGCAACCAGGGCAAAGCTTCATATATGAGTGTCTTCTCTACTGCGCTGAAATGGGTCTCTCTCTCTCACACATGTGAAGCCGGAAGCTGTTGAATTTGAAGCTGCAACTGCAGAAGTAAAGATTGACTTGTGTGGCCTAGAAGATCTCCTCTTTGGAACTGCGTTGTAGGTTCATTTGAACCTCCTTTTAAAGCCGCAACTTTTGGTGGTGGAATGAAGTCAATCCGACGAACGGTTTGCAAGATATCGACTACCCTAGTTTGAAGCCGGAAACTGCTGAAACTGAAGCTGCAACTGCAGAAGTAAAGATTGACTTGCGTGGCCTAGAAGATCTCCTCATCTGAACTGCACTGTAGGTTCATCTGAACCTCCTCTAGAAGCCAAAACTTTTGGTGGTGGAATGAAGTCAATCCGACTGTCGGTTTGTGAGATATGGTCTGCCCTAGTTTGATAATGAAGCCGCTAATGCTGATGCTGCTAATCTAGAGTTTGCTACTGCTGATATGAATCAGATTTATTGTACTATTTCTCTCTGCTGAATTATTGAAGATAAAAGAATATTTGATCAAAGGGTTTCCCCACACATTGTGGGGTTTGTCCCTGGCTAGCCGCCACATCTTGTGTCTCTTGTCTTGGCTTGTTTTCTGTCGATCGTTTAATGTTCTATCTGCACTTTACTTTATGTACATGTGATTGCTAATCGGTGGAATATAATAAGAAAAAGAAGTAAACTATTATAAGCATAGAACATACCATAACTTAACATGGTATCAGAGCTGAGGTGAAGACAAAGCCCGAGCAAGAGCAAGAGCAATCATTGAAGAGAAGATTGGCAAGGCTATCCTAAAAGAAATATGGGGTCCTCAACACTCTTTCCTATCGAAGACAAGCTCCGTGAGAAAGCTGACTATCACGGATGGAAGATGTCTATCGATCTAACCCTTGAAGATCAAGTAGTGCTGGACCATGTAAGAGGCAATATTGTTGAGCCTTCATCAAATGCATCTGCTGCTGCCTGGAACAAATGGAAAAATGGAGAAGTCAAAACAAAGAAGATCATCCAGGACTCTATCGACAAGCGCTTGGTGGCGTACATCTCTGATCTAGACACCTCCAAGGAAATCTACGACATACTGGTGAGTTTATTTAAAGTTAATGATGCAAATCAAGTTTTGTTTCTTAGAAATAAGTTGAGTGAAATCAAGAAGGGTAAAGATGAAAGTATGCAAGCATACTTCTTAAGAATCACCGACATCAAGAACGATCTCCTATCTATTGGGGAAACCATTACTGACAGAGAAATGACACTCACAACTCTCGGAGGATTACCATCTGAATGGTATGTGTTCAGGACTACTCTTCTGAACAATAATGTAATTCCTAGTTTCGAGGAATTAATGGCTAGATGCATTCAAGAACAAACAAGGGTAGAAGTGCAAGAAATGCCCATGCCTAAAGGTCCTCCTGCTGCCTTTTCTTCTCATGCAAAGAGAAGAAATGACTCACACCGGGACGATGATCAAAATCCCTCTGATGGCAAATCAAAGGAATGACAAATTCAACAGCAAAGGTAAGAGGAGAGCTGGAGATCGAGGAAGAGAACAACCATTCAGGAAGGCTAGAAAGTCCAGGATGTATTAAATGCACCTGACCTCAAAAGGAACCTAGTGTCCATCTTGGCAATGGAAGACAGAGGCTACAAGGTAACCTTCAGCAATGGCAAGGTATGTATATGGAAAAATAATGATAAAGATTCCTTTACTCTTGGGTTTAGTGTTGATTCATTATATCAGGTCGATGGAAGTCCACTAGGTGTCATGTCTTGTGACACAACTCTTTAGTCCGAACTTTGGCATCGGAGGTTTTCCCACCTTCATTACAAATCTCTACCCGATGTAAGACAGATGGTAACAGGGATGCCCGAATTCCAAGTAGAGAAATAAGGTGTATGTCCGGGATGTGCCGAAGGAAAGCTCAAAAGGGGACCATTCCCCTCAAGCCAAAGCAAGACCTCGGATATATTACAGTTGGTTCACTCAGGCATACCTGAGGTTGGCATTAAGAGGGAGACTACTACACCACATACTCCTGAGCAGAATGGTTTGGTGGGAAGGAAGAACTGCACGATGATGGAAGCTGTCCGGGCCATGCTACATGATCAAAGACTTCTGAAGTTTCTATGGGCTGAAACTACAATCACCGTCGTATATGTACAAAATCGATGCCCTCATCAAGCATTGGGTTCCAAGACTCTTGAAGAAAAGTTCATCGCAAGGTGAACAATCTTCTGACTTTGAGGAGCTCTCAAGAAGCCGACACCAGGGAACTGAAAGAAAATGATGATGAAGCAATGCCTGATGTAGAAGAGCCCATGGATCTGATTGATTCTCATCCACATGAGCCTTCCTCTTCTAGGAAGAGGCCTTCATGGCTTAGGGGGATACTTGATGATTCTGAAGGACATGATGCACCCTGAGGAACCTTCCGTCAAATTAAGAAACTTAACAAGTATCAGGGATACCTGACCATCATGAGCACGATCATACAAAATGAGCCTTCATCATTCTCAGATGTCGTCAAGCATTAACTATGGAAGGGTGCTATGACCATAGAATATGAGTCTATTATGGAGAATGATGTCTGGGAAGTAGTTCCTAGACCCTGGACAAGACAATTGTTACTTCAAAATGGCTTTACAAGATAAAGCATGCAGCAAATGGAAGTATGGAAAAGTATAAGGTTCATTTTGTTGCTCGTGGTTTATCCCAGAAGGAAGGTATAGACTATGATATTTGCACCTGTTGCCAGATATACGACCATCCGCTTGATCATAGCCCTTGTGACTTCACAAGGATGGAACCTACATCAGATGGATGTCAAGACTGCGTTCTTGCACAGTTTGATCAAAGAAGAGGTCTACATGGAGCAACCCGGAGGATTTGAGATTTATGATTGAAAATCTCATGTATGCAGGTTGAAGAAGGCTCTCTATGGGCTGAAGCAAGCACCCCGAGCATGGTATGAGAGGATCGATAGCTACTTGATGAAGCTGGGATTCACTAGGAGTGAAGCTGATCCTAACCTTTACTTTAAGGTTGAAGATGACAAGCCTCTCATACTGGTGTTGTGTGTGGATGACCTCTTTCTAATAGGTGCAAACCCTCTCATTCACAAATGTAAGAGGGAGATGGCTTCTGAATTTGAAATGAAGGACCAAGGACTTGAAGTGTGGCAGAAGCCAAGGGAAATTTTCCTATCTCAAGGAAAATATGTGGTAAAGATATTGGAAAAATTTGGTATGATGGACTGCAAGCCTATGACTACCTCGAGGATCTTAAATTTTAAAAGTTATATGGTAGTGATGTCGGACCAGATTTGGGAAATGCCTCTGAGTTTCATAAACTCATTCGCATTGATGTTCTTGGTGAACCTCCATCCAAACATATGTTTTGCAGTTAGCATTGTGAGCTCATATTTGGTTGAGCCTCACTAGATTGATGCCAAGAATCTTTTGAGATATCTTCGTGGCACAATGGGTTAAGATACACTGTCGAATATGTGAGACTACTTGGATATACTGATGTTGATTGGGCAGGCAGTGTGGTGGACCGTAAGAGCACTTCCGAGTGTTGTTTCACCTTGGGATCTGCTTCGATATCCTGGATGAGCAGGAAGCAGAAGTCGGTGACTTTGAGCACCGCTGAAGCAGGATATACTGTTGCTAGCATGACCTCGTGTGAGGCAGTCTGGTTGCGAAAGCCCTTCAGTGAGCTATTTGGATTTACATTGGATACCATTGTGATTCTCTATAACAACCAAAGGTGGGATTCGATTATTGAGGAATCCCGTATTCGTCGATTGCTCCAGTAGATAGACATCATCTGGGATATGGTAAGTTGATGAGCAAGGAGGCTCCATCGCATTAAGATGATGTACAGGTTGATACACCTTGTCAAAGCCCTAAGGAAATATATAATTTGTGATTTTCCCAAACGACTTGGAGTCATCAAGGAACCCTTGTACAAGGGTCCTGCATGTTGCATACATTGAGCTCTGGGAGCTCTGAGGGCTTGTGGTTCTTACTGGAGCAACATACAACCACAGGGTGACTCACCCTCCCCTGGTGGTGCGCACTGGAACAAGATGATTCGCTCTCTTGTGGAACAAGATGATTCGCTCTCTTGTGGGACAAGATGATTCGCTCTCTTGTGGAACAGGATGATTTGCTCTCTTGTGTAGCAGGATGATTAGTTCTCCTGTGAGGCCTGGATTGATGTGTTCTCCATGGGGGTCTGGATTGATGTGTTCTCCATGGCAATTGTAGCAGGATTGATGTGTTCTCCTGTGAGGACAGGATTGATTAGTTCTCCTATCGAGGCATCCTACCCATGCTATTTGGGACTCATGGGAAGTACCTCTCATCTGATCAATGAGCAGGGAAATGAAGTTAGGGACCATAGTAGTACCGATGGACGCATCGTTGTAACTACCGTACTCCCTACGCTAGGATGACCTCCATTGATCTGGGATCAATGATACTGGTATGGGACCAGTGGTAGGAGTTGTACCATACTATGACGCTGACTTCGGGTCGGTTGAGACTGGTCTGGGATCAGTGGTACATACTCTGAGACTGAATTTGAGTCAGTGGAGGATGATATTGGTCTGGGACCATTGGAGTTGTACTCACTATGACGCTGACTTTGGGTTGGTTGAGACTGGTCTGGGACCAGTGGTACATACTCCGAGACTGACTTTGAGTCAGTATGATACATCCTCGATCATTTCTTCTTCTTCATAATTCGGACAAAAGTAGAGTAGAACAGAACAATGCAAGAGCAGAGCTGAACATAACAAAACAATATAGATCAGTGCAGGGCAGAACAAGACAAAGCAGAACATGCAAAATAGAGAAGAGCAGGGCAAGGGTCAGGTTGTACAAGGCAGTTCATCTGATGGATGAATAGTAACGACCGATAGACAGATTGCAGATAAAGTTCTCCATGGTTGAGAGGGAGTGTTAAAATTGACAACGAGGGCAAAACTTCATATATGAGTCTCTTCTCTACTGCGCTGAAATGGGTCTCTCTCTCTCACACATGTGAAGTCGGAAGCTATTGAATTTGAAGCTGCAACTGCAGAAGTAAAGATTGACTTGCATGGCCTAGAAGATCTCCTCTTTGGAACTATGTTGTAGGTTCATCTGAACCTCCTTTGAAAGTCGCAACTTTTGGTGGTGGAATGAAGTCAATCCGACGAACAGTTTGCAAGATATCGACTGCCCTAGTTTGAAGCTGGAAACTGCTGAAACTGAAGCTGCAACTGCAGAAGTAAAGATTGACTTGCGTGGCCTAGAAGATATCCTCATCTGAACTGCGCTGTAGGTTCATCTGAACCTCCTCTAGAAGCTGAAACTTTTGGTGGTGGAATGAATTCAATCCGACTGTCGGTTTGTGAGATATGGTCTGCCCTAGTTTGATAATGAAGCCGCTAATGTTGATGCTGCTGATCTATGGTTTGTTGCTGCTGATATGAATCAGATTTATTGTACTATTTCTCTCTGCTGAATTATTGAAGATAAAAGAAGATTTGATCAAAGGGTTTCCCCACACATTGTGGGGTTTGTCCCTGGCTAGCCGCCACATCTTGTGTCTCTTGTCTTGGCTTGTTTTCTGTCGATCGTTTAATGTTCTATCTGCACTTTACTTTATGTACATGTGATTGCTAATCAGTGGAATATAATAAGAAAAAGAAGTAAACTATTATAAGCATAGAACATACCATAACTTAACAAAATATCCTTCACTTCTTCATTCTTTGCCTTCCTTTTAGGTTCTCCCACTACTTTAGCCACATGAGCTTCACTTCAGTTCTTTCTCTTATTATTATTTTTGTTTGGACAGTCCCTCTTAAAGTGTCCAAATTAGTTACATCCAAAATATTGCACCTTAGACGCATCCTTCTTCTTGGGCTTGCCAAACTTTCCCTTCTTCATATTCTTGACTCAGGCTAAAAAGGCTTGAGTTTTCTCATCATATCCAATGTCATATTTGACCTTGATCATTGATTCTTCCAGTATGCATTGTGCCCACAACTCATCAAATGGAGTTGAATCTTTCTTGGAGTATATACTTGTTGCAAATTTTCTCCATTCTGATGGAAATTCATTAAGAACACATATGGTCATGTCTGAATCAATGATTGACTCCCTGAGTCCTTGTAAATGGTCCCTTAATTGAGAAATTCTCATGAGGAAGGATGCAATATCCTTATCCTTCGACTTCTTCATTCTATACATCTTGTTTCGCAACAACATCTTTTGACCTGTTGTATCTACAAAGTATAGATTCACTAGATTGTCATAAATTTCCTTAGAAGTCTTTAGATTTTCCACAAACGGAACAAGAGAATCCTTTATTGATTTGATTATGATCCTTTGTGCCCTTACTTCCCCTTTCTTGTACTTCACTAGTTCTTGTGTCCTTTCTTTGCTAGGTTCAGTAATTTTCCCAGTGACATATTCCATCACTTCTTATTCTGTCAGTATCAAGTCAAATATTTTCTTCCATTATAAATAGTTTGATGCTCTAATGAGCTTATTTCACTCCTTGTAGAACGAACTCACGTGACTTGAATATTCAACTATGGTGTAATAGTATGATACTTGATGAGCAAGGTTCTTATTGATGAAGTCTCCAACATTTTTTATACCTTCAAGACCTTTGGAGAGTCCTTGATGATGTCCTTGAAATATGTCCCTAAGGTTCCTCCACCAACAAATTTCTAGATTGATGCCTTACAAGTAGACTTCTTCTTACGAGATTGATGTAGTCCTTGATCTTCTTCCTAGATTGGAAGGTTTCCTACTAACGAGTCTTTAACCAGATCCATTCAAGAGACAATATTCTTATAGCCTTTTTCTTTCAGGACTTGAGAGCTTCTTGATCAACAATACATTCTAGTGTCCTTCCAGTTGCCTTCTTTGTTCACCTTAGCTTTGAAACCATGTTAGAAAATGTAAAAATGAAGCTTATTAATATTATTTTCTTTAACCTTGATATTTGGTTGTTGTTAAATTATGGTATGTTCTATGCTTATAACAGTTTACTTCTTTTTCTTATTATATTCCACCGATTAGCAATCACATGTACATAAAGTAAAGTGCAGATAGAACATTAAACAATCAATAGAAAACAAGCCAAGACAAGAGACACAAGATGTGGCGGCTAGCCAGGGACAAACCCCACAATGTGTGGGGAAACCCTTTGATCAAATCTTCTTTTATCTTCAATAATTCAGCAAAGAGAAATAGTACAATAAATCTGATTCATATCAGCAGTAGCAAACTCTAGATCAGTAGCATCAACATTAGCGGCTTCATTATCAAACTAGAGCAGAGCATATCTCACAAACCGACAGTCGGATTGACTTCATTCCACCACCAAAAGTTTCGGCTTCCAGAGGAGGTTCAGATGAACCTATAGCGCAGTTCCGATGAGGAGATCTTCTAGGCCACGCAATTCAATCTTTACTTCTGCAGTTGCAGCTTCAGTTTCAGCGGTTTCCGACTTCAAACTAGGGCAGTCGATATCTTGCAAACCGTTCGTCGGATTGACTTCATTCCACCGCCAAAAGTTGCGGCTTTCAAAGGAGGTTCAGATGAACCTACAGCGCAGTTCCAAAGAGGAGATATTCTAGGCCACGCAAGTCAACCTTTACTTCTTCAGTTGCAACTTTAAATTCAACAGCTTCCGGCTTCACATGTGTGAGAGAGAGAGACCCATTTTAGCGCAGTAGAGAAGAGACTCATATCTGCGCAGTAGAGAGAGAGAGAGATGTGATGAGATGAGTGAGTCCAAATGAGGAAAATTCCTCTTATATTTATACACAACTTTGGTGGATGAATAGATGCGACTGTTGGGCTTCTGAGCCTACATGAGTTGTAGGTCGGCTTGATAATAATTCCATAATCAAAATAAATTCATATCTCCATGAATACTTATCGGAATTGGATGATCTTTATATCAATCCTACACCTCTCAACGAGAGGAATCTAATAAAAATATTATTAGCCATGAATAAGAAGACCCACATGAAGTTTTTCCCTGGTTTCCAATTTTAACACTCCCTCTCAACCATGGAGAACTTCATCTGCAATCTGTCTATCGGTCATTACTATTCATCCATCAAATGCACTGCCTTGTACAGCCTGACCCTTGCCCTGCTCTGCTCTATTTTGCATGTTCTGCTTTGTCTTGTTCTGCCCTGCACTGATCTGTATTGTTTTGTTATGTTCAGCTCTGCTCTTGCATTGTTCTGTTCTACTCTGCTTTTGTCCGAATTATGAAGAAGAAGAAATGATCGAGGATGTATCATACTGACTCAAAGTCAGTCTCAGAGTATGTACCCCTGGTCCCAGACCAGTCTCAACCAACCCAAAGTCAGCGTCATAGTGAGTACAACTCCAATGGTCCCAGACCAATATCATCCTCCACTAACTCAAAGTCAGTCTCAGAGTATGTACCACTGATCCCAGACCAGTCTCAACCGACCCGAAGTCAGCGTCATAGTATGGTACAACTCCTACCACTGGTCCCAGACCTGTATCATTGATCCCAGATCAATGGAGGTCATCCTAGCGTAGGGAGTACGGTAGTTACAGCGATGCGTCCATCGGTACTACTATGGTCCCTAACTTCATTTCCCTGCTCATTGATCAAATGAGAGGTACTTCCCATGAGTCCCAGACTGCATGGGTAGGATTCCTCGACAGGAGAACTAATCAATCCTATCCTCACAGGAGAACACATCAATCTTGCTACAATTGCCATGGAGAACACATCAATCCAGGCCTCACAGGAGAACACATCAATCCTGCTACAATTGCCATGGAGAACACATCAATCCAGGCTACCATGGAGAACACATCAATCCAGGCCTCACAGGAGAAATAATCATCTTGCTACACAGGAGAGCGAATCATCCTGTTCCATAAGAGAGCGAATCATCTTGTCCCACAAGAGAGCGAATCATCTTGTTCCAGTGTGCACCACTAGGGGAGGGTGAGTCACCCTGTGGTCATATGTTGCTCCAGTAGGAACCGCAAGCCTTCAGAGCTCCCAGAGCTCAATGTATGCAACATGCAGGACCCTTGTACAAGGGTTTCTTGCCGACTCCAAGTCATTTGGGAAAATCACAGATTAGATCTTTCCTCGGGGCTTTGACAAGGTGTATCAACCTGTACATCATCTTAATGTGATGGAGCTTCCTTGCTCATCGACTTACCATATCCCAGATGATGTCTATCTGCTGGAGCAATTGACGAATACGGGATTCCTCAATAATCGAATCCCACCTCTGGTTGTTACAGAGAATCACAGTGGTATCCAATGTAAATCCAAACAGCTCACTGAAGAGCTTTCGCAACCAGACTGCCTCACATGAGGTTATGCTAGCAACAATATATCCTGCTTCGGCGGTGCTCAAAGCCACCAACTTCTGCTTCCTGCTCATCCAGGATATCGAAGCAGATCCCAAGGTGAAACAGTACCCGGAAGTGCTCTTACGGTCCACCACACTACCTGCCCAATCAACATCAGTATATCCAAGTAGTCTCACATCTCTGGCAGTGTATCTTAATCCATGAGAGATTGTCCTAAAGACATCTCAGAAGATTCCTGGCATCAATCCAGCGAGGCTCAACCAAATATGAGCTCACAATGCTAACTGCAAAACATATGTTCGGACGGAGGTTCACCAAGAACATCAATGCGAATGAGTTATTGAAACTCAGAGGCATTTCCTAAGTCTGGTCCAACATCACTACCATATAACTTCTAAAAGTTAAGATCCTCGAGGTAGTCACAGGCTTGCAGTCCATCATACCAAATCTTTCCAATATCTTTACCACATATTTTCCTTGAGATAGGAAAATTTCCCTTGGATTCTGCCATACTTCAAGTCCTTGGTCCTTCATTCCAAATTCAGAAGCCATCTCCCTCTTACATTTGTGAATGAGAGGGTTTGCACCTGTTAGAAAGAGTTCATCCACATACAACACCAGTATGAGAGGCTTGTCATCTTCATCCTTAAAGTAAAGGTTAGGATCAACTTCACTCCTAGTGAATCCCAGCTTCATCAAGTAGCTATCGATCCTCTCATACCATGCTCGGGGTGCTTGCTTCAGCCCATAGAGAGCCTTCTTCAACCTGCATACATGAGTTTTTCAATCATAAATCTCAAATCCTTCAGGTTGCTCCACATATACCTCTTCTTTGATAGAACCATGTAAGAACGCGATCTTGACATCCATCTGATGTAGGTTCCATCCTTGTGAAGCCACAAGGGCTATGATCAAGCGGATGGTCGTATATCTGGCAATAGGTGCAAATATCATAGTCTATACCTTCCTTCTGGGATAAACCACGAGCAACAAAATGAACCTTATACTTTTCCATACTTCCATTTGCTGCATGCTTTATCTTGTAAATTCATTTTGAAGTAACAATTGTCTTTTCTAGGGTCTGGGAACTACTTCCCAGACATCATTCTCCATAATAGACCCATATTCCATGGTCATAGCATCCTTACATAGTTAATTCTTGATGACATCTGAGAATGATGAAGGTTCATTTTGTATGATTGTGCTCATGATGGTCAGGTATCCCTGATACCTGTTAAGTTTCTTACTTTGATGGAAGGTTCCTCAGGGTGCAGCATGTCCTTCAGCATCATCAAGTATCCCCCTAAGCCATGAAGGCCTCTTCCTAGAAGAGGAAGGCTCATGTAGATGAGGATCAATCAGATCCATGGGTTCTTCTACATCAGACATTGATTCATCATCCTTCTCTTTCGATTCCCTGGTGTCGGCTTCTTGAGAGCTACTCAAAGTCAGATGATTGTCCACCTTGCTGAGGGCCATATCTTTGTCAAAGGTGACATCATGACTAATCACGACTTCCCTTTGACCGATGGTGAACATTTCTTCAGGAGCTTAGGAACCCAATGCTTGATGAGGGCATCGATTTTGTACATATACAATGGTGATTGTAGTTTCAGCCCATAGAAAATTCGGAAGTCTTTGATCATGTATCATGGTCCGGACAACTTCCATCATCGTGCGGTTCTTCCTTCTCACCACACCATTCTGCTCAGAAGTATGTGGTGTAGTAGTCTCCCTCTTAATGCCAACCTTAGGTATGCCTGAGTGAACCAATTGTAATATATCGGAGGTCTTTCTTTGGCTTGAGGGGAATGGTCCCCTTTTGAGCTTTCCTTTGGCACATCCTGGACATACACCTTCTTTCTCTACTCAGAATTCGGGCATCCCTGTCACCATCTGTCTTACATCGGGTAGAGCTTTGTAATGAAGGTGGGCAAACCTCCGATGCCAAAGTTCGGACTAAATAGTTGTGTCACAAGACATGACACCTAGCGGACTTCCATCGACCTGATATAATGAATCAACACTAAACCCAAGAGTAAAGGCATCTTTAACATTATTTTTCCATATACATACCTTGCCATCGCTGAAGGTTACCTTGTAGCCTTTGTCTTCCATTGCCGAGATGGACACTAGGTTCTTTTTGAGGTCAGGTGCATTTAATACATCTTGGAATTTCTAGCCTTCTTGAATGCTTGTCCTCTTCCTTGATTCCCAACTCTCCTCTTACCTTTGCTGTTGAATTTGTCATTCCTTTGATTGCCATCAGAGGGATTTCGAGTTGCACCACTGCACAGTGTACCATGCTTCTCTAATCATGATTATCATCATGTTGCCCATGTCCATGATTTTATCCATCATAATGCTGCTCAAACTAGTGTGCATCATCATCATGCTATCTTATATTTCCATGATCTCATGTTGCCCTTTATGTCCATGATCTCATTCATCATGATGCTCATGATCTCATACATAGTGACTTGCTTTATCGCAAATGTAACATCGTCATTTTCTTCTAGCCTTAGGTCCAACCTTTCCTTTTGATTTAGTCCCAGAATTATTTCTTTTCTTTGCATGAGAAGAAAAGGCAGCAGGAGGACCTTTAGGCATGGGCATTTCTTGCACTTCTTCCCTTGTTTCTTCTTGAATGCATCTAGCCATTAATTCCTCGAAACTAGGAATTACATTATAGTTCAAAAGATTAGTCCTGAACACATACCATTCAAATGGAAATCCTCCAAGAGTTGTGAGTGCCATTTCTCTATCAGTAATAGTTTCCCCAATAGATAGGAGATCGTTCTTGATCTCGGTGATTCTTAAGAAGTATGCTTGCATACTTTCATCTTTACCCTTCTTGATTTGCCTCATCTTATTTCTAAGAAACAAAACTTGAATTGCATCATTAACTTTAAATAAACTCACCAGTCTATCGTAGATTTCCTTGGAGGTGTCCAGTTCAGAGATGTAGGCCACCAAGTGCTTGTCGATAGAGTCCCATATGATCTTCTATTGTTTTGACTTCTCCATTTTTTCATTTGTTCCAGGCAGCAGCGGATGCATTTGCTGGAGGCTCAACAATATTGCCTCTCACATGATCCAACACTCCTTGATTCTCAAGGGTTAGATCGATAGACATCTTCCATCTGTGATAGTCAGCTTTCTCACGGAGCTTGTCTTCAGCAGGAAAGAGTGTTGAGGACCCCATAGTTCTTTTAGGATAGCCTTGCCAATATTCTCTTCGATGATTGCTCTTGCTCTTGCTCAGGCTTTGTCTTCACCTCAGCTCTGATACCATGTTAAATTATGGTATGTTCTATGCTTATAACAGTTTACTTCTTTTTCTTATTATATTCCACCGATTAGCAATCACATGTACATAAAGTAAAGTGCAGATAGAACATTAAACGATCGACAGAAAACAAGCCAAGACAAGAGACACAAGATGTGGTGGCTAGCCAGGGACAAACCCCACAATGTGTGGGGAAACCCTTTGATCAAATCTTCTGCAGAGAGAAATAGTACAATAAATCTAATTCATATCAGTAGTAGCAAACTCTAGATCAGTAGCATCAGCATTAGCGGCTTCATTATCAAACTAGGGCAGACCATATCTCACAAACCGACAGTCGGATTGACTTCTTTCCACCACCAAAAGTTTCAACTTCCAGAGGAGGATCAGATGAACCTACATCACAGTTCAGATGAGGAGATCTTCTAGGCCACGCAAGTCAATCTTTACTTCTGTAGTTGCAGCTTCAGTTTCAGCAGTTTCCGGCTTCAAACTAGGGCAGTCGATATCTTGCAAACCGTTCGTCAGATTGACTTCATTCCACCACCAAAAGTTGCGGCTTTCAAAGGAGGTTCAGATGAACCTACAGCGCAGTTCCAAATAGGAGATCTTCTAGGCCATGCAAGTCAATCTTTACTTCTTCAGTTGCAGCTTCAAATTCAACAGCTTCTGGCTTCACATGTGTGAGAGAGAGAGACCCATTTCAGCGCAGTAGAGAAGAGACTCATATCTGCGCGGTAGAGAGACAGAGATGTGATGAGATGAGTGAGTCCAAATGAGGAAAAGTCCTCTTATATTTATACACAACATTGGTGGGTGAATAGATGTGACTGTTGGGCTTCTGAGCCTACATGAGTTGTAGGTCGGCTTGATAATAATTCCATAATCAAAATAAATTCATATCTCCATGAATACTTATCTAAATTGGATGATCTTTATATCAATCCTACACCTCTCGACGAGAGGAATCTAATAAAAATATTATTAGCCATGAATAAGATTACCCACATGAAGTTTTTCCCTGGTTGCCAATTTTAACAATTGTGAATATTTATTATATTCTTATATGTTCTTCAGTTAGATCTTTTCATCAAATAATAACAATAACAACAACAACAATATAGGACACATATATAGGCTCTCAGCAAGGGAAAAACCCCTCAAAGGGGAAAACCTGAAAACTCTTAGTTTCTTAGAATCTGCGTCAAATGTGATACAACCCAAACCCTAGACCAAGTCCTTCTCCCAGTAGCAAGTCAACCCTCCAACAATTCTTTCCCTGATTCAGCATCATCTTCAACCTACAATTTCGATATCCTGTAATTATACGTGAATTTATGTAATCGTGAATTCATGTAATCACCTGAATTCCTGTAATCGCGAGTTCATGTAATCACCTGAATTCCTGTAATCGTGAATTCTTGCAATCACACTTGAATTCATATACTTGTGAATTCCTACAATCTCACCTGAATTCCTATAATTTTGAATACCTGAAATAACACCCAAATTCCTATAATCATGAATTCCTGCAACCGTACCTGAATTCCTGTAGTACTGAATTCCTATAATCAAACCTAAATTCTTGTAATTGCAAATTCCTACAACCGCACCCGCATTCCCAACTATTGAGAAATCTAAAGGGCAAAGATTATCTGTGATTTCTCTTTACTTGATATCTTCTTGTGATGTATTTTTACTTATTATCTTTGTTACTTATTATTATGTGTGTGTATCATCAAACAACCGTAAAAACAAGAAGAATAAGAACACAAAATATAGGTTGCAAGTCAGGGCCAAAACCTCTCTATTTGAGAGGAAAACCCACAAATCTCTTCTCTTCCTTATATATTTTTCAATTGACGAATTCCAATACCTTAATACTGAACTCAGTACCCTCCAAGACCAAGACCAACCTATCTGGATAATGTTCTAACCTAGATCTAATCAAACCTAGTCAAATCTCTTCCAATATCACTTCTTTGTCCTCCAGCTGCAGACTTTCAGCCTCCACTACAGATCTAAAATTTTGGCTTCCCCAAAATTTGTTGCTACCACACGTGAGCTTCAATCTACCTTCTGAGCCTTCCTTTGACCTTCGCTTGCCTTTCCCTGACCTTAGGAGCTTTAGGATGACCCTTGATGACCTTCACTTGACCTTCATGCCTTCTTTTATCCAAGATCGAACTTGTAGATAGAAACCCTAGATCTCGTGCAAAAACCATAGCCCTCCTTAGCACGTGTGATAGAAATAGCCCAAACAAAAGTTTCCTTTGTCCTCTTCCTTCTTCGTTGCCTTCATATTCCTCCTGCTTCGCTAGAATGAGAGATGGATGAATGTGTCTCGAGGAGGTCGAGTTTCCTCCCATATATAGGCTCTTCAAGCTGGATGTGGCTCTTCCTTTTAGGCTTACTTGCCAGCTGCCATGATGACTTGGTATTGGAGGGTACTTTGACTCTTTAAATGACAAAAATAATTTTATGTGCCTGAAGGGGTATTCAACCTATGAAAATGACTCTTTTGACTTCTTGACCTAAGACAAATCTTAGAAGCACTCAATGGGTGCTTGACCTATAAAATAAAATACCTTGAGCATGAAAATCATGCTCAAATCAATAATAATAGTTTTTCGTTCATTTTACAATTTGCAAGAAACAAAAGTATATTTCATATTTATGAAGACTGAACCTAGTTACACATTTTTCAACACTCCCTCTTAACTAGGGAGGTATTCATAAATGGTACATGTACATTCTCAATCTAAAGAGATCTCATAAGAAGAGTCAGATTGGTAACCCATATGTTTAGCATCATATCAATTGGCATTGTCACATAGCAAGGCCTTGACTAACAACTCTATTTCTCCACAAGACCATAGCATAATGCTAGCAAGACAAATGATTTATAGACACCATCATCATTGTCTCTCAAGGTACATACTCCACTCGGGTGTTCAAAAAGTATGACCTTCTTTGGACTATTCTTATCTTGGATAGTCAGTCCTGAAAGAATATCGGTCCATGACTACTCTTATCTTGGATTCCCTACCACATCCTCATAGAGTATCGAATGCCATATGCTTACCCAATCCTCCATTATATTTACTCGAGTGAATACAAGAATGTTGTACCTATCTCTCCCTGTCAACTAGGGAGGATACATCAACCAAACCAAGCTTGTCTCTCAAATACGAAATTTTCTTATTAGCAAGAGATTTTGTCAATATATCAGCTACCTGCTCATTGGTGTAGATATATTGTAGTTGCAATACACCATCTTGTACTAGCTTGCGAATGAGTGATACTTGTTGTTGATATGCTTTGTCTTTCCATGAAACAATGGGTCTTTAGACAATCATATACAATTGTTGATATCATAATGTATCACTGTAGGGTCCATTGGTCCTTTGAATAGGTAAGATAGAAGCTTCCTCAACTAGAACGCTTCTCTGCTTACCTCACATACTGCAATAAACTCTGCCTCAACACTACTTAAACTAATTATATCTTTCTTTCAGCTCATCCATGAGATAATGGAGGATCCCAAACTAAAACAACCCGTGATAGTGCTCCTTCCATCTTATTCACTGCCTCCCCAATCAGAATCTATATATCCAATCAGTTGGACATCATTCCTCCTATCGTACTTCAAGAAGTAGTGGATGGTTCTTTGCAAATATCTCAAAATGTGTTTTGTTGCTATCCAATGATCATGCTTTGACTCCACTTGGAAGTGACTGAGAACATTTACTGTAAAGCATATGTCTAGTTGAGTATTCCCCAAGTACATCAGTGAGCCAATCAATTGTCTATAATTGGAAGGATCCATAGGGATCGATTTAGAACTCCTTAGTCTTCTCAAATTTATCGGGGTTGTCATTGGTTTGAAATCCATCATGTCAAACCTCTTCAACATCTTGATCACATACTTACATTGACCTAGATAGATTTCATGGGGTCTTTGTCAGACTTCTAGTCCCAAATAGTAATTCATTAACCCTAGATCCTTCATGTCAAATTATGTTGCTATTTGGTTCTTTCATTCTTCAATTCAACCTTCTACACCTGTCAAGAGAAGATCATCTACATATAGAAGAATGATTATGAGTTCACCCTTCACAACCTTAATATAAAGGTTTGGATCAACAAAAGTCTTTGTGAAGCCTAATCTCTGAAGGTATGAATCCGTCCTAGCATACCATGCCCTTGGTGCTTGTTTGAGGCCATATAATGCTTATTCAATCTACAAACATATGCCTTTATGTCTTTAACTTCATATCCAAAGGGTTGTTCTATATAGACTTCCTTATGAGTTGTGCCATTCATAAATGCAATCTTGATATCCATTTGATGGATGTTCCATCCCATCGATGCTGCCAAAGGGACCAATGAACATATAGTTGTATACCTTGTTGTAAGAGAAAATGTCTCTTCATAGTTTATGCCTTCTAGTTGAGAGAAACCCCTAGCCATAAATCTTGCCTTATACTTGTCAAATCTTCCTTCTGTTGCATGTTTTACCTTATATATCCATTTGGAAGTCACCACAGATTTGTCTTCAGGCCTATGCACGATCTCCCAAACTCCATTCTTAATTCATAGCATCCTTTCATTCTTGATGATTGACGAATTCTTCAAAAGTGGATGGCTCTACTTCTATTAGTTTTGTCATGTAGGCTACATAACCAGAATATCATTTGGGCTTCTCCTTTCCCTGAATGTGCCTTGAGCTGCAGCATGACCCTCTGCATCATGTAGTGTAAACTTCAACTAGTTAGGTCACTTTCTTGATTCAATGATGACCACAGGTTGAATAGGTACACTCAAACCTTCATCTTCATGGTTATATTCTTCTTCTTCCCCTGTGACTTCTTCTTCAAATACTAGAAGTTCTTCATCATCAAAATCCATAGGAAGTTCCCTGGATTTCTTGAATGTGATGCTTTCATCAAATATAACATCTCGACTTACTTCTATACAGTGTCTTCCCTTTATGTAGATCCTATAGGCCTTAGAGGAGTTACTGTAGCCAACAAATGTTCCTCTCATGTCTGAAGGGTCCAACTTCTTTCTTTTGTACTTCGGTATATGAATATATATAGGACAACCAGAGATTCAAAGATGATCCACAGTTGGTTTCTTCCAAGTAAATACTTATTCGGGAGTTTTGTTATCTAGTGACCTATGGGGACTTTAATTTTGAATATATACAACTGTTTTAGTGGCTTTTTGACACAAAAATTTTGGTAGATCTTGATCATGTAACATTTCTTTTACACATTCTTCAATGGATCAGTTCCTTCACTCTGCAACTCCATTTTGTTCTGTATTATATGGGACTATCAGTCCCCTCCTAATCCTAGACTCCTTACAAAATGCTATGATTTCCTTGGATGTATACTCTCCTCCATTATCAAACCTTAGTATCTTGATTCTCCTTTCTGTAAGGTTCTCTACTTCAACTTTGAATTCTTGAAATCTGGTAAATATGTTAGCCTTGGATTTCATTAAGTAAACCCAAGTTTTTCTTGAATGATCATCTATAAATGTGACATAATATAGATTACCTCCAAGAGATTTTAGATTCAGATGACCACAAACATCAGAATGAATAAGATCCAAGTTTTTTTGTACTATGAAGCACTACTTCCAAATGCTCTCTTGGTTTTCTTAACCAATGCACATCCTTTGCATACTCATTCTTGATCTTCCTTCGATTCGTGGATTCCATCTACTATAGAACACAGAGTTGGAAGGATTTTGAAATGAAGTGGCCAAATATTCTATGCTAGAGTTCACATGGGATGATTTCAATGTGAACCAAAGCTTGTGCAAGAGGAGATATCAACCTGTAAAGTCTTCCTTCACGAATATTGATTACTCTAGCATTATTTATGCTTGATTTATTACTCCATACTACAAATTTTCCATCAATGAAAGCTACTCTATCACCCTTATCTTCTAAACTTGAGATACAAAGTAAGTTCTTATGCAAACCTGGAACAAATAGGATGTTGTTGAGATGAATGTTTCTTCCATTTTCCAGTGCTATAGAAGTTGATCCAATTCCTCTTACATGATAGCTCTTATTATCTCCAAGTTCCACTTAGTAAGTAAATTTTCCCTTTGATAATGTCTTCAGTTGTTTGGGATGACCAGTCATGTGTCTAGATGCACCACTATCAATTACTCAAATGTTCTCACCTTGGAATGTGCTAGTGAGTGCCGAAAAAATATCTTCATATTTTTCTTTATTATTTCCTTCTTTGTGGTAAATAGAAGTCTCCATGCCTTGATGCCTTTCTTGAAATAAATTTCTACCTTTGAACACTTCTTGAGGAACTCCTTCAATGAAGTGGAGATCTTCATAGTGCCCTTAGTTGGCCTTAGCTCTGATACCATGTTAAGAAATCTAAAAGGAAATGATTATCTATGATTTCTCTTTACTTGATAATTGCTTGTGATGTCTTTTTACTTATTAGCTTTGTTACTTATTATTATGTGTGTGTATCATCAAACAACTACCAAAACAAGAAGAACAAGAACACATAATATAGGCTGCAATCCATGGCCAAAACCTCTCTAATTGAGAGGAAAACCTACAAATCTCTTCTCTTCCTTATAGATTCTTCAATTGATGAATTGCAAGACCTTAAGACTGAACTCAGTACCCTCCAAGGAAAATACCAACCTATCTAGATAATGTGATAACCTTGTTCCAATCAAACCCAGTCAAAGCTCTTCCAGCAGCACTTCGTCATCCCCCCACTACAAAATTTCTGCCTCCACTGCAAAACTGAAATTTTGGCCTCCCCATAGTTGTTGTTTCCAAATGTGTGAGATTTGATCTGCCTTTTGAGCCTTCCTTTGACCTTTTCTTTCCTTTCCCTAACCTCAGGAGCTTGAGGATGACCCTTGGTGACCTTCCCTTGACCTTCTTTCCTTCTTCTCCCCAAGAGTGAACTTGTAAATAGAAACCCTAGAATTGATGTAGAAACCCTAGTCCTCCTTAGCACATGTGAGAGAGAACTATCCCAAACAAAATTTTCCTTCTTACTCTTCCTTCTTCACTACCTTCTTCTCCCTCCTTCTTCGCTAGAACAAGAGATGGATGAGCGTGTCTCAAGGAGGTCGAGTTTCCTCCTATATATAGGCTCTTCAAGGTGGACGAGGCTCTTCCTTTTAGGCTGACTTACCAGCTACCAGATCGACTTGGTCTTGGAGGGTACTTTGATTCTTTAAATGACAAAAATAATTTTATTTACAAGTTACAATGTGCCCGAAGGAGTCTTCAACTTATGACAATGAATCTTTTGACTTCTTGACCTAAGACAAACCCTAGAATCACTCAATGGGTGCTTGACTTATAAAATAAAATACCTTGAGCATGAAAACCATGCTCCAAAATAAATAATAATGATTTTTCTTTCATTTTACAATTTATCAAAAACAAAGGTACATTTCATATTTATGAAGACCGACCCTAGTGACATATTTTTCAACATTAACTAAATATAAAACTCTTTTTCTTGTAGATCAAACTTGTGTATGAGTGAGTCCAAATGAAGTCGAATTTCTTCCTTTTATATCCTTCTCGAGGGATCAAATTCCCTCCTATAGGCCGACTTGAGGATCCCAGGGCTGACTTGTGCTCTCGGAGATTCTAGGACTTTCTAGACTTAAAAATAATTCTTCTTACATTTCCAAATTGCCCGAAAGGGTCTTATAAACATGACGTTGACTCTTTGACTCGTGACAATAAATATTAATATCTAAAAAACCCTAGAAGCACGAAGAACATGATTTTACCTAGAAGACCAAGAATAATGATCATGAAACCCATGCTTTAATAATAATATTTGTCTTTCTTATTTTCTTGTGTGTTACATAGGATACATATTGAAATGAGTAAAACAATTATGAAGACCAAAAATAGTTACATTTCTCAACAAAATACACCTTTCAATGGTCATTAAATGAAATCCCCAAATTCACAAAGAATGTAGACCCAAAATACAAAACCAACAAGGAAAAATCCAAAAAGAGGCCAAGAAAACCCCAAGACAAAACACAAAGCACTCAAAAAGCGTACAAAATTTGGTGTTAAGGCCACATAAAACACTTTCAATCTATCAAAGAGAAAGCCAAAAAGTGAAAAACAAGAGGCAACAAACAAGCTAGGGTTGTAGCACAATGTCTTAATAATAGTCAATGTTCTAAAATGGTCAAAACCAAACCATAACACCAGGAAAAGATAAGAAAAGGGTGGATATATACAAGAAAATGGTTTTGATATGAACAATAGACCAAAAACACCCAAACATACCTTTTCAAACCCCTATTTGCACAAATTCAAGAGAAAACACCACCTCTTGCCAACTAGGGCAAGTACACAACCCAAAAGACAAGAACTCAATCAAGAGCACAAGAAGGAAATCAAGGAAAAAAGATGGATGCAAATGCAAATCCAAATCCAAATATGAATCTAAAACTAAATTTCAAGTGACTCTACAAATTTTAAAATATAGATCCAAGTGATGAGGACAATATCCTCAAAACAAGCACCAAAAACTAATAAAAAGGCCTTGACAAAGTGCACAAAATGGACCAAATGCAAAGTAAGTGTTGTAGATTTTTCTATCACTTGTCATACAATTGCTTCAGAAGATATAGAAGCCTCCTAGAGACAGTCTTTGGGTTGATTGGAGATCAATGCCTAGGGCATCTTAAAGAGAGGAGTGCTTTGGAAGATTATCTGAGGGATTTATCTGCACTCCATATGTCACGTAGTTTGAAAAGAGAGAATTTAGGAGCTTGGTTCAATATTCCTTCATCAAGGTAAACTCAAGCAAACACATAGATCTAAATACTCATGGGTAAATATGTCTAATCTCAAATAGAAATGTATGGTTCTGGTGGTCGACACAAAAATAGGTAGTTGAATATTGTTGTTGTAGTAAAAATGAAGAGGAGGAAAGAAAGGAGGGAATTCGAAGCAGAGGGTTGGATACAACACAGAATCCTAAGCTACAAGTTCCAACATAAGTATGGAAGATGGAGGAGGTGAAATGGAAGAAATAGTGGAGCGCTAATTAATGTCCCAAGCTCTATGTATCATGAATACATTTGTCACCAAATACCATTAAGTAAATTTGTGCACATTACAGGTACATAACTAAATTTGTGGTTAACACAGGTATTGTTACTACTTAGCAACCAATATACAAACATGAATGAGAGTGATACATACACTTCATTCCACTATTTCAGAGGAATAAAGACATACATGAAGTGATATACAGAGGGAAAACATATTGTGCATTGCTCTGATAGGAATCAACAAAACAGTTTAGGTAACCTTCAAGATGCAGTCCAAATCACCGGTCCATTTTCAAGCCCCTCATGAATAGGAAAATAGAACCAATGTGGAACCATAGAATTCGAGCCTCTTGGGTACAGAATTCGGGAACCCCCCTGTTAAGTGTTTCTTCCCCCTTATTATAAGGAGAGGGAGAGCTTGAAAAACAATTCCAAAATATCTCAGCCTAAGTTGTCTAATCGACTAGTTGTCTCGGCATGTGATGGCTCTAATGCCTAAATGATTACAAAGGATTCGATTCCTTTCTTTAAAATACAAAAATTCCAGAATAATAGACAAAAGGGAAAACTAAAGGATGGTCGAGGAAAATATATCCCTGCCATTCCTATGATGGCCTATGATCAGGCCGCATCTTTGCCACAATGATTCGGCTAGTTCGCCTATCGCTTTCTACCTTAATCGCTTTAAATTTTCCACTTTCTAGAGCTGGGAGCGATTAAAAGTGGTGGCCTTGGTGGTGCTCAGGAATCATAGATACCAACTCATCCATCTCTTTAAATCTCTGTGTATTACACCATCGAAGCTTTTACTCATCAGGACTTTTATACTTAAAAACATTACAAAAATAGATTCATGATGTTCCTTGGCCCCTTTTGTTTATCCCCTTGAAAAGTGTATCTCATAAGACCTGACATCGTGACCTATCACTTAGCTTTAAGGCTCTAGGGCCTTTAGACTCCTTTCGGGGGCTGTTTTTCCTTTATAAAGTGCTTTGCACCTGTGGTTCTTTAAGTTCCTCTTTAACCACGCGCTAGCCAAATATCAGAGCCCCTCTCATTGGCGGTTTCCAATTGGGGAAATAACATGGAAGTTGTGACATTCTCACTTCTCCGATATGAGACCTCTGATATGACATCATCATTTCCACGTGGCACTTCCTAATTGGTGACATGTGTCACCCATATTTTCCCCATTAGGCCCCTCAAAATGCCAAAACAGCCTGCCACATGTCCTGCCATACTGCCATGTCATGTTGATGTCAACTTCCAGGTGTGCTTATCGAAGCCAATCTTGTTGCACCATGCGTCTTGCTGGAGGAGAAAGAAAAGGGCCTGCCCTCCCTTAGTTTTGTGATGAAATCCTTTATAAACCTATATTTGAGTCAGTCGGTGATTTTACACTATCGACACATTACCCTTGTCGCACCTTTTTAAAGGTTGCACTTTCAGAAGTTCCAATATGCGATTATCGATGTTGCGATATGCTTGACGCTTCAATCTGCTTCAAGCTTCGATATGCGATGTATGATCGTTGACATGTGGTCATCAATATGTTGGATGCTCTAATGAACGATCGTTGATCTCCGATGTCAATGGACCTCCAATATGTGATCACCAATATCTCTACTTGACCTCTGATATTGCGACCTTCGATATTTTGATGTGTCTTCACAAGGATTCAATCCTCGAAACTTGAGAAGACCATAACTTTTGATTCAGGAGTCCATTTATGGACTTCCACATATCGTTGGAAATATTATTCAAAGAAATTTCCAATGGAGAGGGTCTGATTTGGGATTTGAGTCCTTTTGAGGCTTGGAAGATGACTGCAAACTTCTCTGCTCATTTACTCTTTGGACAACTGAAAACACATTTTGCAGTAAGTGACAACATTGCCTCCAACTGGGGACAGTGCACTGCTAGAAAGGTGCTAAGAACTTTTAGACTAGTAGCCTTCATAATTGGGCATGGATTCAAAAATATAATGAATCTATAAAACTAGAAAATCTCCATGGAACTTTATTTGTTGGGAGTCCTTTCCTCACAATACTGAAATGAAGAAATATAAACTCTAACAACTGGAAATTAAATGCTCTGCTAGTGAGCTTATTTATATACAACTCCTACTTATTCATAAGGCTAAAATTCACCAAAGTGAGGTCAACCTTCCAATGGTACCAGGTTAGCATTTGGGTGCTGGACCTAATGCCTCCATGCTGCTGAAATTTAAAAATCAAAACAAGCATGTACCATCAAAAATCTTTGGAAATATTTTTTGATATGTGCCCCCAACTTGATTGTTGATGCTTAGTTCTTTTAATCTCCTCCATGAACCTTCTAATGGGGTTGCGTTCTTGAAAATCAATGACTAAAATGGGCATGCACCCCATAAGAAATTCAGACCAAAGATTTTACACATACCTTGGAATCAGTGTATATTGTTGCAGGCCAAAGAATCATGCCATGTAGTCAGCTACTGGATCATGGAACTAATGAGAAAAATTTATAGATGTTTTCCTTTCTTAAACAGTTTCCAAGGAGGAAGCTTTCTAAAACAAGAAATGATAGACATTTCTTGGCTCTTCAACTTTGGGCTCCTCTTGAAGGATTTTTTGTTGGTAGTCTTCTCCCCACTTGTTTGTAAGTACCCTTTAAACATATGCAATAGTCTCATCCTCCTCTGAATCATATGAATTATAGATTGGAGAAATTTTATACACGTGAATACTAGTTTCTTAGAATTGTTCTCCATTAGAAGGATGTGAGTCGCAAACTGGAGCCTCTTTGTTAACCTCCTGGTGGGCCTCCTCTTTTTTTGCATCTTCCCATGAGTGGGATTGTTGTAGTCCTGCATTGCTGACCATCCCATCAGAGTCATAAGAATCATAAGAAGGAGAATCATGAGGGTTTGTTTGCAACTCGATGATGTCTCCTTCTTCTCCTTCTTGTTCGCTAGGTGATGCTTCTTGATGCAAGTAGATATCTTTTTGGAGTGGTGCCCCACAAATATCTTCAGCGGGATCATTAACCTCAGAAATATTTTTAACATTAAAATGTGCACAACAATCTTCAAATAGAGCATCTGATGGATATAATATTTTGCAATAATGATTAAATGTTATGTGAAAGCTCTTTAAGGAAGATATTTTGCCAGGAGTTATGGTTTTGTACCAAACTATAGCATCTTCATCTAAAGAATACATGAATAATTTCATTTTCACATCTTAAAAAACAATACCTTGTTGTTCCATGCATTCATGAAAATCCTTGAGGTGTTGGTCCAACCTTCTACCAGTGTTTCCACTTAATGTAGGAAAATAAGTATACCATTCATGAAATGAAAGGACGTGATGGGGATAACCGCCAATAGAAGAAAAATCTTGTGGGGCAAATTTTTTGGCCAAGAATGTAGGAATGGCCATTTTAAAACCCTTTGGGTGAGTGGTCTCAAGTTCAAATTTAGGGGGAATTTTTCTGTTGTTTAGCATCAAAGGGAGTATGGGGCATCTTGAAAGCCCATATGACCAAATAAGGATATAGACAATGGAGTCACCAGGGTGTTTATATTAAGATTCACTCACACAATGGAGTAGCCAAGGTGAGAGATCTTCAACCCACACTTCCCTTACTCACTTGACAGAGGGAATGTAAAAATTGTCGTACCCAAGGAAAAATATTTTGATTCATTCCCCGACAATGACTCCGGAAAGATATTGTAGCTTTTTCTATTACCAGTCGCAAAATTGCTTCAGAAGATATATAAGCCTCCTAGAGACAACCTCTGGGTTGATTGGAGACCAGTGCCTAGGGCATCTTAAAGAGATGAGTGCTTTGGAAGATTATCTGAGAGATTTATGTTGCAATCCATATGTCACATAATTTGAAAATAGATAATTTAGGAGCTTGGTTCAATAGTCCTCCATCAAGGTAAACTCAAGCAAACACGTAGATCTAAATACTCAGGGGGTAAATATGGCTAATCTCAAATAGAAATGTCTGGTTCTAGCGACCGACACACAACAATAGGCAACCTAATATTGTCATTGTAGTAAAAATGAAGAGGAGGAAATAAAGGAGAGAATTCGATGCAGAGGGTTGGATACAAAACTGAATCCTAGGCTATAAGTTCCAACATAAGTGTGGAAGAATGAGGAAATCAAATGGAAAAAATTGTGGAGCGCTAATTAAGGTCCCAAGCTCTATGTATCATGAACACATGTCACCAAATAAAATTAAGTAAATTTGTACACATTATAGGTACATAAGTAAATTTGTAGTTAACACAGGTATTGTTACTACATAGCAGCAAATATACAAACATGAATGAGAGTGATACCCCCAACTTCATTACACTAACATGAAGTGATATACAGAGGGGAAAACATATCGTGCATTTCTCTTATAAGAATCAACAAAACAGTTAAATTAACCTTCAAGATGCAGTCCAAATCACCAGTCCATTTACATTCAGCAATCTAGAGCTCAAGCCCCTATTGAAAAAGCAAATAGAACCAATGTGGAACCACAGAATTCGAGCCTCTTGGGTGCAAGATTCAAGAACCCCCATGTTAAGTGTTTCTTCCCCATTTTTATAAGGAGAGGGAGAGCTTGAAAAATAGTTAACAAAATATTTCAATCGGAGCTCCAGTTGCCTGATCGACCAACTGTCTCAGCGTACAATGGATCTGTTGCCTAAATGATTACAAAGGATTTGATTCCTTTCTTTAAAATACAAAAATTTCAAAATAATAAACGAAAGGGAAAATTGAAGGATGGTTGAGGAAAATATCTCCTTGTCATTCTTGTGATGGCCTCTGATTAGGCCACGTCTCTGCCATAATGATTTGGTCGATTCTCCTATCGCTTTCCACCTTAACTGCTTGAATTTCCCATTTTCTAGAGTTGGGATAGATTAACAGTGGTTGCCTTGGTGGTGTTTAGAAATCATAGTTGTTGACTCATCCATCTCCTTAAAGCTATACGTATTACACTATCATAGTTTTTACTCAACGAGACTTTAATACTTAAAAACATTAAAAAAATAGATTCTCAATGTTCCTTGGCCCCTTTTGTTTAGCCCCTTGAAAAGTGTATCTCATAAGACCGGGCGTCGTGACCTGTGGCTTAGCTTTAAGGCACTAGGGCCTTTAGACTCCCATCAGGGGCCATTTTTCCTTTGTAAAGTGCTTTGCACCTGTGATTCTTTAAGCTCATATTTAACCACATG
Source organism: Pinus tabuliformis (assembly GCA_031772625.1). Lineage (NCBI taxonomy): Eukaryota > Viridiplantae > Streptophyta > Pinopsida > Pinales > Pinaceae > Pinus > Pinus tabuliformis. Next base: position 200,418,456 of record CM062818.1, on the reverse strand, counting down.
ATAGCCAAATATCGAAGCCCCTCTAATAAATGGTTTCCAATCAAGGAAATAACATGGGAGTTGCAACATGCTCACTTCCCCGATAGGTGACCTCTGATATGATGTCATCATTTTCATGCGGTACTTCCTTAGTGGTGACATGTGTTACCCGAATTCGCCCCCTTAGGCCCCTCAAAATGCCAAAACTTCCTGTCGTACCGCCACTTCATGTTGACGTCAACTGCCACGTGTCCTTATCGGAGAAAATCCTATGCCACCACGCGTCATTATCAGAGCCAATATTGTGCCACCACGCATCCTACTAGAGGAGACAGAAAAGGGTGCGTCAGTGCTTGGTTTTATGATGAAATGCTTTGTAAACCTATATTTGAGTCCCCTGATGATTTTACACTATCGACACATTACCCTTGTTGCACCTTTTAAAAGGTTGCACTTTCATAAATTTTGATATGAGATTGTCGATGTTGTGATATGCTTAATGCTTCAATCTGCTCCGAGCTCCAAAATGTGATGTGCGATTGTTGACATGTGTTCGCCGATATTCTAGATGCTCCAGTAGGTGATCGCCAATCTCTGATGTAGCTAGACTTCGATATGTGATCGCCAATATCTTTGCCTGACCTTTGATATTGCGACCTCTAATATTTTGATGTGTCTTCACAAGGCTTGAATCCTTGAAACTTCAAAAGACCACAACTTTTGACCTAGGAGCCCATTTTTGGACTTCCACATATCATTGGAAAGCTTGTTTAGAGCAATTTCCAATGGAGAGGTTCCGATTTGGGATTTGTGTTGATTTTGGATAGCATCGGATGTGTTATAGCTCTAAAATTTTGTGGAGGGGATAGAACACATGAGATTTCGAAGACCCATAAATCGTTTGGAGAAATTCCAAGCGGATGAGGAGTTATTAATATAATTAATATTTTTAATGGGTTCCTAAGTCTAAACTTAGTAAAATAAAAATATTAATGGGTATTAATAAGAATATGGGTGAGAACTTCTAAGTGACAAGGATCAAGTATGTTTTAATCTTAGTCATTGATTAGGGACTTAATCTCGTTCGTTGATTCATCAACAAGAAAAATATAAGAGGAGGCATGAGGATCAGTTGGAGATACACCATATTTATCAGTCATCTCGATTTTTCTGGGGCGAGGTTTGCTTAGAAATTCAAACAGGGGATCTGAGTTGCAACAGAGGGGTGTGGATAGTTGGGGTGGAGGATCTTCTATGGAACCCTGAATACTCAACAGAGAGAGATAGAGATAGACCAGAGGAGGCAACGCATACCAGTGACGCTGAAGTTGGACCAGGAGAGCCCACGCATTGCTTGACATAGTGCCAACGCAGGAGAAGAGTTGTGGCCCTGCAGAAGTCCGAATTCGGCGGGGAGTAGTAGGATCAGCCGAGAAGGCTGAGCTCCAGGAGGCAAAGGAGGCATAGTAGAGCTGATGCAGAGTCCCAGAGTGCTCCACGCAAGCCCATGCAGCTACTACGAAGGGGCAACAAAGGTGTAGCCGAGGATAGTCAATCCAGTTGCCGGATCGGAGGGTTTTTGTTGGGTGAAGTGAGGTAATCTCACTTAGGTTTCTACCAGTATATTTAATCTTTGTAACTGGATTGTCAAGAGGGCGTCAGATTTGTATTTAGAACTATTGCTTAATAATAGAAAACCCTCAGGGTTGTTACACTGGTTTTCCCACATTGGGTTTTTATGGGGACATACTGTCCAAAAATAACGGTGTCCCTTGTGTGATTGTCTCATATCTATTTCAGTTTATGATATGTACGTTAGTGTAGTTTGCAGTAGTGTTTTTCATCATTGTTTAAATAATTAAATAAATTGTTGAATGTAAAAACAAATAGGACATGATAAACCAGTGATTGTAGTAGGATTTATGATGTGTAAATTCAGAAATTTTCACATGGTACCAGAGCATTACAGATCATAGGATACTGAAGACATCAACCGAGAGATCCAGCGAATTTGTTGTAGAGAACCAGTTCTCCCTAGTGACAGCATTGTTTTGCAGATAGAGAAGGAGTTGAAGGAGTGACGTAGAGGATCATGCAGTGCCTACGTTAGCATTTTGAGCATGTAGAGGGTGACGCAAAACCCGAGAGGAGCTCACGCAGTGATTGTGTCAGATCTTTGGGTCAGCGCAAAGCCTGAGAGGCTAAAATCAATTAGTTGTTGGGGTTGGAGGAGCAGTGCATTTTCAATCTGAGGAGCTGGTGGGACGTTGTTGTTGTTGGTGCAGAACAATGTCTGTGGAGACAAAGTTGAGGTAGAGGGAGTCACTTCCTAGACAGATTTCTAGCCAAATAAATCTAGATCCGGGTTGCAGCAGCAAAGAAGGATTGGAGAGGAATGATTTGATATTTGGCAGGAGCATTTCCATGAAGGAAATAATGACTTAGAGGGAGCCTAGAGGAGCTTGTTCCTTAGAGGATTTCTAATGCTAAAGAAATGAAGATCCAAGTGTTGTTGGATTAGCAGTAGGTGAAGGAGAAGAGAACCAGTCCTACATTTTTTAAGCAGAGATGGCAGTCAATGGACTGAGGGATCATGACAAATTGGATGGAGCATCCAATTTTGTCATCTGGAAGGCCAGGATCCTGGAAATTGTAGACAAACATCGCATCAAGGACTATGCCTTGAAAGTAGTTGTTGTTCAGGTCAAGGTTGATCCGCTGAAGAAGTATGAGGAGGCCCAGGTGAATGCCAAGTGAATGATTCTAGATGAGGTCAAAGATCATGTGGTCCCACACATTGCTGAGAAAGAAACTCGGGGCTCGTAAGCTAATTAAGTGAGGTGTACTATATGTACTTAGATAACCATTTTCTTAATCTTTTGTCGTTTTTAGCTTTTTAAGTTTGTTTTCGAATGTATCTTTCCTACTGTGATGTGATGGAAGTAATAAAGCAAGTGAAATGTGGATGATTGTGGTGATCTCTAAATGATTTCTCAAAACTTGAAAAGTATTCTACAAGAAAGCTTGAACAACAACTGCAATAAAATCAAAGCTTAAAATCAAATAAAGGACTAATGGCATCGGCCCAGTATCTCTGCTGCTGATGAAAATGAAAATGAAATCTATATTAACTCAATTAAAAGCAAGAACAACTACTTTACACTACTTTACACTATTTTAACTCTTCATTTAAATCTAATCAATGTGAAATTTAAGTGAGACAAATCACACTATTTTAACCTTTTCTTAATCATGTGAGAACAATTATGAACTGGTCAGTAATGTGAGTCTTAAAGCAAAATAAACCAAGCTGCACTAAGTGATATTTTGGCTCCAATAAAGTTAGTTGATTATAGAAAAAGAACCATCAATAAATGAACAACTTGATAACTACTGAGCAGAAAGTAAAGTGCAAGTTAAAGAAATGATACTAATGAAAATCAAACTGCAGAAAAATAAAGGTCAGCAGCCTAGACAAGATGATCACACATGCCACTAGTTATGAAAAGAAAAGAAAGAAAACTGTCCCGGGCTTGCCTAAGAAACCTGCATAACACACTGATCAGTCATGAACAAAAGTGCAGAAATGTAAATCAGCAGAATTCAAAGTTTATGTACAGCTAATATACATGTTGAAAAGAAATAAAAACGCAGCAATTAAAAGACATCTGTACAGCTATTATACATGAAACAAGAAAGAGAAATGCAGGAAATTAAAGATTACTATACAGGGCTTCAGCAGACAGGGGCCCTCTGCCTACTTCAGCCGGTTCAAGGAGCAGTTATACGCTTAAGTGTAAAACATTCTTCTCATGTATTGACAGCAAAGGTAAAAGTACAGTGGGGAGCTCAAAATTACAAAGCGATTACAACAACGACTAACTATCCAGCGTTCAAAGACGCTTTATTTATAACATAGGAAAGCAAACTAACTTAACGAAAACTAAGCTATTCAAGCAGCTGTGTAAAAACATGTAATCTTGCTGCGTCCTCGGATTTAGGCAACGGTCATTGTGGGCATTCAATCCGTTGTTGGATTCATGTTTCCCACTGTCTTCATGGCTAAGGAAGATGCCACCTGTTCTTCACGTGCTCCAAAACAGAACACGCAGAGCCGTGCCACCGCCAATGACTTATGTTGACCGTATTTGCCTCCTCGTTGACCACGGGTTTTTATGACCGGTTTGGGTGAGCTGGAAGGACACACACCATGTCCTTGGTTCCACGAACTTGCCCATGTGGCTCTTCTTCCCGGAGGACACCTGGAACATATCATTTAATAAAACAGCTGCGGAATCTGGGGTTGGCTGCGGAAACCGGGATCAGCTGCGGAAACCCTGTGTGAGCTGCGGAAACGAAGCATTTTGAACCAAAATTCTAAACCAACAACAGTCATTAGCATAATTAGAAAATCATGTAAAAAGTCCTAAAATACAATGATTTGAGAAATTTGATGGAGGGAATGAGTGGCAAAAGAAGGAAATGAATAGGAAAAGGAGGCTGAGAGGATGTGTAAAGAAGTGCAGGTTTGAGGCTCAACATACCCCCACTGTGAAGGTGTTGCATGTCCTCATGCAACCAAAACTTTGTCATTGTTTTTCAATCCATGTGCTCAGATGCTTCTGCCAAAACATCTAGCGTTCTTCTCTTTCTCCTTGCTGCCAAAATTGTCCTTGGTTTTCTGACTAAACACCTCAATTTCAAATTGATCAATGCCCTACTCAACTTCTTACATTTTCTTTTCAATTTTCTGTTCTTCTTCTGCGAGAGTCCTAAGTGAAGCATGGTATTGTCATGGATAATTTTGTCCACCTTGATTTGTTCTTTCAATGCTTCGTTTTCTTGTTTAATATGTCGGTTCAGGACTTCTAGCTCAAACACCTCCTGTTTTAAAGATTGGACCTGTTCATCAAGAGGCAATATAGTGCTTGGACCTGCAACTGATTGCTCCAAGGTATCCAAATAATTGTATACCTCCTGCTGGTCAGGGTCAATTTTAGGTGTTCTTCTTGGGCTATGTTCAAAATCAAATTATGTCTGAGGTTCTGGCTGAAAGGGACTCTCTTCACGTGGAGGAGTGGACGCAACACGTGGAGAACTCGACTCAAGGTCAAGCTGAATTGGAGCCTTTTCAGGTGTACCTTCTCCCAAATCAATGAAATGTGATTGTTTTTCTTTAGTCACACTCATTTTTTCTTTAAGTCTACTGCTTCTTCTCACTTGTGCACTAGTTCTCTTTTGCTGGGCACTCTGTTTTTCTTTCTGTTTCTTCTTTGAGAGGGCAGCAGCTTGAAGTTGTGCTAGTCTATCAGCCAAGGTTTGAGATTCTTCTTCTACTGAAGGTTCAGGTGATGGATATGATTCTTGAACAATTGTTTTCCCTTTATCCTTTTTCTGTTTCTTGGTTTTATCTCCCTCTTCCTCTTCTTCTTGAGCAATTTCTTGAGTTTCTACTGTAGGAGGATCTTGGGCTGCAACATCTCTTTCTCTTCTCCTACTTCTTTTTGGGATTCTAGGGGAGCTGCTAGAGGTTTCAGTCACCTCTTGGAAATGGTTTCTGATTAGAAACTTTTCCCATGTATCCTTTTTATTCTTCAATTGCTCTTCTATGAGAATTCTAATGAACCCGTGATGATACAAGTGGGGTTCAATATGGCCTACATGCTTTTGGACAGTGGAACTCATTTTCTTTAGGCTTGCTAACAGAAAGTAGGGTAAATTGAGGGCATGGCCTTCCATGAAATTCATCATAATACTTGCATGGTACATATACATAGTGCCAAAGCGGCCCTCACATGTGATAAACTTTTGAACAAGTAATAACAATGCAGTCCATTCTTCCTTAATTACATGCACAGGAATCCATTTAGTGAATATTGAAGTGTCCATACCTGGGTTCTTAAGCATGTCTTTCCATCCCTGATCTTCCAGCCCTCTGTTCTTAAACCATCTTTCTCCCTCCTGAGGTAGACTAGTTGTTGTTACTATGGTGTTCTCTGTTATTGTGAATTTCAGGTCCCCTACTTCCACGGTGTGTCCATTGAAGGATCGAGCAAATGCTTTCGTTACCTCCTTATTATACCCTCTGAATTTTTGAATAAACTTCAACCACTTTTCTTTCTTTAATGCTTCCTTCGTCTGTGGATACCCTTCTAAATACTTCGGACCCTCAGGTTCAGCTCTAAGCAGCTTCCCCATCTTCGGTTCTCAACTTCGGCTGAAGCTTTGACTGTGTGTGGATGCTCAAGGAGGATGCTCACAGGAAAAAACAGGTGGATTACGGCTGTAAGTGGAGTAGCCGTAACGTAATGCAAGGTGTATTGCAGAACTGTAATCGAGGTTTGAAACAGAGTTGTGGAGTTTGCAGCGGAAATGAGAGTGGAAATGGTGTGAGTACGAGGGAGTAGAAGACAAACACGAGAAATGAGTTCAATGCATGCGGAAATGGAGTGATAAGTGGACGGAATAACGGCCGAATCCTTTAGAGTCGGGTGGCTTACGCACACGTCTCAGCGTTGGCTGCGGAAATGATGGTAAGGAGAGCCGTGGTACATTGGGTTACGTCACAGAGGTACGGCCAGTAATGGAGGAGCAGCCCTGTTTCAAGTTTTGAATTAATGATGATTAGGGGACCGTTAGAAAGGTATGAGGTGGATGAAGCATTATCGTCGAGGAGGAGTGGGATGATCTTGCCGAATCATTGCATTAGTGGCTCTTTGCACGATTTAATAACTATGCATAAAATGACATTAAATTGTTGTTTGGAAAATATTTTGATCATACCTTCATAAGTTTTCCATTTGTTGATTAAGGTTGCTGACCCATTATTGCTTTCTGATCTTGCAGATGCCTCATATCCTTGCTGCCCTTGGTGATGATGATACCTCTGACTGTGATTTTTGAAAACAGAGTAATCCTGGTTGTAGAGACAGAGTGTGCTGGCTGCGGAAATCGTTTCTGGCTGCGGAAACTGGTTTGAGCTGCGGAAACGGTTTCCAGCTGCGGAAACTGAAACAACACCCTTCTGACTGTACAAAAAAATAGTTAGAGAAGACTTAACTAAATGAAATAGTCCTGAGAGGGACTTCACTGGTGGAAATGAAATGAGATGAATGAAATGGAATGAGATGGAAGTGAAGTGGAGTGAAGTGGAATGGAGATGAAGATGGAAATGACAAGTGGAGTGAAGATGGAGAGGAAGAGAGATTTTTTTTTTTTTGGAAAATATAGAGTGTCAGGTGTCCCTGATTTTCACTCTACATTTCCTGTATAAGACTGCCAATCTATGATTGGTTTTCAGGCTTATACAAAAGATTTTCTTTTTTTCTTTTTTTTTCTCTTTTTTTTTTTTTTTCAACTGAAAGAAACAAAGACTAGGCTGATGGAGGAGAAGAATTCTTCTCCACCAGCTTCATTGCAGAATTTTCTTGAAGCATTTTGACAAAGTCCTCTTTTGAGAGTGGCTTATGATAAATTTTCAATCGGTGGCCATTCACAATGAGAGGAGTTTGAAACTCATCAATAGTCTTGACTCGAACTGCTCCATTGCTAAAGACTTCATCAATCTCATATGGTCCAAACCAATGAGTCTGAAATTTTCCTTTGAAGTCTTTAAACTTGGAATCAAACAGTAACGCCCAATCTCCCTTTTGAAACTTTCTCTCTTTGATATATCTGTCATGCCATTTAGTTCTTTGGTGCTGAACTAGATCAGTCCTTAAAATTGCATCTTGTCTTATTTCATCTAGCTCATTCAGCTGCTCCATTCTGTGCTTTTGGGCTTCTGATAGATTCATCCCCAACTGAACTGCCATCTTGAAGGTCTTGACTTGAAACTCAATGGGGAGCAAGACTTCTTTCCCATAAACAAGTTCATAGGGAGAATGTCCTGTTGTGTTCCTCCATGTAGTTCTATAGGCCCATAAGGCTTCAGGAAGCCTTTCTGCCCAATCTCTTCTGTGGAGATGAACAGTTTTGGTGATGATGCTCTCAAGAACTTTATTTGTAGATTCCACTTGACCATTTGCTTGCAAATGGTATGGAGTAGATTTTCTGTGTTTGATTTTGTATTCTTCCATCAGCTTCTCCATCAAGTTAGATGTAAATTGACTTCCCTGATCTGTCAAAATTTCTCTTGGGACACCAAAATGAGTAAAAATATCCTCAAAAAGAAATTGAACAACTGAATTTTCAGTGGCAGAAGGCAATGCCTTGGCTTCTAACCATTTAGTAACATAATCAGTGCAAACCAATATATACTTCTTTTGTCTAGATGGTGGATTAATAGGTCCAACGAAATCTAAAGCCCATTTTTCAAAGGGTTCGATGAGTACCTGTGGTTGTAATGGCATTTCATTTGAAAGAGTTGGTCTCCCAACTCATTGGCAGCTGTCACACCTTCTAACATATTGTTTTGCATCTTTGAAGAGAGAAGGCCAATAATATCCCAAAGAAAGGATTTTATAGGCAGTCCTCTTGTCAGCAAAGTGTCCACCGCATGGTTCATCATGACATGCCTTAAGGATGTCAGGCATTTCATCTTCCCGAACACATCTTCTGATCACACAATCTAGCCATGTTTGAACAATTCATTAGAAATCCATGAATACTTTGAACTTTCCTGAATGATTTTCGTTTTCTCATTAGGAAATAAATGTGGAGGTAGCTTCCCTGTAACCAAATAGTTAGCAATGTCTGCATACCAAGGAGTTTTAGTAGTTACTGCAAACAAATATTCATCTGGAAACTTATCGTCTATAGGAGAATCTTCGTTAGTATTTTGGATTCTAGACAAGAAATCAGCTACTGTATTTTGTTTTCCTGGTCTATCTAACACAGTAATATTGAATTCTTGTAAAAGTAAAAAGCCATCTTGTAACTCTGCCATTAGTAACAGGTTTGTTCATGAGATATCTAATTGCAGAATGATCAGTATGGACAAAAGTTTCATACCCTGTTATATAATGTCTAAACTTGTTGATTGCATGAATAACGGCTAAGAACTCTTTTTCAGTCACAGTATAATTTAACTCGGTGGAAGTCAAATTTTTACTGGTGTAGTAAATGGCGTAGGGAATTAAATCCTTTTGACCCAACACAGCTCCTAGAGCTGTATCTAAAGCATCTGTAGAAATATGGAAAGGAGGTTTCCAATTTGGCCCTCTCAAAATGGGTGCTTCAGATATTCTTGTTTTTAAAGTCTCAAATGCAGATTGACAGTCAGGATCCCAATTGAATTCACAGTCTTTTGTAAGTAATTTGAAAAGCGGAGATGCTATCTTAGTGAAGTTTTCAATAAATCTTCTATAATATCCAGTAAATCCAAGAAAACTTCTAACATCTTTCTGACAATTTGGAATAGGTAACTTGGAGATGACTTCAACTTTTGATCTATCAACTTTAATTCCATCTCCTGAAATATGATGTCCTAAAACAATCCCTTCAGTAAACATCATAAAGAATTTTTCATGACTTAATGAAAGATTTGTTTCTTTACATCTTATAAGGACTTTTTCCAAATTTTCTAATGCCTCTTCAAATGAGTTACCATAAACTGTAAAATCATCCATATAGACCTCTACACAATCATGAATTAGATCAAAAAAGATTCCTAGTACTGCCCTTTGAAATGTTGTGGGTGCATTAGATAATCCAAAAGGAAGTACTCGGTAAGCAAAAGTCCCCCATGGACAGGTAAATGTGGTCTTGTCCTGATCTTCAGGTGCTACCTGAATCTGATTGTAACCACTAAAACCATCCAAAAATGAGAAATACTTTTTGCCTGCTAAAGTATCTAATACTTGATCAATAAAGGGTAAAGGAAAGTGATCCTTCAAAGTTGCTTTGTTCAATTCCCTATAATCAATGCAAACCCTCCATTTACCATTCTTTTTAGGTACTATAACCAAAGGAGAAACCCACCGGCTATCTGAAATGGGGTAAATGAAGTTTACATTAAGTAACTTTTGGAGTTCTTCTTTCACTATCTCCCTAAGGTTTGGATTCATCCTTCTTTGAGGTTGTCTGATTGGTCTACTATTTTCCTCAATGTAGATATGATGAATGCAAGTCTTAGGGTCAATACCTTTCATATCAGTATACTCCCATGCAAATGCAGTAGAATGTTTTTGCAAGATTTTGGTTAGCTTTCCTTGTTGTGATTTTTCCAAGTTTCTGTTGATATTCAATGTTTTTCCTGGAAAAATCTCAATGGCAGAACTACCAAACTCTTCCATAGAGAAAAGAGACATTTGTCTAGATGATAGACACTCAATGTCAGAATCCAACTGAAATTGTGTGTGTTCATATTCTGAAGATGGTTCAAAGTTTTCTAATGTGTTCAAAATTTGACTATCTTCACTAATCTCATAAATGGTAAAGACAGGTTGTATAGTATCTTCATCATCAACCCACTCATTATCTCCTATTTCTGTAATTGCTTTTGCTAGAGGATACATATTGAACTTCTTTGTCGAATTACCATCAGAAATATACATATCCCCAGACCTACAACTTATGAAAGCATCAGCTGTGGCTAGCCAAGGTCTTCCTAAAATAAGAGGATGTCCTCCTAGATTACTCTTGGAAGTTAAAATCATGAAATCCATTGGATATTCCCAAGAGTCTAGGGAGACTGGAATGTCTTCTAATACACCATCTGGTTTAATAATTGATCGATCTGCAAGTTGCAATAAAGTAGGTGTAAAAAGAAGATTAGGAAGTTTTAGCTGTTCCATAGTCCGTCTACTCATGATGTTGATAGCAGCCCCTAAATCAATTAAAGTATTTGGTATTTCTACCCCATTGATATGTGTTTTGACAATTGGACTACCGAGATCTACATATTTCTGCATAGTAATTTTTCCCATCATGATATCTGCAATTTTTCCTACCAGGTGGATCCTTCTGGTATCTCTTGGTTTCCTTCCTGGTCTTTTAAAACTCAACTCCTTTATTGTTTTTGCTAGAATAGGAATGTCTTTAATGGCTTGTAACAAGGGAATCTTGATACACACATTCTTCAATTCATCTAGAAAATTATAGTCAGGCAACCAAATTTGTTTTTGCACTCCTTTGTCAATTTGTAATCTTTCAGGAAAAGGAGGTGTGGATAAAGATGTAGGTTGCTCAACTATGGGAGTTGTGGGGGTTAATTCTTTTTCTTTTTCTTTTTGAGTGTTTGGGTTTTGAAGAGATGCTTCATAACACTTATTGGCTTCAAGAGACTCTTCCTCAAAAATGCTTTGCTTTTGAGCATTTATAGAAGGTTTATCTAGGACTCTACCTGATCTGAGTTGTACTTCATTGAGAGGAACAATCATATAGGTAGGAAATTGTTGTCCTTCCATCATGTAATAATTTTGAGGTTTTTTATTATTGGGGTTTGGCAATGGATGAGAAGGAAGTTGATTTGACTTCTGTTGGAATGGAAGCAAGAGTTGAAAATTTGGATTCTGTTGAGAAGGTTGTTGTTGTTGTGGAAATGGCAATGATAATTGTGGATTTTGATTTGGAAGTTGTGGAGCTTGTTGGTTTTGAAAAGATGGAGGATATTGGTAGAATTGAGCAAATCTCCCATAAGGATTTTGCATACCTTGTACCCATGATTGAAAAGGATTTTGAGGTTGGGACCAAGGTTGTTGCCAAGGATTCCAATTTGGTTGGGGTTGAAAATTCATAGAGTTGCTAAACCCTTGATTTTGTTGCCCCTGCCAAGGTCTCCTTGCAACAAAACAGAGAGATTTGATTGTATTTGGATCTTCTTGAAAGATAGCTTTGAGCCCAGGAATTGAAGGACAATCCTTGGTCTCATGATTCTCTGAACAAATTACACATGTTTCTACAGCTTTTTCATCCAAGGGACATTCCCTTAGAGCATGTTTCTTCCTACATTTTGGGCAAAAGATGGCCAAAGCCTCAGCTTCTGTTTTCTGTTTATTGTGAATCTTAAGGGTGTCTAATTGTTCACTAAGACTCCCTAAGATGTCAGTTTTGAATTCATCAAGCATGTTGCCAATCTCAGCCCTACTTACCGATCCAGTTGCAGATTTATTTGCTCTGATGAGAGAAGGATCTCTAGGCCCTTTTTGAGTTTTGGATTTCCCCCTTGAGAGATGGACACATAATTCTGCTATATCAGAAAGTGGAAGTTGAGATACATCTCCTTTTCCCATCATATTCAAAAGATCTATCCATTCATCTCTAATGGCTTTTAGTAAAAGGGCTTTCAAGGTCTCCTCATCCAAGTTACTCATTTTTGCTCTTTTCAGATTATATTGAAATCTTTCAAGTAATTCCTCCAAGTTTTCATCTTCTTTTTGCATCATTTTGAATACCTCATCCTTGTGATTGGTGGGCATACAATAGTCCAGGTACCTATCCAAAAATGCCTGTTTCATATCATTCCAAGACCTAATGGATTGAGTGAGTAATCCCATGAACCATTTCAAGGCTGCTCCTTTCAATGTTGAAGGAAACAGTTTGAGTTTTTGAGAGTCATCCAGATAATCATAAGTTCGACACACTACCTCAAACTCAAATAGAAATGTTTCAGGGTCCTCATTCCTAAACCCATGAAATTTTGGGAGACAGATGGTGAGATTTTTTTCATTGTGGCTCGGGAGTCCTCATCAACTATAGGAAACCTGAATGAGTTATACCCATCCCTATTTCCCCCAATGTTACCTCTACCTCCTCCATTGTTTCCTCCTCCTCCTCTACCTCTACCTCTACCAAATCCAGTTGCTCCTTCCTCTGTCATGGTAGTTTCCCTGGAGACTTCAGAGTCTTCTGGTTCTTCTACTAAAGGTTTATGAGGAGGAATTTCTCCCTCTTCTTCAGATGATTCTACTTCTTCAATTACAATTTGTCTCTCTGTAGAAGAAAGGAAAGGATCTCCTTCTAATTCAGATTTGATGGAAGGTATGGGAGAGTCAACTCCTGCCTCTTGAATTCCAGGAATCCTAGGGCTAGGAGTGTAAGTTGGAGATGATGGAGGTGTCTCTTGTCTATTCCTTGAAGTAGATGGACTTGTAAAAATCGAACTCTTGGCTCTAGCTAAAAACCTTCCCCTAGAATCTCTTGCTCTATGCATGTCATTTTTTATTATTTTTCTTCAATTCGGGCTAACAATTCTCTTTCTGATCTTCCAGGTCACTCTAGGTGCAAGAAGAGAGCATACTCAAGAAACTATTAAACCAATAACTCTCTCTTTTATGATCCTCCAGATCACATTAAGTGCAAGAGGAGAGCATACTTTGAGATGTTATCAATTTTCCTTCCTTGAAATTTTCTTGTTTTTTTTAAGAATTTGGCTACCTAATTTCACTTCCCCGGCAACGGCACCAAAATGTTTGGTCAATTTAGTGATGTCTAAATTGTAACTTTTAAATGTCAACCCGGGGCTCGTAAGCTGATGAAGTGAGGCGTACTATATGTACTTAGATAACCGTTTTCTTAATCTTTTATCGTTTTTAGCTTTTTAAGTTTGTTTTTGAATGTATCTTTCCTACTGTGACGTGATGGAAGTAATAAAGCAAGTGAAATGTGGATGATTGTGGTGATCTCTAAACGATTTCTCAAAGCTTGAAAAGTATTCTACAAGAAAGCTTGAACAACAACTGCAATAAAATCAAAGCTTAAAATCAAATAAAGGACTAATGGCATCGGCCCAGTATCTCTGCTGCTGATGAAAATGAAAATGAAATCTATATTAACTCAATTAAAAGCAAGAACAACTACTTTACACTATTTTAACTCTTCATTTAAATCTAATCAATGTGAAATTTAAGTGAGACAAATCACACTATTTTAACCTTTTCTTAATCATGTGAGAACAATTCTGAACTGGTCAGTAATGTGAGTCTTAAAGCAAAATAAACCAAGCTGCACTAAGTGATATTTTGGCTCCAATAAAGTTAGTTGATTATAGAAAAAGAACCATCAATAAATGAACAACTTGATAACTACTGAGCAGAAAGTAAAGTGCAAGTTAAAGAAATGATACTAATGAAAATCAAACTGCAGAAAAATAAAGGTCAGCAGCCTAGACAAGATGATCACACATGCCACTAGTTATGAAAAGAAAAGAAAGAAAACGGTCCCGGGCTTGCCTAAGAAACCTGCATAACACACTGATCAGTCATGAACAAAAGTGCAGAAATGTAAATCAGCAGAATTCAAAGTTTATGTATAGCTAATATACATGTTGAAAAGAAATAAAAACGCAGCAATTAAAAGACATCTGTATAGCTATTATACATGAAACAAGAAAGAGAAATGCAGGAAATTAAAGATTACTATATAGGGCTTCAGAAAACAGGGGCCCTTTGCCTACTTCAGCCGGTTCGAGGAGCAGTTATATGCTTAAGTGTAAAACAGTCTTCTCATGTATTGACAGCAAATGTAAAAGTACAATGGGGAGCTCAAAATTACAAAGCGATTACAACAACGACTAACTATCCAGCGTTCAAAGACGCTTTATTTATAACAGAGGAAAGAAAACTAACTTAACGAAAACTAAGCTATTCAAGCAGCTGTGTAAAAACACGTAATCTTGCTGCGTCCTCGGATTTAGGCAACGGTCGTTGTGGGCATTCAATCTGCTGTTGGATTCATGTTTCCCACTGTCTTCGTGGCTGAGGAAGATGCCACCTGTTCTTCACGTGCTCCAAAACAGAACACGCAGAGCCGTGCCACCGCCAATGACTTCTGTTGACCGTATTTGCCTCCTCGTTGACCACGGGTTTTTATGACCGGTTTAGGTGAGCTGGAAGGACACACACCATGTCCTTGGTTCCACGAACTTGCCCATGTGGCTCTTCTTCCTGGAGGACACCTGGAACATATCATTTAATAAAACAGCTGCAGAATCCGGGGTTGGCTGCGGAAACCGGGATCAGCTGCGGAAACCCTGTGTGAGCTGCGGAAACGCAGCATTTTGAACCAAAATTCTAAACCAACAACAATCATTAGCATAATTAGCAAACCATGTAAAAAGTCCTAAAATACAATGATTTGAGAAATTTGATGGAGGGAATGAGTGGCAAAAGAAGGAAATGAATAGGAAAAGGAGGCTGAGAGGATGTGTAAAGAAGTGCAGGTTTGAGGCTCAACACCTAACGTGGCACGACTCTCGCTCGACCTGCAAATTGTTTTTGTTGCCTATCTATTGAGCTAGTCCCAAAAACCTTTCTTGTGCACTCCCCATCCTCTCTGTTGATAGTTGTACCATGTCCCTTCACAGATGCTCAATTCCACTTCTCAACTATTAGTTGGCTATCTCCCACAACCTCTTCCTCATGGAATTGCTCTCATGAATTGACATTTTTTGGTTGGCATGTGTGTCAACCTACCATGACATCCATGTCCCTTACTGTTTCACATTAACTTGTTTTTTTCTTGATTGCTACAACTTGATTCCACTAACACTAACCCTTGTGTCTTGGCATGTTGGCTCTAATACCTCTATCGATCCACTGCAATTGTTGTGGCTTGAACTATTGGTGGGTTGTTAGGGATGTCAACTAGCTACTGGAAATAGTTAACTTCTTTTTTCAACTTTAGCCTATCACTCAATCACTCATGTCATCATATGGATCGATATTTTTTCATACAATCCTATGCCATTTGCAAAAATGAACTTTGTGCCTCATACACCTATATGAACCTAACATGTATGCAATTATAATATTTGTTTCTTAGATTTTATGCTCTGATTACATGTTAAATTTCCTTGAACCCGACAACTTATCTATTTAATTCCTAGTAGATTGCAAATCAATTTAATAAAAACAAAACTAAGATCTCAACATAGACATTCATAAAAAATATAATGACAACTAATCCTTAATCACGCGTTACACATGAATATTCTGCCCAATCAAAAATTTTCATTAAAATAATATTAGAACATTTTCGAACTCCCTTCTTAGGAAAATGGTCATGCAATAAATTTACAAATATAACATACCTTGGATCTGATCCAGCTGATCAAGTCGTAGTTTTGTCATTTGATCTTCTTAGCTGATTTGGATCTCCTTTGCTACACCCTGGTACCTTCCTTGGACCCAACACACTTGGCTGATGTTGGATTTGTAACTATGGCCAGTCTTAATAATGTACATTTGGTCACTTGATTAATTGTATTTATCATCGTAAAACATATTTATAAAATCATGAGTCAGAGGAAATTTTATTTTGAGTCAAATTCCCATTGCAACTTTTAAAATATGTAAATTTGAATTTTTGAAATGTAAATTTTGGCTCTAAAAGTGACAAGTCAGCTTCCCTCCAAGTCAAGTCAGCCCTAACCAAGAGATGCATCCATTCACCCAAGACAAATTACTATGTAAAGGCAACTTAAGCTTTTCATTTGGCACATTCACATTCTCTCTCACAAGACAGTTTATGGGTAAGTGAGTGAATGACAAGGAGGATGAAGAAGGACAAAAAGAAGGTTGAGTTTTCTCTCTTCTCTCTCTCTAGAGCATCTTGCACATGTGGCGGGATCTCTCCTTCTGAGGTTCTCATTTTTTTGGGCCAACTGTTGTAGGGCCTGAAATTTCTGGGTTCCTGGGCCAATTGTTGCAGAGCTGATATTTTGGGGCAACTAGCTAGTGCAGGAAGACCGAAATTTTGAAGTGCAGGATCAAGAGCGAACTGAGGGATCAGATTCAGTGACTTGACTTAGAGGAGAAATCTAGGCTTGATCATATGTGTAGGTGTGTGTCTCTCACTAAACAAGGATAATTTCACTATTGGAAAAGGTTGCTAAGTTTCTCCCCATAGTCGGTTTTCCCAAAGTAAATCTTGCCTTTTATTGTGTGATGTGATATATATTATTATACTATTCTTTATGGTTGAAATTTTGAAGTATAATTGTTGAATGATATAATTAGAATAAACTAAAATAAGATCTACATCAAAAGTAATTATCATAATTTCAAAAACATTGTGATAACCCTAATTGCACTAAAAAATCAACATGGCATTAGAGCTTTGGTGAAGGAAGAAGGGAACATTGATATCACCTTGAAAAACCCTAGAGAGAATTTTATTTAAGTCCTTAAATATTGGTTTCTATGGAATCCTCCATGAAATATGAAAACAAGCTAGAGGGAGCATCTAATCTCAAAGCTTGGAAAGTGAGAATAGATTTTCTTCTTGCGAAGAACGAGGTTTTGGTTATCGCTACACGGAAAGTGATTGAAGCAGAAGATGATGCAGGAAAAGCAAAGTTTAAGGAAGATGACATCAATGTTATGAGCATTATATTAGACTCATTTGATTCCCTATATTGCAAAACTTGATACCTCAAAGTAATTTTACGAAGTCGTAATGAATCTCTACATTATCAAGAATGTTGGTCAATCAATGAACCTAAAGAATGAACTCTGAAATACAAATATGACCAATGATGATATCATGGCTTATTACTTAGTAAGGATTTCTCAAATAAGAGATTATATCAAAGCAATTGGAGAATCCATTCCAGATCAAGAATTAGTAATTACAACACTCAATGTTCTTCCTAGATCAATGGATGCTTTGCAGTAGGAATAAGTAGTTGGAAGGAAGCTCCTACATTTTAACAACTATGGACCTCATGTGCTCAAGAATAGGCAAGATTGATGACTAGAGATTGTCAAGGTGAAGAAGTCCAAGATCCTATGTCTCACTTCAAGAATAAAGGAAATAAGAAGTTTGGACCTCAACACAAGAATTCAGGAAAGGGGTCTTCTTCCTCTAAGAAGAATAAATATTTATCAAAGATACAATGTTATGGTTGCCAAAAATATCTACATTTCAAGAGACATTGTCCTAATATGGCTAAAAAGTAAAGGAAAGGGAAACAACATGCTTTTGCAACAAAAGTTGAGGAATATGAAAGACCAAAGGAGAAAAGGATTTCTTCTATTATTCCACGTTGATAGGTTCTCCTGTAGATGATGATGACATGTGGTTGGTAGATAGTGGAGCATCAAGACACATGATTGAAGAGCATGGAAATATTTAAAGCATGACAAAAAATGAGTTGTCTCAAAGGGTTGAATTGGGAGAAAATAATATCTATGCAGTCAAAGGAGCTAGAAAAACATCTATAGAGATGGATTCTAGTAACATTGTGCATCTCAGCAATGTACTTTACGTACTAGGTTTGAAAAAAAAATATTGTCTTTTTTCTTGTTTATAAGATAAAGGAGATAGCTTTCGTGGATGGGAAAGTACTTGTTTGGTCAAAGTGTTCTAGTATAGATAATGCTAGGGTTATTGGGATTTGTGATGGTAGACTATATAGACTTGAGAGTCAACCAGATCAAGCACTAGTACACGATGAAATAAATCCAAGTGAGATATGGCATAAAATGTATGGACATATTCATTTTAGAACATTACTTGCATTGATTCAAATAATGTCAAGGGTTCCTGAACTAAATTTCAAGAATGTTGGTGTATGCAAAAGCTATGCTCTTGGGAAGAACATCAAGAAACCATTTTTGAATGGTGACAAAAAATCTAAGGAATTTTTCAATTTGATTCACTCTATATATGTGGTGTGATTCCCATGAAATCGCTAGTTGGATCGTTGTACTATGTAACTTTTATTGATGACTTCTCTCGTAAGACATGGATATATCTATTGAAGACAAAAGATGAGGTATTCGACAAGTTTTAGGAATTTAAAGCTGAAGTATAAAACTTGACAGGTAGAAAGATCAAGATATTGTGATATGAAAATGGAGGAGAATACACCTCAAAGGAGCTTGTTGTCTTCTGCAAGTAGGATGGGATTAAGAGGGAGCTAACTTTGCCCTATAATCCACAACAGAAAGGTGTAGCGGAATAGAAGAACAAGTTCATTGAAGAATTTTTCAATGCTATGATGCATGATTTGAGCTTGTCATTATTATTCTGGGGGGAGGCATCATAGATAATTGTGTACATTCAAACTGGAAGCCCTCTTAAAGTTCTAAAAGGTATGAATCCTGAAGAATCCTTCTCTAGAAGGAAGTTAGAGGTTGATCACATGAGGATATTTGGTTGTCTTGTATATATTCATGTTCCTATGGATAAGAGGAATAATCTTGAGACTTCAAGAAAGAAAGGCATATTTGTTGGATACAATGAGTCATCAAAGGCCTATAGAGTATACATACTAGAGTAGCGAAGAATCGAGGTCAGCCGAGATTTCACCTTCGATGAAAAAATGGCATATTGGAGGTGTAATGAAGTCTCCATAGATTCCTTGGATAAAGGAAAGTAGGAAGAATCAAGGGGTGAACATTCAAGTGATACAAATTGTATGGAAAGGCAAGAATCACCTCAAGAACCAACAAAATCAGTCATAGTTCTTGAGATCAAGAAGAGACTAGCATGGCTTAGATCCACATTAGAAGAAGTAGAAGGACATGTAGCTCTTGATGGAACATCTAGAAAGGTGAAGAAATCAAAGAGGTTCTCCAACTATGCAACTCTTAAGACAAAAAAATATTAATTAAAAACCTTCCATTTATGAGAAAGCAACTAGTCAGCAGGTGTGGAAGGAAGCAATGAATGAAGAATACCAATTGATCATGAAGAATGATGTTTAGGAGATTGTGTTGAGGCTTGAAGGGAAGTCAGTGGTGACTTCCAAGTGGATCTACAAGATAAATCATGTTGCAGATGGGAGAATTGAAAAATATAAGGTAAGGTTTGTGGCTAAAGGATACTCCTAGAAAGAGGGAGAAGACTATGATATGACCTTTTCTCCAGTTTCCAGGTACACCTTTATTAGATCCATTAATTCTCTTACAGCTTCATTGGAATTGAACTTGCACAAGATGGATGTAAAGACTTCTTTCCTCAATGGTGTGATTGAGGAAGAGGTGTACATAGAGAAACCTCAAGGACTTTAGGTATATGCAAAAAAGTCTCATGTTTGCAGGTTGAAGAAGGCCTTGTATAGAGTGAAGAAAGCTCCAAGAGCTTGGTATGCTCATATTGACAACTATCTGACAAGACTAGGATTTATCAAGAGTGAAATTGATCCAAATATTTACTTTAAGGTTGAGAAGAATGCACCTGTGGTCTTCTTATTATAGGATGACTTATTTCTGACAGTTGTTAAGTGTTGGGGCCTTCGTTTTTGAGATTTTGTGGAGAAAGAAGATGATGACAAGTGGCAGAGATGACCGTTGGGAATTTGTGGAGCTGACAGTCGAGGGAAGACTAGAAACTGAAGGAAGATTGGAAGTCATGGAGGAATGGCAGGAAGAAGCATGGACAACCGAGTGAGGAAAGAGCATAGGTAGTTGAGGATGAAGACAGTCGAGCAAAAGGGAAAAGGAACTAGCAGTTCAGGAGGATGGCGGGAGGTAAAAAGCAGAAGAAAGGGAGAAGGAGGGGTTGTTACTAGTCAGTTGCAGTAAGCCTGTAATGTTTCTATTCTTCTTATGTTACGGAATGATGTGAAAGGTTGCATGATCATATGTGTATAATTTTGTATAATGGCCGTGTGATTTCTACTATTGAGGATCAGGCCTCGATTCTTATGTATTGTGTTATGTTATGCTAATGAAGAAGATTGTTCTGGAGTTATCTTATTTGTTTATGTATTATGTATTATGCGATCTGGTTAGTTTTTATGTTAAGCTACCATCCTTTGCTCTCATCTGGTTGATATGATTCCCTTGGTATCAAATTCCAACCCTAATATAACTTTGGTTGCGGTACGCCTTGGGTGAGACTCGTTCCCCTTCCTGGGTAAGGCGAAAATGTTGGCATTGTGCTAGACTACAACGGAGCCTTTTTGGCCCCTTGTGTCCGAACCCAGAGTCTCAACCCTGTGATAATTTTCATGCCAACAAATGGTTCCATTGTCGGGACCGGAAATTAAAAAAGAGGGTTCAGAATATGGTATCAAGGATTGTTAAGAAGGAAATATGGAACTGGTGGGATGAACAAGTGGATCGATTTGTTTCTCAGCAAACTCAACTCCGTCACTGAGCTGTTGTGAAACTAAAAGATAAGATATTGTATTTGGAAGATGCAAGTGATCAATATGAGATCTTCTGGTGCTAGTTTCTAGAAGAATTGTACAATTGGTTGTAGAGATTGCAGGTGAAGGGAAGGTCTGGTGGAAAAAAATTGTCTCGTCACGACTGAACTGAGGCAGATCTCGTTGTGCTCCACCACCTTGACATGGATCTAACGAGAGTAGTATATTTCTAGGTGCATACCACACTACAAGGGTACGTTGTCGAGTTTACTGTAGAAAGCTACTAGTCCTTTTCAAAGGCCAAAGTTGTGTTCCGAGCGGGGTTGAGAGGGAAGTTGTTGAAAGAAATAACCCTCTGTATTAAAGTCTTAATGGTGAATAGGGGTTTCTTGTGTTCCAAAGTCCAAGAATTGTAGCATAAACACCTAGTACTTGGAGAAGGATCTAAAGGGAGGGATTCTACCGAGTGAGGGACCATGAAGTTATTAAGGGGATGGAAGCAGTGGATTCACAGAAGACCATGAAATTGAGAGCGCAAAGGAGAGCGCATATAGCGGAGAAATGGTAGGAAAGGGCCATGCAAGCAAGTAAAAGGTAGTCGAAGGAACTACACCAAGAAAGAATGGTGATGAGGAGCTCAGAAAAGGAAGGCAAGATGGAAGAGAACTCAGGGAAATGGATAGAGACGGCTGCAACAACAGGGACCTCAGAAGGCGATAGGAGCCCTCCCTCACTGATCGTGGGGCAAGGTTAAATGGAACTTGTTTTGTTGGCTCAGAGGAAGGCTTAGAGAATGATATGTACTTTGTTATGTGGAGACTATTCACTGAAGATGATGTGTTCGGAAGAATTAGGGCTACAATCCCCGAGGCTCGGGTAGTGTCTCCTGCAACCTTACCTTGGTACTCTACAACAATCCTAAAAAATTTCTTTCTAAATTGCTTAAGACGATAAGAATGCATAGTGTAGATGTTAACTATAAGGTTGGTACTAATAGTGGTGGAAATAGTATTAGTAGTTTGGGTTTACAAGGATCTCTACAATCGGGATCACAAGGCTTTGTGCTTTTAGCATGAACATAGTCCATAATGGCAGGGTCATTCACAAGATATCCAGAATTCTCTGGCAGGGGGAATGAAGACGTAGAGAAACATTGGTACCTATGTGAGGCTATCTGGAGAGCTCACCAGACACCTGACAATTTGAAGCTAATAGAGTTCCAGACCACTCTCAGGGAAAGGGCCTTGAGGTGGTTCATAAAATGGTCGGAGTTACACCTCGACTTTGGACGAGGTTAAAAGAGAGTTTGTACAAGAATTCAAACTTCCCCAGATGGATCAACAAGGGTTGTCGGAGCTGTGGGAGATAAAGTAGCAGGAGGGAGAGACTACCTGGGAACTAATGCAAATGTTTAAGGATGCAATCCGTAAGTTCAATTATACCATAAACCCGAATCACCAAAGGGATTGGTTCATAAAAGCACTATTACCCCCTACCCGGACATTGTTGACGTAGTAGAAGATTGAGACACTACGAGATGCTCTAGAGCAAGCAACCTCAACATAAGCTATGGCAGGGTATCCTCATGAATACTAAGGGGAGAAACTTCGCACGACCCCTTTATCTTGGGTCTTCAAAACCAAATTTCAAGTATACTAGAGAAGATGAAAGATCTACAACTAGCTCGCTCGACGAGACCAAATGTGTGGTGCACATGGAAGGTCATGTTGCCACGGAATGCCTGAGGTCGTGGGGTACAGGTGCCACATCGACTCTAGGGGGACCACCTGGGCCTCCACCCACAACGAGTGTTGTGGTGGTAGGATCGCAAGGGGCATATCCTAGCTGCAACTAACCGGAGTATTGTGAAGTGTGTAGGGGGTATGGTCATCCTCCTTGCAAGTGCTTGATATTGTAAAAGTATTCTAATGTCCCAAATAAAATTTATTGTGAGTTTTGTGCTTCTACACCGACCAGTGTAGAACGTTGTATGCTCTAGCGAATAAGTTAGACTACTCAACCTTCCAGGTCATTGAGATTTCTCAAGGTGGGCAAGGAGGAGGAACGAGGTGTGGAAGGGCAGGAAGTAGGGGCCATGTTCACTATTACAATTGTGACCAAGAGGGACATGTTGTGCGGGATTTCCCTCTACCAAGGAGGCCCTAGTGCTCTCAGTGCAGGGTCAATGCCCATGCGATGGAGGATTGTCTGGAGCTGATCGCAAGATGGGAGGAGCAGAATAGACAAAGAGGAGAGAATTTGATTAATGTAGAGCCAATGATCCCAAAGGCAGCCCTGCTATCCAACATTAACATAGTTACGTGCGGCAACAAAAAGACTAGAGATGATCAAGGCACTCAATACCAACCCAAAATTATTCGATTAGCTTCCCCGAACCGACCATATAACCTAAAGCACCATAAACAATATTATAAGGAGGCAAATAAATTGTTTGAAAATCTTACTGAAGGTGCAGGACTACCAAAAGGGAAGACAGAATCTCACAAAGACAAGACCCCAAACCTTCCAAATTCCATCGTTGTCATACCTATTGAGGAATTTTTCAGGTTATTCCTGGAGATTGTCAACGATGACTAGATGTTGGGGCAATTATGGAGGATCCTGAAGGTATCCATACAAGAGGAAGAAGTTGAGGGAGGAACAATCTATGCTAACGTGCCCGAAAGACACACCAAAAGAGTAAGGAGAAAGAAGAAGAGAACTGACAGATAATTCATAATTGATGCTCAGGTTGTAGGATTTCATATCAAGGACACTATGTTAGATCTTGGTTTTGATGTTAACATCCTACCCAGAAAGATGTGGCAAGCACTAGGTAAACCTCAGTTGAAATTCTCACCAATCTAGTTGCAGATGCCGAATCAGTATTGTATACTTCCAATTGGGAGACTAGAGGATGTGGAGGTAGAAGTAGCAGGAGTAAAGACACACGCCAATTTCTAAGTAATAGATATTATGGGAGACAAGGACCAACAATGTAAGGGATAGATTGGGCCTATGAAAATTATGTCATCATAGTTCTGAAGAAGGAACTAATGATCTTTGAGATAGGAGTAAGAGTGATTCAACTACTAGACCTATTTCAGGGGCCCAAATGCACAAAGCCAGTAGATGACAGAGAAGAGTCAGGGATGTTAGATCAACTCTACAGGCTAACAATGAGAAAGAGAGAGGATTACATAAACCCAATAGTTGAAGGATCAGCTAGCAAGAGGAGCATTCAGAGCTTTGAGGTTGGCTCAAAAGGAGCATGGGAGAATTGGAAGCAAGGTGGATATGAGGTCAACACCAGACGTTGTTCTGCGATATGTCGAATCAACTGGATTGGAATGAAGGTAAGATACTTTCCCATATTTAATGGTATAGACTCATTAGATTAATTTTTTAACAAGATTAATGTAACTATGGGTGAAGAACATAAAATTCCATTATTAAACGTAACATTTCAAGTGACCCCGGCACGATGGTGGGGGGTCCACCGCAACTACCTCCGGGACTAGGAAAGAATCAAGAGAGCAATGAAAGAAAGATTCAGATAGGTGGGGGAATACCCGCAGGATTTTGCAAAGTACTAGGGGATTCTAATCCCCAACAACACTTGGAAAGTTGTAAGGACAGATGGAACCGAGAGGGGGTTCCGAAATAATTATGGGTGCATGGGTTCATACATACATTGGGTACATTTCCTAAAGCCTGGTATGTACAAGAAGAAATAAGGAGGAAAATGGGAGATTGGGATAATATGGTCGAATAGTTTGCTAGTAGTTTCTCTTTCAGAGACAATGCCAGGAGGTTGACCGAGGCATTGCAAACTATCAAGTAGATTCTACTCACATCAGGTCAGTTATGGGACAGATGCATAGACCAAAGAACTTTATAGTATTTCTACGAGTCAGGGTATCCGAAGGCAATGGCCTATGGGAAGGTGGAAAAAGAACCGGATACGGATGACCTGGAGGGATTAAGACCCTTGACATTCCATGAGACTAAAGTGGAGAGAGGCATCTTGGAGGGACCTATAATGGATACTCCACATTTACTCCCAATGAAGTTGTGGAAACACAACATTGGCATGGATGACAAACCTAAACTAGCATCGATTGGAGACTACTGGGATCAACAAACTTCAAAAGAAATTTTTTATCTCTTAAGAAAATATGAGGATCTATTTACCTCATCAATGCAAAGCTAAAGGGGATCAAGGGAGACATAGGTGAAATGAAAATTGTACTAAAACCCGATGCAAATCCAATGAAGCATAGGCCATATAGGTTGAACCCAAGAGTCAAAGAAAATTAAAGAAGGATATAGATAAGATGCTAGAGGGAAGACTTATTTTTCTAGTGGACGAGGTAGAATGGGTCAGTTTGATAATGGTAGAGAACAAAAAGCATGCTACAGAGATAAGGGTCTGGGTGGACTATCCCAACCATAACAATGCTTATCTGCACGACCCCTTTCCAATACCATTCAGTGATGAGGTCCTAGACAATGTAGCGGGGAATGAAGCATATTCCTTAACAGATGGGTTCTGAGGCTACCACCAAGTCAAAATTTCTGATCAAGATAAGAAGAAAACCACCTTCACTACAGAATGGGGGCCGTATGCCTACCATTTCATGTCATTCAACCTTAAGAATGCGCCTGCAATATTTTCGAGAATTGTGATTGTAGCCTTCAGGGACTACATCCATAGGTTCTTAGAGGTCTACATGGATGATTGGATAGTATACAACCTGTTGAAGAAACATTCAAGTCTACTCAGGATAATGTTTGATCGCTACAGACAATTACAGATATCCTTGAACTTAAAAAATGCATATTTGTGGTCCCATTTGGAACACTTTTGGGCCACATTGTGTGCAAAGACAGGGTATGTGTAGATCCTGCCAAGGTTGCGGCAATAGTCAACATGGACCCACCTGCCAATGTCAAGCAGCTTAGATCGACGTTGGGGCGCACTGAGTAATACCAAATATTTATCAACAACTACACCTCCCTCACTGAACCAATGGATAAACTGCTAAGGAAGGAAAAATCATTTACGTGGTCAAAAGAGTGTCAAGTTGCACTAAACATACTAAATGAAAGGTTGGTAAGTGCACTGATTCTAGTCTATCTCGACTGGAATAAGAAATTCCATGTCCATATTGATGCATCTAGTATTGCTCTAGGGGCAGTGTTGGCTTGGCCAAGAGATGGGGGCCTTGACCACCCTATCTACTTTGCCAGTAGGAAGCTATCCACCACAGAAAATAACTACACCACGACTGAGAGCGAGGCATTGAATATGGTCTACTCTCTTCAAAAAATTTAGACACTACTTGCTTGGGGGTCCATTTAAGGTTTTCACTGACCACTCCGCATTGAAATATCTCGTAAAAAAGCCTGTGCTCGAGGGGAGAATTTGCATATGGTTGTTACTATTTCAGGAATTTACTTTTGAAATAATTATAAAGTCGGGTCGATTGAATGTGGGACTTGAGCACCTCTCAAGGTTGGAATTAGGAGAAAGCGGAGGATCCCTGGATGATCAGCTGCCTGATGCTGATTTGTTTAGATTTGAGGTAGTACAAGATTACCTACAAGAAATTCCAACCTTCCTAACTATTGGGAAATGTCTGGATGAATACACGGCTACTAAATGGCAACACATGGGCGTGCGAGCAGTTGTTTATCAGCTAATTGCATGGAATCTATAAAAATTGGGATTGGATCAAGTGTTGCGGCGATGTGTCCTTCACCATGAGCGACACGATGTGTTGTGGGAATGTCATTCAGGAGTTGTGGGTGGACACGTTGGGGGAAAGCTATTGTGCGGAAGGCATTGCAGGCAGGTTTATGGTGCCTAACTATCTATAAAGATGCCAAAGAATACACCAAAGGATGTGATGTGTGCCAAAGGGTTGGAAAGTCGTCACATCATGATAAACTCCAATTACAACCAATACGTGTCTTATAGGTATTTGAAAAATGGGCAGTAAATTTCATATGGTTGTTCAATTTGTCATCGCATCACTCTCAGGCCAGGTACATAATCACAACAATAGAATATCTCACCATATGATCCAAAGCAGCATCGGCGAAGGACTGCACAACAGATAAAACCACATGATTCATATTTGACAATATAATTTCACGGTTCAGATCCCCCGGGAGCTTGACCAGTGACCAAGCAACTCACTTCATCAATGAAATAGTTGCTTTACTACTTCAAAATTTCATGACACGACATCATAAGAGCAGTCCATACTAGTCACAAGCCAATGGAACCATAGGAGAATTGAAAAAAAGTGGAAAACGGGTTAACTAAGGTATGCTCGGCCAATAGAGATGATTGGGATGAGAGGGTGCCAACAACATTGTGGGCATACCGCACAATAGTGAAGCAACTACATAGGCAGACACCCTTCCAACTTGTGTATGGACAAGAAGTTGTGGTGTCAGTCGAATTCGCTATTCCAAGTATCTTTATCACCCAAGCCACTAAAATGATAGAGGAGGCATCGATCTAGAAGTGATTAGATGAACTATTGGAACTTGATGAAGCAAGGTTCCTAACATATTTTCACCAAATGGTCGAGTAGAGATGGCAAAAAGTGTGGCATGACAGGCATATTAAGAAGAAGGCATTCACAATCGGGGGGCACGTTCTGTTATACGACAATAAGTTCCTAAAGTTTCCAGGCAAGCTACAAATGCACTGGTTAGGCTCGTTCATTGTTGTGGAAATCAAGGAGCCTAGAGCTATCAAGCTCGCGCAACTAGACGAAGTACTATTACCAGGATGGGTGAATGGTGCCCGCCTAAAACCCTTCCACACTTCAAATATTGCTACTCACAATTGATTTGGGTTTCCAAAAGTGGATCATAGGTAGATTAGGAGAAGTAAATAGGAGTTAGTTAGTCATGTCGTCAGTTACTGCGTCAAGCATTTAGTTTCTTTTCTTTCTTCATCTTTAGCCTACACTGATCAATGAATCTTTAAAATATTTCCAATAAGGTTCCAGTACATCAGTTTCAGTTGTGGCTTCAGTTCCACCATACCACAGCTATTTGTGGTTGGGGGTGTAAGTCAGACGTGTTGAGAGTCCTTTCTGTAATTAATCTGAAAATCACCCTTGGGTGACCTCAATTAATTAATAATTAAATGAAGGTATTACAGACTCATGTGCTGGTGTGTGCCCATGTTATTTTGGACAATGGATTGATCAGATTGCAAAATACATAGACACTGGGAAATGGAAAACAACAGAGAAACACAGTAAGAAAATACAAGAACACAACAGCTAATAAGGAGTTCACTCTATCCTCCAGGGCTACGTTTTCGGTCCAGCTTTCAGTGGTGGCCTTCTTTTATTGTGTCTTTAAAGCAAAGAATTACAATGAGGAGCTCAATCTGAATCTCCTGAAATAGAATTGCTTGGCAGGGTGGTTCTTGGATTCCCCAAGCCACTAGAGTGCACAGACTCTTTTCCTTACCAGCTCTTGACCTTTCTAGTCTTTAAGGGGAGGAGCCCAATATGGTACTCGATTCCTGACAGATCCCTTTAGGGGTGGCTTGAACCTCTCAAGCTCTCTGGTGCTCGACGCTGCCTGTGGTCAGCTCAGCCCTCTGTCTTTCTGCTTTTTGCTTCACTGTCTCTTCTTTTCTCTGTCTTTGTCTTCTTCTCTCTGATTCTTCCTCTCGGCATCCTCTCTCGGTGTGTTTTATGTTCTCTGTTCATGGCTTTAAAGCCAGTCAATCTCATGACTGTTCGATTCCTCTTCTTCCTTCGTCGGGTCACCTACTGTTGCTCACTTGGAGTTCCTTGTCTTGGCGTCATCAGCAACAGCTCATAGGGAGTGGCCACTTGTCCTCTTACGAACTGTGCTAGCTCTTCCTCGTCGGTTCGGTTCTTCGGTTTCATCAGGAAATGACTCATCCGCCACCTCAGCAGTCAAATTGGACCTCAAATACTTATAGATCGCATCTTAGTCCCTTGTCAAATCATGTTCTTTCATCGGGTGCATTCTCAGCCGTTAGATCTGGAGCCCCCAGATCCAATGTCAATTGCACATTTCGCGCAATTGACTTGCTCGATCGTTAGTGTGTGATGAGCAGCAATTTTCTCTCTCCTCCGCCTGCCACGCGTTGGGCGCTGAATGGAATCGCTAGTTTTTAGCCAAATCCGCTTACCGCCCAAGGGTGCCCCCGATATGTACCACTAGTTTTTGGACCGTGGGTCCCACCTTTAGCCTTTTGCACTTTTCCCCACGGTTTTCCCGACTTCCATGCGATCGAGCGCTTCAGGGCCTTTCCATTTCGAGGGGTTTTGCCCAGCGATGTGCGATTAGCGCTAAGTGCTAATCGTGCATCAGAAACTGCCTCCTTTCCCCAATCTAGGCTTCCCAGGTGCCAGTTTCGCCTCCTGCGCAATCTCCATGGGCCTCGATCAACACGCTTTGACCGAGGTCCTTGTTGTTCCACGTTGGCTGTCAACTGCCACTGTTAAGAGGTTTTCCTAATCGCTCTGTGATCTTGAATTCGAAGTTTGTCCCAATTTGATACAGTCATGGTACTTTGGTTATTCTTCATGGATTCAATTCGGATCAGTAATAATTAGACAATAATTTTGGTGTCAGCCTAGATTCCCGTAAAATATTTCCCATTTTAGCAATAATTAATTCCTAAACGTCTTCCATTATGATAGCATAATTACCCATCAAATCCACTTTTCCTTTTTCAAATGTGTGTCAGCCAAATCAGGTCCAGCTCAGCTGACAGCGGATTAACATGTTTGAGTCTACATAGGGAAAGTTGTCATAGTAATTAGTTAGCGAGTATTGTCATAAATTTCGTGTAGAGGATGTCTACTTATTTTGCATGGCAATGCCAAATTTCTCAGAGTCTGAAGCTAAGGTGATAGAGTCGCTTCAGTTGCAGTCTAGTTCTTAGTGTTTTCATTCAAAGATTTGCTATCAACCACTGGGTCTTAGTGTTGTCATTCAAAGATTTTCTATCAACCACTGGTGACTTCAGTCTATCAGCGATGTTCTAGCATGACAAACACAATTCTTTTTGTTTTTAAGGTTGGGTTGGATGCAAGAATTTCAGTTTCAGAGCCGCTCTACGGAAAAATTATAAAGCCACACTCGTTGATAATGATTTGTCGGGCTCCTTTCAATTCCCAATCATGAAGCGTGAAGTATGTACATAATTAGTCACAAAGGAAGATGGGACATAAAAAAATCAAGGTCAAGAACGACTACAAGGGAATTCAACGGTCCACATTGTTGCATCTAAGGAGTTTGATTGTGTTTGGCACAACTCTTGCAACAATGCAATGCACTAAATTGCAAATAAACCAGATACACGATGGATCGCTTTGGCTTGACAAAGAGTATCCAATTCACGTAGATGAAATTCAGAGACTTAGAGGTCTATCAGCAACAGGAGATGTGATTTCAATCGTGTTCTAGACAAATTCAAAAAGAGAAAAGAAAGAAGGGAATGTCGACTACTATGTCAAGTCTAGCACCAGGAGAGGGGGAAAGGGAGCACGCCTTGACTTGATCAACAAGGAGAAAATTAAGCTTTCTTTCTACATCATTGCAAGGAAGTTGATGTGCCATTTCTCAAAGAACAGGTGCAGCATAGACATAATTTCGATCGCAACGCATTGCACAGAGGGTGCCCAACTGAACTGGTGTGCCTTTCTCCTCAATGAGTTGTTTGAAGCCTGTGAAGATGTCTACAAGCGGACGACCAACTTCATAGATGGCTATCTAATAATTTTTTTAGCAATGTGGAAGTTGTGCCCATTAGAGGGCAGCCTGGACTTAGCGCCAATCTCAGAGGACCATCCCTTGGCTCTCCGATACATTCCATGGACTTCGGGAGACTCGAGTAGAGGCTTCGTTTAGAATTTGGTGTGTGAAAATTTGCAAGGTGATTAGAGCTACCGAAAGGATCCCCAGGTCATTGATAAATGAATATTCGACAACAATTTGGTTTGGGGCTACTCATGGGAACACCTTTGTAAGGTCGCATTGCGTTCACCCGCACATCTTTCAGATGTGGGCTCAAAAATTTCTGCTATCAGAAGAAGCTTTTCATGTAGAGGTCAGGTCGTGGCCAGGGGTCACAGGGGAAACTAAAGAAGGAAAGTGCATGTACTTCTTTGATGGGATGGTACCATTGTCGTTGCCAAGTGAAACAGTTGCGGAGACTAGGAAGCAGATCGCTGAACACGAGTTGTAGTCAATCCTCTCACAAATGAAAAAGCAGATGAGCTCGCTCTAGGATACCATCACAAATATTTTCATTTCATCAAGTTTGGTTCCCAACCTAATTGAGTCACAAAGTTTTATATAGCAAAACCCTCTTGTTACCACTCCTCTTGTTGTTGCAATACCATCTATAGGGCCTCATTCTCATTTTAATCCTACCATCCCTAAACCCCATAAAACAAAAAGATCCAAGCCTCCAACTGGAAGTAAGAATAAAAAATTAAACCCCGTAGTGCAAATCGTCGAACTCACCATTGAGGGACCCAAGTCCACCATGGCCTCGCCCATCGTAGAAGAAGTTCCACATTCCACATCCACAGTTTCACGAAACACGTGTGACCCATCCCCATACACCTCATCGAACTCCACAACCCTGTTAGATACAATTCCCTCTAGGACACTTATGGGCACAGAGGACATGGACGTTGCTTCAGCTATCCAGTTTGCCATGACAATCGCCAATAAAGAAAATGTTACCACCTCCATGTTGTCAATGTTACTAGAGTCGGGCCCACTGCTAAACCCAAGGCTCATCATTTCACAGTCACTTGTTATCGTTGTCAAGCGCTTTGTGCTCCCATTTCATATAAACGCCCCCACCCCCCCTTCCACCTGTTGCCCCAAATATTTCCATACCATCAACGCCTCAGTTTGTAGAGCCATTGCAGCCAACCACATCACCTCATAGACATTTAGACTAGTCTGTTGCTAGTGGGTAGCCCCTGTAGAGCCGATTCCCTAATCCATCCAGCATGCAGCAAAATGATCTCCAGAGTTGGTCATCCGCTCAATTGTTCAGCTTTATATAGTAAGTCGCGCATAGGATTTCACAAATTCACAATGACTTTGTTGCCGACCATAAGCAGCAAAAGAAGCAAATTGTTGCCCTCACAGCCGCATGAGACCAGCTCCACCAAGACAATCAATAACTTCAAGAATAGTTTGATCAGATCACTTTGTGATTCTAGGCACTATGGCCTGTCATTTCTAATGTGGTAACCGAGGCTCCATAAGTCTTCTCCACCTGCACTGTGGTTGAATGTTTCGACCACATCCAAACTATGTGCAACGGTATGATATCCTCCAACTGAGAACTTAGGTGGCACCTCGATGCTACAGGAAATGAAATTCCAGACCCTTCCACGGCGTATGTCGATGATATTGAGCAGAAGATCACTTATGCATCCGCTCTTAAGGCCTCCATACTCAAGGCTCTGAATGATGGGTACCCCTCACTGCAACAGGTTCATGATTGGTTTGGTATCTTAACAAAGAAGAATTATCCAGTCTACCCACTCTGCCAGCAAATTAATCAGCTCTCGCTGACATTAAGAACTCTAAGGACAAGAAGCAGCGAAAGAAATTCCAAGTGGAAGTCACCTCTATGGAAATCTACGTCCAACAGATCGAAGATGAGTTGGACAAGGCCAAACAGAAACTCCATGATCTCCGACCCCGGTCCGAACACATGTGAACACTTTGCAAGAACTCAGTGAGGATATGGAAGAACAGTGGACTTCCCTATTGATGACTCAGCCAACTCAACCAATGCTTAACACGACGACCGAATTCATAAAGCAAGCATTGGAAATCACAAGACCCTGGCAAGCAGCACTGTACAACTACACTAATTTCCTCCAAGGGATGATTGTAGTTGTGTTAGAGTTGGGGCCTTTGTTTGGAGAAGAAGGCCAAGAAGAAGAAGCAACAATAGTACCAGAGGAAGCACCAACAATAGTATTAGCAGAGGCACCGACATAAGTGTCAACAATAGTGATAGCACCAAGGGAAGATTGACTCGAGGACGAGTCAACAAATTGTGGTTGGGGCCTATTGGGGCCTTCGTTTTTGAGATTTTTCGGAAAAAGAAGCTGATGACAAGTGGTAGGTGACTGTTGGGAAGTTGCGGAGCTAACAGTCAAGGGAAGACTGGAAACTGAAGGAAGACTGGAAGTCGCGGAGGTGGGAAGAAGCAGGGATAACCGAGCAAGAAAAGAGCATAGGTATCCAAATATGAAGGAAACCGAGCAAAAGGGAAAAGGAATTAGAAGTTTGAGAGGATGGAAGGAGATAAAAAGCAAAAGAAAGAGAGGAGGGGTTGTTTCTAGTCAGTTGCAGCAATCCTGTAATGTTTCTATTCTTCCTGTGTTACAGAATGATGTGAAAGGCTCCATGATCATATTTGTATAAATTTGTATATTGGCCATGTGATTTCTATTGTTGAGGATCAGGCCTCGAGCCTTATGTATTGTGTTATGTTATGCCAATGAAGAAGATTATTCTAGAGTTATCTTGTGTCTTTGTGTATTATGCTGACTATTTAAAAAATTTATAAATTCATTTGTTTAGGTAGTCTCTTGATATAACATGATGAGATCATTGCGATCTGGTTAGTTTGTATGTTAAGATACCATCCTTTTCTCTCTTCCAGTTGATATGATTCTCTTGGTATCGAATTCCAACCCTCATCTAATGTCGGTTGCAGCACGCCTCTGGTGAGACTCCTTCCTTTTCCCGGCTAAGGTGAAAATGTTGGTGTTATGCTAGATTACAACTGAGCCTTGTTGGCCCCTTGTGCCCGAACCCAGGGTCGCAACCCTACTGCCATTTTCATGCCAACATTGAGAATATTATCATTCAATGCAAGAAGCGATTGGCTTCTGAGTTCAACCTGAAGGATATTTGGTTGATACACAATTACTTGGGATTAGAAGTATGGCAGAAACCTGGTGAAGTATTCCTTGGTCAAGGAAAGTATGTGTTAGAGATCCTTCAGAGGTTTGGTATGATGGATGTTGGTTCAGTTGGGCTTGACCCAGGTTCAGCTTGTACTTCGCACCAAAAAAACCCTCAGACACTGGCCCTTTCGGCAACAACCCGCAAGCAGGTCGAAGTCTCACCCGAGGTGGCTATGGGTGATTACAGAACTAGGTTTCTGCAATCTTGAGGGATTGTGCGAAGTGACTCTTAACTCTATTTTTTCGTACTTTAATCTTCCTTCTAACATTCATAACATTACTGTGCAATGTATTTTAACTACATATTTTGTCATGTTTATTAATATAAATACATTACAGAACAATAATAGTTGTGGTAACATACCAATTACTCGCAATTACATCGCATAAACAGATATAATACAAATAACATATGCAGGTACAAAAGACTTTGCCCTAACTTCTTCTTCTTTATTAAGATAGATATTTTCAGTACATACAACTTCTCAACCTATGCACACAGCTACAGGTGGTTTGCACACTCAACTGCAGACTCTTCCCAGGCCTCTGCGCACTCAGCTGTGGAGCATTTCCTTAGACCCAAAATACAGAACAAAAGACTCAATCCCTTGTGCTCTCTCTACGAACTGATCTAATTATCTAAGGATGATCTTTGACAAAGCATTACATGTCCTTAAATACATTTCATTGCTACAAAAACATGGTCCACATACCATGGACTCAACAAAACGATGAACTAAAACCCTGATACTCATTACAAAATGAGGGGCTTCAACCCACCATGAAGCCCCTAGACATTGTGCAACCAATGGAACTTCACGGACTCTATATACTACGCTCCTAAAAATGTGAAGTCTTCGACTAAAACTGGACCAAGCTAGGCCGCACCCAACAGGCCCCCAACACTCACATGTGACTCATCCCAAGTCACTTAGGTGTGGTGTCTTTGATCTTTGTTGCGATGCCATTGTAGATGACATTGTACTGCTGGACTATTTTTGCTAACTGCTTTTCCTCTCAGCACACTTCTTCCAGCAATGCTTCTATTGTTGGTCCAATAGCCTTCTACAGTACTTCTTTCTCCCTCTGTCGTATCTCCCTGAGCCTTTCATCTACTGCTTTTGAAATTTGGAGGGCCTCATCCTGCCATGGCTAAGTCCTCTCTATCAAAATCTACTCTTTCCTTCAAAGATCTTCAATCTCTTTTTGGAGAGTCTTCCCTTCAGTGATGTTCCCAAGCCTCTGCAAGATTGGTAGGGTCTTCACAGTTATCAGGATCTCTTCCCGCCACTTTTGCTTCGCCTATAGCTCTTCTTCAATCCTCAGAATGTTTGATCCTCCTGCAATGAGGTCTAGACCTACATGGTCTCATCTAGTAACTTTGCACAATCCACTATTGTGTCAGAGATGCCTTTCACTACAGCTTTTAGATCCCTCTCACTTTCTCACGCACTTCCGGTGGTGTGACTGGATGCAGCCTTATTTATATCTCAGAAATCTTCACTTCATATTCAAACTTTATTTCTATGAGCTTATTCTTTGACTCCTTTATCGTGAGGCCGAGCTTCATGACCTTCTCTGCTAGCAATTCTTCTTCGCGGACCTTTGTGTCTGAAACTTCACTACAAGTTTTTTCAATGGCTTCCTCTAGCTATTGTTGTTGCTGGCATGCTTCGTCCCTTTCTTTGATCAATTGATCGAGCTCCTTCTTCAGTGAAGCTCTGTCCTTTTCCACCTGAATGCTTAACAATGAAGTGTGTTGTTCTCGCTCCTTCAGTTCATCTACAATACTTTGATGGAATTCGCGTAATACCTTAGTTGGTCGTGCGACGATGTTCATGTCAACACAGTCCCACCCTCTTGCTTGCTCTCTATCCTCGCAGATTCAAACTGTAGTGCTCCACCTAGTATCTACAAAATCCTCAATCCAATTGTTAGTTCTATTCGTTGATTTGGCGGTAGTAGCTAACGTATCTATGCCGGTTGTCTGCACCAGTACCTTTAACTCCGCGATGTCTTGTTGCACATATATCAAGATCATTTTGTAGCAATCATCGACCTTGTTCCAGGTCTCTGTTGTTACTTCCTGGACCTTTTCTCCAATCTCGTCAATGTCCCCCTCAATGAGGACATGCATTATCACGCCCTTAGATTTTCCCACTTTCTGTTTCTTTCGTGCGTCCAACGTAGTTACTGTAGGTACCCTCTTTTTGACGATGAATGGTGATTCCTCTGTTGGATCTACGTCGCTGAGAGGGTCTTGGATATCATGTTTTGTCTTTGTCTTTGTCTCTGGTCCAACAACTTCGTGATGTCCTTCTGATTCTGGTATATCAATACTGCGCAGATCTTCATCTTCTTCAACAATGATAGTATAACATTCCAATGCATTTTGTAACTGCGCAACCCAATCATGCTACCAAGTTAATGGAGCCTCATTCTCAAAAACCTAGCTTGGTCCAATTTTAGTCAAAGACTTCATGCAAGTCCTGGACTCTTTCAATAACCCTTTGATTCCTTAACAACTTCATGCAAGTCTGTAAAAATGACTTCAAAGTACTTGGATCTAATTCTTGCGTCGGAGTAAACACTTTGTCACGGTTCTTCTTTGGAATTAACTTCGGTTGCGCATCAGATGTTGAAGCCTCAACATCAATGAAGCTTCGCTTTTCTCCCATGACCATTTCTTTTTCCTTTTGGATACTAAACCCAGGGGCCTTTTCTACGATCTTTCTTACCCATGTCTCTTTTAACATAGTTACCGATCAAACGGGAACTATTACCTCGAAACGGGCACTCTAACCCAAAAACCGCAAAAAAACATGAAAAAACAACCCAAAAATGAAAATTGTGTATGCCAGAACGATGTTTTTTTAAGGGTAAATTTTCAACATTTTTTTAAATGGAAGTAAAAACAATTTTTTTTGCAAAATGGATGAAAAAACACCATTAAAAAATAAATGTTGATTCTAGAATAACAAAAAAAAAGGTGGGTTACATTTTTTACGTTTTTTAGCAATGGAATTAAAGATAAAAAAATCTGGACTTTGAAAAATTGTAAAATTCCAATAATTCTCAGACATGATGTTAAAGATAAAATATCATGTCTCAAATCCTCATAGTTCCAACAATTTCCATCCATGTTGTTAAAGATAAAATATCTTAACTCAAAAAAACCCTGAAATTGTAATTGTTTTCAACCATAACATTAAAGATAAAATATCATGACTTAGAAAAACATTAAAATCTTGACAATTTTTCAACCATGCAATTAAAACCAAAGATTATGGCTACAAACAAATCTCAAGGTTTCAAAATATTTCAAGCATTACATTATGGAAAAATTCTATGACAAAACTTTAAAAATAAACACTCGAGGGTAATTTGTTCTTTAAATGCTAAATATATAGCGATTTTAAAGCCTTAGCCTAAGACAACTTGATACATTGCAACAAAAATTTAAAAATCAACTATCAAAGTGACACATGGTGTAGGTGAACTCGACTTGTTGTAATGAAAACTTAAAGACCAATGATGAAATTGATACATTTTTGGGGCAGACTCAATTCATTATAACGAAAATTTTAAAATCAACTATTAATTTGCACATAATGGGGTAGGGTTGCTAGACAAGCATTGACACGAACTTTGTAGAAAATAAATAAATAAAAACCAAAATAGAAAATAAATGTATAAAGAAATAAAAATGAAAAATACAAAAAAAACAAAAGTTCAAATGTTGAAAAGAAAAATCAATAATAAAAAAACACAAAAAATAATACAAAATAAAACAAAAAATTTAATATTGATAGAAAGAAAAACAATGACAAAACACAAAAAATAATACAAAAGAAAACAACATTTAAATATTGAAAAGGAAAACAATACAAAGGAAAACAAAAATTCAAATATTGAAAAAAAAACACAAAAAATAATACAAAAAAAATTGTAAAAAATTAAAAACAATAAAAGAACACAAAAAATAAAAATAAAAACATGAAATTAAAGAAAACAAAACAAAAACAAAAACAAAAAATAATTAAAAAAAGAAAAGAAAAAAAAACTATAAAAATTAAAAAATTAAATTAAATTAACTTATGAATAGAAAAAATTTAAAATATCAAAAAAAACAAAACGTAATTTAACAGGGAAAAATAATAATAATAATAATTTAACAAAATAAAAATAAAACACATTTAAAAAATATTAAATTAAAACAAAACTATTAAAAAAAATGTAAAAAAAGAGAATATATATATATATATATCGCCACCAACCTTGCCCATATTTTTTTTACTTTTAATTGTTTTGATTTGATTTTTATTTAATTTAAATTTTTTTTTGTGTAATTTAAAATTTTTTTTTGCTTATTTTTTCATTTTTTTTTCTGATGTATATATATATATATATATATATATTCTTTTCAATTTAACTTATTTATTTATTTTTTTAATTTAAGTATTTAATTTTTTATAATTTTGTTTAAGTTATCATTATTGTTATTATTATGTAGTTGTATTTTATTTTTTTTAGCTTAAAAAAATGGTTATAGATGTGTTTTTTTGCTTAATTAAAATATATATATATATATGCTTTTTTAATTTTTTAATTTTTTCTTTTTGTTTAATTTTTTATTTTTACAATTGAATTTTGTTTTTATTTTACATTTTTATGGGTGTTTTTTTTGTTTTTTTATATATATTTTTTATTATTTGAAGTGTTTTTGTCATTTTTTTATTTTTTTAATGTTTTATTACCAACTTGAAAATCACAAACATTTCAAAAAATATCCACACTTAATACATTAGAAAATTTAAAGTGTAAAAAATAAGCCCTCTAAACAAAAAGGGTTGATGCTGCATCAACACTTTTGAAAATCACTAACATATAAAAAAATGTACATATTTGATACATAAAAAAAATTAAATGTCAAAAATAAACTCTTTAACAAAATGTGTTGATGCTGCATCAACATTTTTCAAAATCAAGATGAAGATTACGAACGTTTTTTAAAAAATGTTCATACTTGATACATATGAAAATTCAAAGTGCCAAAAATATGCTCCAAAAAAAAGTTGTATTCTGAATCACCAATTTTCAAATTCGACTGATTTTTTGCAACCTCAAAAAAAAGGTACTAGGTAATTTTCTCGTTTGATCGTTAACTATGTTTTCTACTTTCTTCTTACCTTTATCATCTCTTGTCAAAGCACCACTCATTGTTACGATGTTGATGCACGGTTCATCCTCCCTTGGCTCAACGATCATCATTTCAATATTTGTTGTGGGTTGTTGGTTCCTTTTCCCCTGCATCTTCATGATAAGGACGAGACATTCTTCTATCACGTGATCAAAAGATTTGCAGTAGCTGCAAGCTGTAGGAGGGTTACGACAGTGTCTTGCGAGTGTCATGCATGTCCACAATTATAACAGATAATTTGGTTGCGTCCTCGACTAGCTCCTCCTCCTCGCCCTCGTCCTCGTCCTTGGAAACCTCCTCAACTAGCATGTTGGCATGGCTACTCGCATGTATGTCCTTCAACTTGCATTCTATAAGCATCAGTAGTGCGCTCCAACATCAAGTCATAACTTCGACAATTTATTTCATCTTGGCCTACCGTTTTATAAAATTTGCAAAACAGTTGCTTTGGGGTTTGCACGTACTTCTGTAATAAATAACAATCTTCAGAGCGATGATGGCCTCTCGTTCTACAAATATCGCACCACAACAGAACCATTTGTTGGCTCGGTTGGGCTTGACCCAGGTTCGGCTTGTACTTCGCACCAACAAAATCCTTAGACACCAGCCCTTTCGGCAACGACCCGCAAGTGGGTCGAAGTCTCACCTGAGGTGGCCATGGGTGATTGCAGAACTAGGTTTCTGCAACCTTGACAGACTAAGCAAAGTGGCTCTTAACTTCACTTTTTCGTACTTTAATCTTCCTTTTAACATTCATAACATTACTGTGCAATGTATTTTAACTATAGACTTTGTCACATTTATTAATATAAACACATTATAGAACAATAATAGTTGCAGTAACATACCAATTACTTTATAGGTACAAAATACTTCGCCAAACTTCTTCTTCTTTATTAAGATAGATCTTTTCAATACATACAAATTCTCGATATACGCACCCAGCTATAGGTGGTCTGCGCACTCAACTGCGGACTCTTTCCAGGCCTCCATGCACTCAGTTGCGGAGCCTTTCCTTAGACCCAAAACACATAACAAAAGACTCAATCCCTTGTGCTCTCTCTACGATCTGATCTAATGATCTAAGGATGATCTTCAACAAAGCATTACATGTCCTTAAATACATTTCATTGCTACAAAAACCATTGTCCACATACCATGGACTCAATAAAACAATGAACCAAAACCCCGATACCCATTACAAAATGAGGGGCTTCAACCCACCCCGAAGCCCCTAAACACTGCGCAATTAATAGAACTTTGCGCACTCTGCTCCTCAAAATGCAGAGCCTTTGACCAAAATGAACTAAGTTGGGTCACGCCCAACAATGGACTGCAAATCCATGGCGACTCCCATGGTGACTAACTTGAAGAAGTTAAGAGGCTTCAACTCCAGATTGGTAGATACATCTACCTATGACTCATTGGTACGTTAATGTATTTGGTTAATACCAAGCCATATATCTGCTTTGCTATGAACACCTTGAGCCAATTGCAGGTAGAACCTAGACACGAGCATTGGATTGAAATAAAGCACATCTTGAGATATTTGAATGATACAATGAATTATGGCTTGAGGTATGTTGCAAGCAAGGATGTAGAGCTTCAAGGATATACAGGCACTGATTGGGTAAGAAGTGTCGAGGATAGGAAGAATACCTCGTGAGTATGCTTTAGTTTGGGATCTGCTATGATATCTTGGATGAGCAAGAAGCAAAGACCAATTGCACTCAGCACTACTGAAGTAGAGTACATAACAACAAATGAGGCTTGTACTAAAGAAGTATGTCTCCAAAAGTTGTTTGCAGGATTATCTTGCCAAGAGTTAGAACCAATGGTGATAAACTGTGATAATGAACATTGTGTGAAGCTTTTAGAGAATCCACGTTCCATGACAAGTCGAAGCATATCAAGATTAAGTACCACTACATTCGTGACATTATGTAGGGGAGAGAAATAAAGATTGAGTACACCTCCATCGATGAGCAAACAACTAATGTTATGATGAAGTCGTTTCCGAGAGACAAGTTCATGTACTTTAGAGACAAGATGGGGCTCGTGGAGATTACTCCTCTCGTTGAGATGGAGTGCTAATATATCTACAACATAGATGGACATTCTCCCGAAAGGGAGAATGGGTCCAAGAGACCAAAATGGATCAATAGGTAGCGTTGAGTGAGTGTCTCTTAGAGGTGGGCCCTAATCACACACTAAGAACAGTGGAGTGATGTTTTGGACCTTAATCACATACTAGGCATGGTGGAGTGAAGTCCTTCAGCATTTGGACCTTGATCACACACCGAAAGGGTGGACTGCGGTCATGGACCTTGATCACACACTAGGAAGGCTAGAGTAGGTCCTTTCAACATCTAAACTTGATCACCAACCAGGAAGGATTTGACTGAGGTCTTGGCCCATAGTGCTTACCAAGAAGGGTGAGTGAGTGCTTGCTAGTTGAGGGTCTCACCATTTTGGCCTAGGTAGAGTCCAAGGGATTCGAGGATCGATCACTTTGGAGGAGTGAGTCCTGATATGCTAATGAAATTACCATGGGTTTGGTACCACCCTGGATATCACCGCTAGCAGATGTTGATGATAGATGATGATGCTGGTAATAATGGATAACCTTTTTCCTAAAGAAATTTGTTCAATTTGAGAATACCATGACAATGATTATTAACTCCCTAGTTAAGAGGGAGTGTTGAATTTGTAACTATGGTCAATATTTATAATGTACATTTGGTCTCTTGATGTAATTGTATTTATCATTGTAAAGAATATTTATAAATGCTTGAGTTAAAGGAAAAAATATTTTGATTCAAATTCCCATTGTGACTTTTAAAAGATGTAAATTTGAATTTTTGAGATGTAAATTTTGGCTCCAAAAGTGACAAGTCAGCTTCCCTCCAAGTCATGTTGGCATTTGCCAAGATATGCATCCATTAACCCAAGACATACTATTATATAAAGGCAACTCGAGCTCCTCATTTAGCACATTCATGTTCTCTCTCACAAGGCAGTTTCTCAGCAAGTGAGCAACGGACAAGAAGGATGAAAAGAAAGTCGGGTTTTGTCTCTTCTCTCTCTCTCTCTCTTTAGCATCTCACACGTGTGGAGGAATCTGTAGGAATTCCTTGTAGATTCAAACTACTAACTGTAATATGTTAAAACAATTGACTTGAATCTACTCTACTCATCAGTGGAAACAATAAACTGTCGATGAAATCACGAGACATAAAAGAGAAAGAATTCAACCACACATAACACAATAATTTTTTGGGGAAAGTCATTGTTAAAAATCCTTGTTTTCTGCATCAATAAAAAAAATATGAGAAGATTACAATGCTTTGCTCAAGCTGAGCAACCTATGCAATATCTCCATCTATCTCACAACCAACTTGTGCACAAGATTCTCTTGGCACACCTTTCTCTCACAAGCTCCACGCACAAAATTGTGCTTCCTATTGTTTGGTCTCATCAACTCATGCTTGCCAAAACAATGGTTAAACTTGTGCCTTTATTGATTTTCAAAGGCAATTTGAATGGCTAAAATTAGTGAATTTTCTAATTAAGGAACATTTATTTTAGGTCTTCTTTTGAATGCATGCATCATCTGTTTAATTTATATGATTTTACAATTGATAGTACATTGTCCCTGAATTCCCATCTCAAATGGGTCTTTCTCTAATCTCACATGCATGAGTTAATTATGAGTGAATCTTCATTTTATTGGTTGAGCAACGTTGGTTACACCCCACTACTGAAGGTTACGCCCCACTATTGGATCCCCCACTAATTCATCCATCAGTTGGAACTAGTTTAACTGGATTTAACTCAGTTAAACTAAATTAAATAATTACAACTCAAAAGAACTCAATCGAGGCCCCTAAAATTTAGGAACCACTCTACATGACTATAGATAGACCACCAGCTCGAATTAACTGAGGCAACTAAGTCAAATTAACTTAGTTAACTATTTCAAGTTGTTATGAGAATTAGAATTTCAATTTAACTCCCAATTTTTCAAGGACAAATTAAATTAGGATTTTTTTTAATGTTATTTTTAACATTTCTTGTTGCTATTTTCAACACTACCTCTCTACAAGAAAGGAATTCAACTCTATTCCGATAAGGTGCCTTTGGAATGTTATGCATGCAACTCTTGTCACTAGTGTTGTTTCCACTGCAACACCTGCAACCAAAAAACATCCAAACAAAATAAACTGAATCAACTGTGTCTACAACTATTTATTTGGAAAATTGTGTTGTTGTTGACTCTGCAACTAATCCACCCGCTCTGCTATCAACTCTGGTCTACACTTCCTTAGTATTTGATTGACACTGTTCCTCCTGCTACTGAATATTGTGGGCCCTCGTAGCAAGGTAATGATCCATGAGACAAAAAACACCTCAATGGACCCTACCCAAATTTCTACACTATTAGGATTATGGTTTCATATCGCCCCACCTCACACTTGGAGGCATGGATGCATGTGCTCCCTCTACCCACTTGGCTCGAAATGCCTCCCTACTAGAGGTCTCTGCTTGAGTGGATGTCTCCACTCGGTCTCCTCACCGCTTCTCCAATAGTCGTTGCTCCACAACTTGTTGAGACTACTCTGAGGCTACATCTTAGGCTACATGTTGAGAGGTAATTCATGCTCCCTCTCAACCACCAAGTGTCTAACCTTTTCCTTCCTCGTAAATGATTTGCATGCATCTTGTACCTCAAGTGCATAGATGTTCTTGACTCGCACACCAATCTGTTTCACTTGTCTCGTGGCGATGTGTCTAAGGAAAACCTTTCCTTTGTTAAATATCACATCGTAGCCACGATCTTCCAATACACCAATGGAAACAAGATTTTTCTTTAATCCTGGAACATACATCACATCTGTGAATCTGAGAGGGGAGCCAAAATCCCTCTGAAAAGTAACTGTTCCGATGTCAGTTACGCTATACCTCCCATCATCTCCAAACTCTTTGTTATGCTTGAGGTCTTTCTCCTCCAAGTCACTGAAGATATCTCTATTTCCCGTCATATGGAATGAGGCATTGTTGTCGAGATGCCATGTGCTTCCCATTATAGTGCTTTCCATGCATGCAATGAGAGTGGAATCAAGTTTGAATTAAGAAGTTAAAGCTTCACCTGTTGCTACTACTGTAGGCTCCTTCTTGCTTGCTTTCTTCTGTGGGCATTTTGTGGCATAATGCCCGAACTCGTGACAATGAAAACACTTGATGTTTGATAAGTCTTTCTTATTTCCGCCCTCCTCATCTTGGGACTTCTTTCCCTCAACTTTCTTTTCTTGGTTGACTAAAGCAAAGTCCTCTTCCACTTCTTTGGATGATGTCCCATCTCTGGTGTTCTATCGAATCTCTTCTTGAACCAAGTTAAACCGCAATCGCTCCCACTCTGGTAGCTTCTCCCTCCCATTAAGTGAGCCTTGGTAGTTGTGTGAACTCTTAGGAAGACCTAGATGTGCTAGGCTCATGTAATAGATTTTTGATTTTATTTTTATTTATTTATTTATTTTTTCATTGGGTAATTTTTCAAGAGGATCTTAAATCTGCAATTAGTTTCTCAAAATTCCCCACAAAAACAACCAAAATTAACTATAGATCCGCCGTCCATGAATTTTCATCAAAACATTTCTGCAACACAGTTGATTTTTAAATCTCCCTCATCCAAACTCCAATTCAGCTGATTTTTTTTTTTTAATTGAGTATTTTTTTGCAAAGAAT
Source organism: Pinus tabuliformis (assembly GCA_031772625.1). Taxonomy (NCBI): domain Eukaryota; kingdom Viridiplantae; phylum Streptophyta; class Pinopsida; order Pinales; family Pinaceae; genus Pinus; species Pinus tabuliformis. The sequence continues at coordinate 200,373,521 of CM062818.1, read as the reverse complement.
CCATATTTGCAATTTATTTATGCAAATTTTGCACCAAAAGTTTCATATATGATCTGCAAACTCGTCGCCCCAAACATTTCCTGCAAACAAAAAAAAGAATCTTCGCTTTGCCCAAAAAAGTGTTATGATACCACTTGTCATATATCTGACCTTCAAATATATGAAAATAGAAATATTTCGAGAAATAACAAAATCTAAATATAATATGAAATGCTTCTTTATTGATCAAACCCTTGAGGTAGGGTAACACCATACAATCTACTTCTTAAGGAAGGAGAACACTACACAAGCCATATGTTTTTCAATACAATATTCCTTGACATCTCTCAATGGGGAGTCTCTAGCCTCTATATATGATTCATACATACAATACCATGGTTCATTACCGTGGTTCTCTCAATACCATATATCTAATACCATGGTCGTACCTTATAACTATGGCCCAACTCATTATTACATTATTCCCTTGGGTACCTCCCTTTGTATCCCATACTATCCCCCTAGGTATACTACATTCCACCCCCCTTAAACATGTTTCATCCCCGAAACATAAGAAGAACACAAATAGTAATATCTACTCAACAGAGTAGTCCATTAGTACCATGCACGTGCATCTATCCATCCAAGAGAAAGGTGAACCCTTGATCTAGTTGGTGCCTCGCTCACTTGAGATGGAATTTGAACCTGACGGCTTGTGTTGATGTGTTATGGGTGGATCGTCGCCCCTCTCTATCTGTCATGCGGGGGTTGTTGTCCTTGTGGCTAATTTTTTTCCATTGTGTTGGTTGTTTTCTTGCTAGGTGGTGTGGGTGGTGAAATGCTGAAATTTTAACCAACGGTGTATCTTTCTTTAATTCACCACCTAATAGAGCCTGATGGCTATCTAGTACATGTGGTGGTAGCCTGCAATTGTTGTTTATCTTCCAGTATTACTTCAACCACTGATTCCTCATCTGATGTGTTCGTACTTGCAACATCTTTTGCTTCAGTGTCCTTGGACCACCCTTGGACTCTACCTACTTATTGATGGAAATATCTTGTAATGTAATTTTTTTCTTTTTATACCAAAGCTTCAAGAATTTCTTCTGCACATTAATATTGATAGTGCCAACAGATTCCATCCAAGGGTATCCCAAAACAACATCCACATTAGTCATATCTGAAGCATAAAAATTGGAATGAAATACATACTTGTCCATAACAATCTTCAAATCTTTATAAACTTGAACATTCTCATTATCAATTTGTGCGGTTTCAATGTGTTTTGTTGAAACTTGCAATTTTTTTGCCAAATTAATATTTATAAGATTTTGCTTGCAATTAGGATTTATAGACACAATGATCTTCTACTTCTAAATATATCGATGAACCTGTAACAAGGAGATACCAGTAGAAAATAATCTCATATGTTTCTCATTATCTTGTTTTCCAACATGAGACCATTTGTCTAAAAGCAAATTTTCAAATTCTTCATCCGAAAGTTTGTACAACTTCTTGTTGTCAAGTGATCTCCGCCATTTGGCAACCTCATCTTTCAAACCAAGCCATACGAAACCTTTCCAATCTTTTCCATATATGAAATTTTCCTTACTTATGAATTTTTCAATAGTAGTGCTATCATCTTTTCCTATAAAAATAAGATCCTTGCTAGAAGCCATGAAGAGGGTTTCGAAAAAAATCACTTACTTGGCGAAAATTTAAAATGGTCATAGTTCAGTCAAAATTGCTCAAGATCCTTACTGTGACCTATTTTCGAAAATGGAACAGTCATTATGCATCTTCTCGTGTGATAGAAATATCGATCTAGGCACTGGAATTTCATATTTGTGCTGCGACTGTCTTGCCGTCACAAAAATTTCTGGAAAAAAAAAAAGGGAGCTAATTTTAAATCAGTGATATCTCCCTCATCCGGACTCTGATTCGAACGATCTTTTTTTAATCTTGGGTAATTTTTCAAGAGGGTCTTAGATATGCAATTAGTTTCTTAAAGTTCCCCACAAAAATGACCAAAATTAACTGGAGATCTGTCGTCTACGAATTTTTGTCAAAAAAATTCTGCAACACGACTGATTTTTAAATCAGCGATATCTCCCTCATTTAGACTCCGCTTCGACTGTTTTTTTTTAATTATGTATTTTTTGCAAAGAATCCATATCTACAATTTTTCTGTAAATTTTGCACCAGAATTTCAGATCTAATCTGCAAACTTGTCGCCCCAAAAATTTCCTGCAAAAATAAAAAATAAAAATCTTCGCTTTACCTAAGAAAGTGCTCTGATACCACTTGTAATAGATCTGACCTGCAAATATATGAGAATAGAGATATACCCAATATTCTCGTCAAACCCAAAAGCCAATACAAGAGAAAACTATATAAACTTCATATCTTTATTAATGTCAAACCCTTGAGGTAGGGTAACACCATACAATCACTCTTTAAGGAAGGAGAACACTCCATAAGCCATATGCTTGCCAATACAATATTCCTTGACATCTCTCAATGGGGATTCTCTAGCCTCTATATATGATTCATACATACAGTACCATGGGTCATTACCATGGTTCTCTCAATACCATATATCTAATACCACGGTCTTACCTTAGAAATATGGCCCATCTCATTATTACATTATTTCCTTGGGTACCTCCCTTTGTACCCCATACTATCCCCCCTAAGTATACTACATTCTACCCCCCTTAAACATGTTTCGTCCTTGAAACATAAGAAGAACACAAATAATAAGATCTACTCAACAGAGTAGTCCATTGGTACTATGCACGTGCATCTATCCATCTAAGAGAAAGGTGAACCCTCGATCTATTTGGTGCCTCGCTCGCTTGAGATGGAAGTTGAACCTGACGGCTCTTTCGCTAGGTGATGTGGGTGGTGATATGTTGAAGTTTTAACCAACGATGTATCTTTCTTTAAGTCACCACCCAATAGAGCCTAATGGGTATCTGGTACATGTGGTAGTGCCTGCAATTGTTGCTTATCTTCCACTATTACTTCAACCACTGATTCTTTATCTGATGTGTCCATACTTGCAACATCTTCTACTTCAGCCTCCTTGGACTCTACCTGTTTATTGATGGAAATATCCTATAATGTAATTTTCTTCTTTTTATCCCAGACCTTCAGGAATTTTTTCTGCACATTAATATTAATAGTGCCAGCAGATTCCATCCAAGGGTATCCCAAAACAACATCTACATTAGCCATATCTGAAGCATAAAAATCGAAATTCAATATATACTTGTCCATAACAATCTCCAAATCTTTATAAACTTGAACATTCTCATTATCAATGTGTGTGGTTTCAATGTGTTTTGCTGGAACTCGCATTTTTTTTGCCAAATTAATATTTATAAAAAAATTCTTGTAACTAGGATTTATAAACACAATGATCTTCTCCTTCTGAATATATCATTGAACCTATAATAAGGAGATACCAGTAGAAAATAATCCCATATGTTTCTTATTATCTTGTTTTCCAGCATGAGACTATTTTTCTAAAAGGGATTTTTCAAATTCTTCATCTGAAAGTTTGTACAACTTCTTGTTATCAAGTGATATCCACCATTTGACAGCCTTGTCTTTCAAACCAAGCCATACGAAACATCTCCAATCTTTCCCATATATGAACTTTTCCTTGCTTATGAATTTTTCAATAGTGGGGCCATCATCTTTTCATATAAAAACAAGATCCTTGCTAGAATCCATGAAGAGGGTTTCGAAAAAAAATCACTTACTTGGGCGAAAATTTAAAATGGCCATAGTTCAGTTAATATTGCTCAAAATCCTTATTATGACTTGTTTTCATAAATGGAATAGCCATTCTGCATATTCCCATGTGATAGAAATCCTGATCGAGACACTGGAATTTCATATTTGCGCTGCGACTGTCCTGTCCTGTCGTCACAAAAAATTCTGAAAAAAAAAAAAAAAAAAAAAAAAAAAACAAACAAACAAACAAACAAAAACGCTGATTTTAAATCAACGATATCTCCCTCATCCAGACTTCGATTCGACCGTTTTTTTAAGGTAATTTTTCAAGAGGATTTCAGATCTATAATTAGTTTCTCAAAATTCCCCACAAAAACGATCAAAATTAACTGGAGATCCGTCATCCACGAATTTTTGTCAAAAAATTGATGCAACACAACTGATTTTTAAATCAGCCATATTTCCCTCATCCGGACTCCGATTGGCCTGATTTCTTTTTGAAATTAGGTATTTTTTTGCAAAGAATCCAGATCTACAATTTGTTTTTGCAAATTCTGCACCAGAAGTTTCGGATTTGATATGTAAGCTCGTCGTCCCGAAAATTTTCTGCAAAAATAAAAAATAAAATAAAAAATCTTCGTTTTGCTAAGAAAATGCTCTGATGCCACTTGTAATAGATCTAACATGTAAATATATGAGAATAGAGATATACCCAATACTGTTGTTAAATCCAAGAGCCAATATAAGAGAAAAATATATAAACTTCATAACTTTATTAATATCAAACCCTTGAGGTACGATAACACCATACAATCACTCCTTAAGGAAGGAGAACACTCCACAAGCCATGTGCTTGCTAATACAATATTCCTTGACATCTCTCAATGGGGAGTCTCTAGCCTCTATATATGATTCATACGTACAATACCACAGGTCATTATGATGGTTCTCTCAATACCATATATCTAATACCACAATCTTACCTTATAACTATGGCCCTATCCCATTATTACATTATTCCCTTGAGTACCTCCCTATGTACCCCATACTATCCCCCCGGGTATACTACAGTTCAACATATTGTCTTCAAAAAATATAGCATTGACACTTCCAAGTTCATCCCAACATTGGGTGAACTTGGTCAAGTACTTCGGGATTGTGTCGCCCTTCTCCATCTTGATCTTTCTAAGCATGTCCTTCAGTGCCAACTTCTTGTGGTCACCATTGTTTTGGAACAGGCCTGTCAAGGCCTTCCACATTGCAAATGGAGTTTCCTTACCATGAAGGTTCGAGACAATATGGTCTCGAACTCCTTCTAGGATAATCCTTCTCACCTTTTCCACACACTTTCTCCACTCTCGCAGATCCTAAGCATCAACTGGATTAGGAATATCTTTGCCTATGAATTCCTTAATCTCGTTGTCTTCCAACACTGCCTCCATCCTTTCCTTCCAAGCAATATAGTTCGAACTACCCTCAAGGGCATATTTGAGTCTCAATCCGTAAAACGACATCTTGCTAGCTCTCAAGTATGATACTACAAATTTGATTTCTCCTGCATAATACTAATTTGTATTCTCCTCTTCTATAATGATTTCAAATTTGATACCATGTAAAAATTCTTAACAAAGCATTTCTCTTTATGTTTGCATTTTTCTCGGGTAATTGTTGCAAGGTGGCTGAAATTTCTCGGTTATTGGGGCAACTGCTACACGGCCAAAATTTTGGGGCAACTGGCTAATACAAGAAGATTGAAATTCTGAACTGCAAGATCAAGAGTGAAGTGTAGGATCAGATTGGGTGATTTGACTTGGAGGAGAAATCTAGGTTTGACCATATTTCTAGTCGTGTCTCAACACTAAACAAGAAGAATTTCTCTATTGGAAAAGGTTGTTAGGTTTTTCCTCATAGTGGATTTTCCCAAAGTAAATCTTGTCTTCTATTGTGTGATGTGATCCTTATTGTTCTATTGTTATTATGGTTGAATTTTTGAAGTATAATGCTTGAATAATATAATTAGAATAAGCTAAAAGAAGATCTACATCAAAAATAATTAATAATAAAAAAATCATAAATATTTTGTTAGCCCTAATTTTATTATAAAATCAATAGATGAAACTCCTTCTCCAACCAATCACTAAGATCATCTATCAAGTCTTGTGGTCACTCACTATTGTGAATGTCGAGGGGGAAACCTCCTTTACATTACACAAATGAACACTTCTTTGATGATATAAATGACAAGGCCTCCTTTCTATATATAGGAGTCTAAGGGGTCACAATATAGTCAAAGCCGACATAACAATAACAATGTAAGGGCACAACAATAACAATAGTGGGCTTCTATGGGGCACAATAATAACGGTATGGGGACCACATGGACACAACAATAACAATAAGGGGCTACAATGACAATAATAATAAGGCAATACACTAGTATTATAGGGACCTAACATGCCCCTCTCCTTCAAAAAAAGTGTTGTCCTAAACACTTGAATAGTCCTCGATGCTTTTATATAAAATTATCATCCTCCCATGTGGAGTCTTTAGCGAGTAATTTCTTCCATTTGATGAGATACTCTGAAATTGATCAATTTTGTAGTTGTCGAGTTCTTGTTTCTGTGACTGCTTTTGGTTCCAATATGATTTTTCCTTCCTCGTCAAGTTCTGGCAATATTGTTTGAACATGGAGCTTGTCACCTATAACCTTCCTTAAGCATGAAACATGGAAAATTGGGTGCACTCGGGAAGATGCAGGAAGTTCTAATTTGTATGCCATAACAATGTAAGGGCACAACAATAACAATAGTGGGCTTCTATGGGGCACAATAATAACAGTATGGGGACCACATGGGCACAACAATAACAATAAGGGGATACAATGACAATAATAATAAGGGAATACACTAGTATTATAGGGACTTAACATGCCCCTCTCCTTCAAAAAAGTGTTGTCCTAAACACTTGAGTATTTCTCGATGCTTCTGTATAAAATTCTCATCCTCCCATGTGGAATCTTCAACTGGTAAGTTCTTCCACTTGATGAGATGCTCTGAAATTGATCGATTTCTTAGCTACTGAGTTATTATTTCCGTGACTGCTTCAGGTTCCAATATGATTTTTCCTTCCTGTCAAGTTCTAGCATTGTTTGAACAGGGAGCTTATCACCTATAACCTTCTTTAAGCATGAAACATAGAAAATTGGGTGCACTCGGAAAGATGCAGGAAGTTCCAATTTGTATGTCATAGTAACAATATTTTGCAACACCTTGTATGGACCACAATACTTTGGTGATAATTTATTATCCTTCTTAGCTTACTTGAGGGACATTTGTTTGTATGGTCGTAGTTGTAGAAATACCTAGTGTTGTGGGGGAAAATGCCTATGCAGGACGATCCTATCCACCTAAGGTGTGACAGTGCCTTAGCAACAAGCAGAGACAGTTGTTCTAGTATTCTTCCTTTATGAATTAAGAATGAAGAGAGATGGATGGACTAATCGGTGTCTTCCGTTTGTCCCTCGATCCGGTTTCTCTTCTCTTTGAGAGTTCCCAGCTACTTGTCTTCTCGCTCGCCCAGCTTCAACAGGTCTCTGCAAGATCACAAGAAGAGAACACTACACAAAGACATAGATTCATATTCATAGCTAGTTCAGGATTAGAAATAAACTAAACATACTAATGCAATCATACATCAAAGATACATCAGTATATAGGAGAAACCAAGATAGCTTTATTGATGAATAACAAGGTTCAGGAAGAGATACAACCAAGAAGGCTCCAATCCAGCATCTCCTTCCCAGCAAATGGAATTCCTATCTTCACCTCCCTTCAAAGCATTAAGCACCCAATGATTCCAGTCTCAAACCAACATCAATTCTTTGCAATAACAAAATTCTAGCCCCTAGATCTCATGGAGGAGAGATCCATATATAGATGTTTGGAGAGAGGATGAGTCAGCTTGAGATCTGACTAGTGTCCTCTCCCTCTGTCAGTTCTTGATTCCACTTGGAGATTGGGAACCTCTTACTCATCACCAGTCGAATTCACTGAGGCAAATGTCATTGAGGAAGATTCTGGAAGCTTCCTGGGTCTTCACACCTCTTGGAATGAACTTGCCATTTGTCAATTCCCGCTCAGCGCACCCTGGTAGTGCTTCTACCTGCGTTGCAATGCAGGTAGCCAGTGTTGACTTTGCATTTCAGCGCAGACAGCTAGTGGAGCCACTAAATTGATCCTGAATTGACTTGTTTTTGAGCAGTTTCTGGTGGAGAACTTCTGTGAATTGTTGTGGTTTGTTAGCCTTGTTCCTCTAGGGGTAGGAACAACATGTTTAGGGACTTTGGATCCCTTAGATTATGGACATTTCATGCTCAATGCTGTAAGGCACAAAAATTTCTATAACAGTTGCCCCCTAAAGTATGAGGTCGTTTATCGGGTGAAATGCTTTATCAGGAGGATCCAAAGTTCATCCAATGCTGGGAGGAGACCTGTAATAAGATACAATACAATACATTATTTTTCATACTGCTTTCATGATCTAGCTGAGGCGGGCATTCCCATGCTCAGCTTTATAAATTCATTTTTCTGTACATAGAACAGACAATCGTCTGATGGTAGACTGATAATTTTGATGAAATTATCATCCTTTGGGTAGGATGATTATCTGTTGCAATGATGTACATGTCAATGTCTTTATCTTTCCTGAATATATATCGCAGCCCGGATGGATGAAACTAGATCCGGGGTCTTCAAACTCGTTCGATCTTCACTCTAAGTACAAGTCGATCCATGTGAGAAATGTTCTGAAGTCGAACATGGAAAGACATCGCTTGATTACCGGTCAATGAGGTAAACCGTTAACAAGCGCGAGAGGAATCACCGATAATGATAATGACCCTCAAGGTACTGCAGTACAATTCATGTGGTGTGAATAAAGGACTTGGCATCGAACACCACGCAAAATCTTTCGGTCGAAGGTCATTGATGTATACCTGTCGCCGGAAGTGAGAAACTTGCCATTGAGGCATGCAAGCTTCAAAGTACTGAAGGGGTTGTTCCTAGAACCACTTCTTGGATAATGAGCTGATGTCGACAAGAGGCGATCCATCAAAGGAGGGCCTTAATGAATCCCACATCAGTGACATGAAACGGAGCTAACAATTTTGATGGAGGTGAAAACGATCTGTGACATATGATTCAGGGTGGCGGTCATGAAAGGATGAAGGATAATGTACGGCAGTGGATGGGACACGGTTGACTTCTCTGAACGACTTCTCTTGAACATATGGCGACACTGATGCGATGGATCGGTAGCATTACCCCAAATATGGATGGTATGGCGAGACCATGGTGATGTGACCGGTGAATGAAACAACCCAACCCGAATGTGGTACGGAGGAAAAGTGTCATGTTCAAGAGCGACTTGCTACCATCAAAGTTTTCTTGAGTTTCTCCCAATTTTTCCCCAGTCATTGCTGACCAGTACCTCTTTATTTTTGTCAAGCTTGAGGAAGATAACATATGCTTGTTCTATAACTTTCCCTTCGGGCAAGCCCATCGCTATGTTTTAACGAGCCTAGCAATAGTGAAACTCGTTCTCGTCTAAAGACAAGTTTGTTGCTATTTAATGATTTTAACGAGTCTAACGACAAAGATAACTCGGTCCTTTTCATTTTTAGAGAGTCTGAAAAGGTACATAAATTTAACTCCAAAAGTCCTTTTTCGTCATCTAACCCCTTAAGTCTGAAAAAGTATAAAACAATACAGAAGGGATGAGTTTTCGATAGTTTTAACGAGCCGAACAAAACAAGCGCTCGATCTTTTTGTGCAATAATCCCTCAAGTCCAAAAAGATTAAAATCTAGAGGAGGGATAGCACTTCATGTCGCTTTAATGAGCTGGAAGGCCAAAACTCGGCAATCTTTTCATATTTTACGAGTCAGATGAAAAGAGCTTAAAGAAGACTCGTCTTTTGATGAACGAGTGATGAAATGGGTTAGCAGCTGATTCCAAGTAAGGCTTGGAATTTTCCAATCACGGCAGTGTCACAAGGATGGCTAAGTGAAATCACTCTTCGCAGTTGTTCCTCAAAATGGGTAAACAATCAAATGGAGGTGAACGATCGGCCAATGGAAAAGTGGAGGTGATGGTGCAAACACGACCAAGGCTTTAATGGCTGATAATTTTACATTCACAGTGGTTATTTACCGGGTAGTTCATTTTTTAACGAGCTTAAACGCGGGAAAACACTGCTCAATCTTATGTTTATTTTTTAACGAGCATGAACTATGTGCTAAAACTGCTCGGATCTTGCGTTTATTTTTTAACGAGAATGAACTGTGTGCTAAAACTGCTCGATTATCCCAGTCATATGATAAGAGTGTCTCATCAAGATTCTATTTTTTATGGAGCTTCATCTCACTAAGCTTTGCTCCGGATCCTTTCGTTATGCAAGTTCGGAAACGACTAATCCTACGAGTTTAAAGGGTTAGACCTACAGGTTTAAAGGGAGGACCTAAAAATTTTAAAAAATAAATAGCCGCCCCTTGCTTGCACTCCAAAAGGTTTGCATGCCCGCGGGCATAAAGTATGATTTCAAGGTTACCTGTACTTCATTTCCGTCAAAACATTTGTTTCACCGAGAGAGGCCTACCTCTTTCAGGTTACCCAAAGATTGTCTCGTTAATCTTTCAAACAAAACACTTCCTCGGCAATGTCTACCGAAATAGACAAAGGTGAGCGACGAAGCCCGCCAACTCACATAACTTTGACAAAAGAATCTTATTCTAGAATAACCCCTCTTCCTAGACGGACGGGGTACAGACTAGTCATATTCTCCCACGGAAACCTACTCTATACCCAAAGTTTCCCTGCCGAAGCAGACCAGGACGCATGCCCCCTAGGTTCCAGTCATATCCTCCCGGATTACTCGCGCTCATCAGGAGGACGGACCGTGGGTTGAGACACTTCTTGCGTGAAGAGACCATTTAGGGATGGTACATGACTATTTGCGATGCGTGATCCGGGAAATGAAAGTTGGTCCACAAGCTTGACCACTCTTCTTTCATGCGGAAAACACATTACTCTAAAGAGTGAGGAGACGATGGCTCCCATGCAATATATATAGTCTCGTCCAAGGAGTAGGTTATAATCCAAGGGTCCTTGAACGACCATCATGTTCATTTGAACGGTCTTCCCTTTCAATGTTATGGGCACATTGGGGAGGATCCCTAAAGGTCGACTGGTTCCTTTATCAAAGCCTGATAGATTTCTCATTTCAGGCAAAAGCGCTGGCGAACCAAGCGCTTTCCAAGCAATAGAGGAAAGGATACTCACAGATGCCCCCTCATCAATGATTGTGCCAGCCATTACCATCCTGTATATTTGAATGATAATTCTGAATGGTATGCTGGTTGGCAAGGGGGGTCTGCCTAGTTGGTTCCAGTCGAAGGACACAACCAGGTTGCTTGGTGGTGGGACCGAATAGACGGCCGGATATCGCTCTGACGAACTCCCTTCCTGCGATAAAGGAATGGGGGCATTGCCCCTGCATTCGTCAGAGTCTGTGTTGATGAAGAGAATATGGACGGTGTCGTCTTTATTCTCCTCTGTGATGGTATCATTCGAAGATAGAGCCTCTGAAGGCAAAACCGGGTCAACTGCCGCCTCAACCTTTTGACTTTCGTCAGGTATGGATTCAGACGGTTCATCTTCAATGATAGGTGCTTCGGCTGACCACCTGAGCGGGCCAGCCGGGTTCTCAACTAGTGAAGGACTTGGCAGGAGTTTTTGATATCCAGGAGGAAGTTGCGCTCGCAAAATCGGGCGATCTTCCAAAACTCTTTTAGCCTCATCTAAGATGGGACAACGGTGGATGGCATGGTCGCCTTCACACAGTTTGCAGGGAAATCTAGCTTTCCCTCTCTGTCCTGTGGCTTCACTTTCACTAGTTGACGGTGTGCTGTCAACATGGCTATCAGAGGTTGACGCCACCGAATTGTGCAAACGGGGAGACTAGTCCCTTAGTATCCGAGGGATGCAGGGACAATCTCTGTGGAAGTGGTCTCCCTTGCATATGACACATGGCGATTTAGGCCTAGTCAGTGTTGTGTGTGGATTTTTGTCAGACGACACTTGTTTGCCCCCAGTCGCCTTTGGCTCCTTCTTCTTCTTCTCTTTCTTCTTCTTTTCCTTTTTCTCCTTAGGAACTTGGTTTTTTGTTTTACCAGTTCCGTCAAGCGAAGAGGAAGGAGGAGAGGAAGAATTAGATGAGGTAGAAGGCTGGTGGGCAACTCTAGTCTGGTCTAACTGTTGACTCGACTGTTCAGGAATAGTGGTGTTCTGAATGACATTGGTTGAAAAGAGTCAGACCGACAGGCCAATTGTCAGTCCTGGAAGCAACAATGTGGCCATATGGGGCGCACCAACATCTCCCCAAGAGGAGAAGGGACTAGGATTTCCACCAAGGGGAATTCCTTGGTTGGTGGGCTCCATTTTTTCAACCTAAAGATCAACGTAGGAATAAAGGGTGATTGTTCCATTTAAAATAAACTTTTAACGACGCTTAGACACAACTTGATTTTTCAATTTTAAAGAGTCGAGAAAAAGCTAAAGATGACTCTAGTCTCCTTCGATGTTTTAACGAACCCGAAGTGACAAATGCTCGAATGGACTTTTTCCGTTATAGAGTCTGAAAAAAGCCAAAAGGAACTGCTCTGGAGTTCTAGGCAGAGGGTGTGCCAAACCTTTCGCAAAACCGCAGAATACTTTTTAGGGTACGGGCGGTCGATCTTCCTGAATGCTGTGTTAAGTGCATTGCGATCAGTAGGGCCGCCGACACGGCTTCCTATGGATAAAGGTTTTATGCCTATAGGGGTCTCCCAATATATACGCGACGGTACGTGGGAGCACAATCCGTACTGGCGCTATCGTCCCTCAGGAGGAATCACCCACCATCAACGAGATCGACAGTCACCAGGCTTTACGATGCCGGAACACGTCTCTAGCCTAGACCTCTATGTTGTGCGTTATGTTGCAAAGCGTTGTTAAGTTCATTCAATTTATTTTAAGTTGATCTTTTTAGAAGTTTGCCTTTCTGGATCACCACGAGATGTATGATACAATTCCTAAATGCAGTCTAAAGATGATAAGCAAGCTTTATATCTTTTCAACTTATGAAAATCCTAGCTACAAAGGGAAAAGAAAGACACCATCTTTTCTCAAAGAGCAATCAGCACACTCTAATGCACTTTTCCTAAATCAAGCATGCAAACTATCAAGATGCAAATGCACAATGCAGGTGTTTGTTTTCTGCTTTCTTAGTATTGATGCCTACAAAGAAAGCTTTTTGTACAACTTTGAATTTGCTTTTAAATGACAAATACAAACAAGTTTACTTTTTCAAAATCAGAAAGGGTAGAAGAGAATACAACACTTTACGACCTTCGAAATGAAGACTTGTTTCGACACTTAAAAGAGACAAACTCAAACCAAAAGCAAAAGTAAATGTATAATCAACTGTAAACAGCCAATGAACTCTCTCCTAAGATCACAATCAACAGATCTAAATCAAGGGCTACAGGATGATTATTTCACTCTTGCGAAGGAAAACTGTAAATGACGCCACAAACACATAAAAACACTCACAGTCTTTTTGTACAAAAGGAGGCGGAATTTAAGCAGAGAAAAGGAGTTATCAGACTGGTACCTATGCTGGTTACAGGCTGCAAAAATCAGAGATCAAAACAAGGCAAAACAAAGCAGAGAACCCCAGCTGCACAAGGCCTAACTGGATCAGCGCACCCTCAACACAGGGGTTTTGACATTCAGCGCAGGTAGCCTTCACGGGACCTGCGTTGAAATGCAGAACCTCTTCACAGGGTCTGCGCTGAAGGAGAAACGAGAGTTTCTCACTGGGTTCTGGGTCACAGTTTGCTGATTAATCAACGGTTTCAGGCCAAATAAAAGCAACAAGCAAGGTGTAATCAAAGGGATGCTTTGAGGGAGTACTAAGATCTATCACAAAGGATCATCAAATCATTTGTGAGTCCATTGTTCAGATCATAGACAAAAGCAGTTATTGGATCAAGGCAGCAGCTGTCTACTTTGCATCCGAGAATAGCAGATGCAGTTCGATTGTTGCTGTTGAGTCTATGAAACAAACAATGATAGAGACACAAATAAAATGACTAAACAGATCTCCCCAGCGGAGTCGCCAATTTGTTGTGGGGAAAAATGCCTATGCAGGACGATCCTATCCACCTAAGGTGTGACAGTGCCTTAGCAACAAACAGAGACAGCTATTCTAGTATTCTTCCTTTATGAATTAAGAATGAAGAGAGATGGATGGATTAACCGGTGTCTTCCGTTTGTCCCTCGATCCAGTTTCTCTTCTCTTTGAGAGTTCCCAGCTACTTGTCTTCTCGCTCGCCCAGCTTCAACAGGTCTCTGCAAGATCACAAGAAGAGAACACTACACAAAGACATAGATTCATATTCATAACTAGTTCGGGATTAGAAATAAACTAAACATACTAATGCAATCATACATCAAAGATACATCAGTATATAGGAGAAACCAAGATAGCTTTATTGATGAATATCAAGGTTCAGGAAGAGATACAACCAAGAAGGCTCCAATCCAGCATCTCCTTCCCAGCAAATGGAATTCCTATCTTCACCTCCCTTCAAAGCATTAAGCACCCAATGATTCCAGTCTCAAACAAACAGCAATTCTTTGCAATAACAAAATTCCAGCCCCTAGATCTCATGGAGGAGAGATCCATATATAGATGTTTGGAGAGAGGATGAGTCAGCTTGAGATCTGACTAGTGTCCTCTCCCTCTGTCAGTTCTTGATTCCACTTGGAGGTTCTTGCTTCCACTTGGAGATTGGGAACCTCTTACTCATCACCAGTCGAATTCACTGAGGCAAGTGTCATTGAGGAAGATTCTGGAAGCTTCCTGGGTCTTCACACCTCTTGGAATGAACTTGCCATTTGTCAATTCCCGCTCAGCGCACCCTGGTAGTGCTTCTACCTGCGTTGCAGTGCAGGTAGCCAGTGTTGACTTTGCATTTCAGCGCAGACAGCTAGTGGAGCCACTGAATTGATCCTGAATTGACTTGTTTTTGAGCAGTTTCTGGTGGAGAACTTCTGTGAATTGTTGTGGTTTGTTAGCCTTGTTCCTCTAGGGGTAGGAACAACATGTTTAGGGACTTTGGATCCCTTAGATTATGGACATTTCATGCTCAATGCTGTAAGGCACAAAAATGTCTATAACACCTAGTCACCTATATCAAAACTTCTTTTGTTGCGATGTTGATCTACCTTTTGTTTCATTCTATTATGCGCCAAAGTGAGGTTATCCTTTAAGAGTTGGAGAAATTTTTGTTGATGCTCAATGTTATCTTCCACTGCTTGAAACTTAGAATTTTCTCTTAAATATGATGTGATGGACGGTGGATGATATCTATAAAGTGCCATAAATGGAATCATTTTTGTTGCAGTATGGAAGGAAGTGTTATACCACCATTCAGCCAGAGGCAACCATTTGACCCATTGTGTCTGTTTATCAGATACAAAGCAACGAAGATGCCCTTCTAAACATTTGGTCACTATCTCAGTTTTCCCATCAGATTGAAGATGATAAGATGAGCTATGAGCTAACTGAATACCCAGACAAGAAAATAATTATGTCCAAAAATTTCTAGTGAAAATAGGATCTCTGTCGTTTACAATAATCTTTGGATTTCCATGTAGCTTTTGAATTGTCTCCATAAATGCAGTAGCAAGTGTACTCACTTTAAATGGATGAGATAATGCACAAAAGTGTGCATACTTGGTAAGTCTATGAACTACCACCATGATGACACTCTTTCCTTCGGACTTGGGTAAACCTATGATAAAATCCATTGAAACCTCCTCCCAATATTGACTTGGAATGGATAAAGGTTGTAATAGACATGGGGTCTTAATTGTCTCAACTTTATTTTGTTGGCAAACCAAACATTTCGCCACAAACTTTTGAATATCAAATTTAAGGCCATCCCAAAAAAATCCTTCTTAACCCTGTGGTAAGTTTTTAAAAATCCTGAATGCCCTCCTAAGGGAGAGGTGTGCAATTCCAGAAGAATCTTTTGTTTGAGATGGAAATTCTTACAGAAGTATAAGAGATCTTTGTACCATAATGAATCTGGATTTAAGACATCTGTGGTTTATATTTTTATATTTAGTTACCAGAAAATCCACAGTAAAAACCATTTTTCGTCAATGTTTCAAATCCCAACCGGGATCCATCATCAGGACCTTTTGAATGTTGATAGTAGAAGAGCTTAAATGAGTTATTTAAATAGTTATGAGGAGATAAGGATGAGATGAATGTCACCTTTTTCAAATAATATTAATTTTGATTAATCACTGATGAGTTAATTTATTAATTTAAATATTAATACAATAGTAGTAATATATCTATATATATATATATATATATATATATATATATATATATATATATATTCTTTTTTAACTAAAACGATTATGATTTTATTGATTTGAAAACCTTGGATCTAAGCCCAAGCTACTCTGGTTACATTATAATACATATTTCAGATTCCAGGTTGTTGTTCTCAAACAGCGTGGTATTCAGGGCATTTGAATAGTGCTTTCAGTGTTTACAATTAGCAATCCTTTCAGCAGGGAGCTGCCTTTGTTTGCAAGCTGGTCGGCTTCAGCATTTGACTTTCTGAGTATGTGGTAAAATTTACATGTATCAAAATCTAGAAGTACTCTCTTCAGCCTGTCCAGGATTTTATTGAGGCTGGCATTTCTAAATAAGCTTCCCATCTTCAGGCTCTTTATTATTAACTCTGAATCTCCAAAAACTTGAAGTTCTTTAACTCCTTTATCTCTTGCAATGTGGCAGGCTTTTAGCAACCCAAGTATCTCTGCTTGATTGTTAGATTTCTGGCCGAGTCCCCAGCTGAAGCAGTCTTTTGCTATCCCATCAATTGAGTATATGACCCCCCCTGCACCTGCATCACCGGGGTTCCCTTTGGATGCTCCGTCAAAGAAAATTGTAGTTAACTTTTGAGACCGCCACCACAGTTGGAATTTGTCATCTTCTTCTCTTATGCGCCATTCCTGATTTGCCTTTTGTGGAGAGAGGAGCTGCCTATGCGGCCTGGGCTCTAGCATGCCAATCCATCTTTTTTCTTCAGGCAAGAGCAATGGATCTTCTTTAACGTACTGTTGTTGAACTGCTTCTAGAAGGAATGATTTAGCTTTTGCTGCAACTTGCATTGGAGTGTGCTTCGTCTCTCTGAAGATCTGCTGATTTCTAGCAAGCCAGAGCTGCCAACACACGTACTTTGGGATTGTTGTCCATATTTTTTTCCAGATTGATTTAAGAGGGATGCTCTGAGGGTAGATATTGTTCCAAATGGCAAATAGATCTGCAACAGAGGATGGTGAAGGCATAGTAATCTGAAAATTATATAAAATGATACTCCATACCTCTTTTGCAAAATGGCACTCCAGAAAAAGATGTTGGGTTGTTTCGGCATGGCTGCTACATAGAATACATCTGTGAGGTCCAGCTATGTTCCTTTTTTCGAGGTTGTCTCCGGTCAAGACTTTATTATGGGCCAGAGTCCAGAAAAAGAAATTCACTTTTGGAAGGGCTAGAGGGTCCCAGACATTCTTCCAAAAGGCTGGGTTTTGACTACTATTTTTTGATTCTTGCAAAGCTCTATATCCTGCTGCTGTCGTGTACACTCCTGTCTGGCCCCAGCCCCATTTGTCTTTCATATTTCTGTTGGTGGGCGCTGCTTCCTCCAGCAAGTCTTCTAGCATAGTTTGTTGATGTATTAACCTCTCTGGGACTCCATGGAAATCCCATCCTATCCAGTCTCCACGTTGATCCCATTTTGACAGTTCAAATATGGTATTAACTCCTGCCTGCTTCAGCCAATCCCTGAGATCAGCTATGTCCTCCTTGTCCTTCAGAGGTTCTTTCCCCATAATTCTGTCATTCCACAGTTGGGTGCGCTTGCCATTGCCCGGAATCCTGTAAGCCTGTTTATTGAAAAACTTGCTACTCCTACAGCATAATTTCCACACCTGCGTGCTGTTAGCTGCATTTACATTCTGGAGATTGCTCAGGTCTTTGTTTGGTCTGTACTTGGAGTTAAGCAATACGCTGACCGGATGGGTAGGTTCATGGATCAATTTCCATAAAATTTTCCCCCCATTGCTAAATTAACAAGAGCTGGATCTCTTATTTGCAAGCCTCCATCTACTCTTGTTTTTTTAACCACTTCCCATTTCACCAAGTGATTTTTTTTTTCATTTCCCTTTCCTCCCTGCCACATGAAGTCTCTGAGCATTTTGGAAATTTGGTCCGAGACATTTCTTGGAGCTAAGAGGAACGCTTCCTGATAGATTGGTAGCACCGACAACACTTCTTTTATAAGGATTACTTTGCCTCCCTTCATCAGCCAGTGGCCTCCCCACGCTGCAATTTTGGCTTTAAATTTCGAAATTATTTCAGTCCACAACGTTCTTTTGTTTGCACCTGATATTATGGGAAGGCCCAGATACTTGAATCTATCCCAGTTTAATTGTCCTTTGAATCCAAGGAGAGAGGTAATGTCAGAGAGCTCCCTTTGATCAACATTCCAGCTATACACTTCAGTTTTGTTCTCATTAATTAATGCCCGAGAAGCTCTGCAATAATTATTCAGGATTGTTTTCATGGCTCTGGATATTCTTAAGGATGCTCCGCCTAATAGGAGTATATCGTCGGCAAACAGGGCGTGGTTCTGGGCTTCGGCTCCTTGGCTGGGATTGAGACCTGAGATACTGCCTGTTAATTTTTCCGCAGACAATTTACGGCTAAGCGCTTCCGCCATCAAGATGTACATGGATGGGGAGAGGGGGCACCCCTGTCTGATGCCCCTCTGGATTTGAAATAATTTCGTGGGGCGACCATTGACTAATGGGGCTATCCAGGGTTTGTCTATGCATGCTTTTATAAGGTTGAAAAATTGTTGCGAAAATCCAAATGAAAGCAGGACCTTGCAGAGGAATGAGCGATCCACTCTGTCGAAGGCGCTTGCCATATCGAGCTTGACCAACATGCCTTTTTCACCCCGCAGCTTGCTGGAATGGATGATCTCCTGTACCTGAATTACGTT
The DNA here is from genome assembly GCA_031772625.1 of Pinus tabuliformis. Lineage (NCBI taxonomy): Eukaryota > Viridiplantae > Streptophyta > Pinopsida > Pinales > Pinaceae > Pinus > Pinus tabuliformis. Next base: position 200,354,606 of record CM062818.1, on the reverse strand, counting down.
AAAAAATAATGTTCCTGCCTTCAACAAATGTGCCTTGAGGGGGAGAGATCAGGTTTTTTAAGAGCGGCTTGATCTTGCAAGCAATCAATAATAGTAGTAATATTATTAATTATAAATTAGGGCGTGAAATGTCAGGTCTGGCAGTAACTTCGTAAGGCAAAAATGATTCGACTGTTCTATTCCATCAGGTAGATCTTCATTATATACATGAGGGAGAAACTGTTTAGTTCGTCTGCCGATGACTGTTCATATTTCTTATTTATCTATTTACATAAATTCACCCAATCACAAGGATTAGGTGTCAACATTCACCCCTTAATCTGAAGGGATGTTGGTGAGTCCAAGCATCATTCTGAATCATTTAAGCTTTTCTCTTCCAAGCGCTTTGGTGAAGATGTATGCAATTTGCTCATTTGTGGAACAATGACGGAGATGGATTGTTTTGGCCTCAACATGATGTCGAATATGATGATATTTAGAATTGATGTGCTTCGTTCGATCATGGAACTTTGGGTTCTTGGCCAACTTTATTGTAGAGGTATTGTCAATCATGAGTGGAGTTGATTGTACTTGTTTTACCTGCAAATCTTCAAGAATTTTCTTGAGCCACACAATTTCTTTTGTTGCTTCAACTGCTGCCACGTATTTTACTTCTATTGTGGAATCTGCTGGAACTGATTGTTTGTGTGATCTCCAGGAGACAGCTCCTGATCTAAGACTCATAGCATATCCTAAAGTTGATACCCAGTTTCTTTGTCTCCATCAAAGTCTGAATCAGAGTATCCAATCAAACTGAAGTCGTCCACCTGTGTATACTTGATTCCAAAGTCTTGAGTTCCCTTCAAGTACCTTAGAACTCTTTTTGCAGCAGACCAATGTCCCTCACAAGGCTTTTGCATAAACCTGGAGAGGATTCCAATAGAAAACGAAATGTCTGGTCTTGTAGTAGTTAGGTAGTTGAGACTTCCTACAAGCTGTCTATACTTTTTTGCATCCTCAAATTCTTTTCCTTCAATAGATGTGAGCTTTAAGTTTTGTTCCATTGGAGTAGTAAGAGGATTGCACTCTGTCATGCCAAACCTATTCAACAGATCTCCAATGTATTTCTTTTGAGAAAGAAATATGGACTTTGGATGTTGGGTTACTTCAATGCCAAGATAGTAATGAACATAGCCCAAATCAGTCATTTCAAAACTTTTCCCCAATTCCTTATTTATGGATGCAATGTAGCTTTCATTGTTCCCTGTCATCAAAATATCATCTACATATACCACAAGATATACAACTGTTTTTCCAACTTTCTTGACAAATAAAGTTGCATCATCAAGATCAAAATGTTTGAAATTGAGTTTTAGAAGATGCTCAATTAGTTTTTCATACCAATCTCGCGGTGCTTGTTTGAGGCCATACAAGGACATCCCAAGTTTTCATACTTTATGTTCATGTCCTTTCACAGCAAATCCTTTAGGCTGGGACATAAAAACATTCTCTTTTAGATCTCCATTCAGGAAAGCAGTTTTTACATCCATTTGATGGACTTTCCAACCGTTCTAAGCTGCTAGTGCAAAGAGTGTCCGGATGGTAGCCCATTTTGCTATGGGGGAAAAAGTCTCATAATCGACCCCTTCCTTCTATGCAAAACCTTTTGCCACAAGCCTAGCTTTGTGCTTGTCAAGTGAGCCATCAGCTTTATACGTGTTCTTGTAGACCCACTTACAGCCAATTGGTTTGGTTCCTAATGGAGGATCAACTAGCTTCCAAGTGTCGTTCTTTATGAGGGCATCATACTCCTTTTGCATCGCTTCTTTCCATTCATCATGAGAAGCAGCTTCTTTGAAGGAAGTTGGTTCAAAATCTGTAGACAAGTTCAATTCACAATCATAAGAAACATTCATATCAACAGGTGAATTAGAGTCATCTACATCACCTCCATTTTTCCGGTTTGAATTTCTGGTTCATGTCTTTCCAACTTCATCAAGATGAAAACTTTCAAGTGTCTTTGTCACCCACTTTGGGGGACCTTTTTTTTTGGTGGTCTAGGCTGCTCCGTTGATTGAGTTGGGGCTGAATCAAGATTGAGTCTCCCAATTATATCAAATACATCACTTAAAGAATCATTCGTTGTTGGATTTTCATGCAGGGGAGAGTGTTCTTCAGAAGATTCCACATGTTGATCTAGTATAGGAATCCCCCCTTCAAGATGTGGAATCTGATTATCAAATTCTTGAAATGATTTTGCTTTTGTGAATCTATCCAAGCGATCAAGTTACCGCTCAACAGCATTGTCAATTTTGGATGATTCAAGAAAAAATACATCTCTAGATACAACAAACTTCTTATTTACTTCATCATAGAGGCGGTATGCTTTGGAGGTGTTTGAATATCCCAGAAAGATACACTTACGACTTCTAGCACCAAGTTTGTTTCTATGTACCTTTGGTATCAAGGCATAACAGGTGGAACCAAAGACCCTGAGATGCTTTACCGAAGGAACATGTCCATACCACATTTCATAAGGAGTCTTGTTTCTAATAGCATTAGATGGACTATATGCAGCACATAGAACAACATCAGCCCAAAACATTATCTTTACATTCTTGAAGAAGAGCATAGATCGTACTTCTCCATCAACATTGTCAATGAAATCTTCAAAAAAACCTCTTTTATGAGTCATGTGGTAGGTTGCTCCTGAATCAAGCAACCAATCATTTTTCCAAGAAGCAAGTGAAGATGCCTCTGAAATATCTTCCTCTTCCTCTTCGACCACCTCTTCCTCTTGTAGAATCTTGAGCATGATGCTTTTCCTTATGAGCAAGGCATACAGCCTCTTCAGAAGATTCAGGGGTTGTCTTCTTTCCAAAAGCTTTTTCTCTTTCAGCAAACTTTTTCACAAGAGAGTCAAAGGTTATATCTTTGAGATGTCCATTTGCTTGCAATGACTCAAGATAATTGGAGTAAGTAGGATATTGTGCCTTGAATAAAGCAATAAGAGGAATATCCAATTTAACCTTAGTGGATTTTATAGCATGCATTATAGACTTTACTTCGGATGCAAGAGCAAGAGGATCATTATTTTGTAGTTCAAGAGTGAAGAGTTTAATCATTAGTTTAACAACTTCAAGTGCAAAATGTGAGTCATAGAGTTCTTTCAACTTTTGTAAGGCTTCGAAGGCAGTTGAATATGACGAAATATGGCGACTCACCTCTTCATTTACAGATGTTGTGATTAATGCATAAGCTTTATTGTTCTTGTTTTCCCACATGATGAGCTCTTTGTCTGAGGTAGACTATACTGGTTCATTGTCTCCATCTCCGACACACACTCCTTTCCACAACTCATTGAAAATGAGGGTGTGTTTTATCATCCGGGACCATTCAGGATAGTTCTCCTTGCCAGTGAGAACTATTCCCACCATGGATATGATTGAATGCATTCTGTAAAAAAAATTACTTCTGTTGATAGAAAAATACTTCTGCCAATATAATATAAAATTGTACTCAAAAGGGCATTCTCAAAAGATTTGAAATCTCTTCCTTATATACCAATATGGACGCCAATACCATGTGACCCATATAAGTGTTTTTCTTTAAACCTCATATAAATCCACCATTATATATATATATGCCATACGTCCCCTTTATATAAAAAACTCAATTACCATACGTCCCTTTGTATATGTAATCTTTTCACCATTTAAAAATGCCATTCGGTCTTCATAAAAGGGATTACAATTTAAAAACATTATTTAACGGCTTCCTCGGGTTCGCTACACTTGCAGATTCTACCTTGAAAATCGAATGTGTGCCAAGAAATTACCAAAGAACATGCGGCCATTGTAAGGTCCAGCAACGCCCTCCATGCTTCTGAGTCAATTATGCGCCACAAATCTATAAACAGGTTACTTGCGTCATCGATTTCTAGCGGAATTTCTCAGACAAAAATTTGTTCCAAAGCATTCCACAAAGGCGAATTACGGATGCTTCATCCTCGCAGCCTCAGTCAATCGACTTTTTTTTTCCTTGTACGATTGAAAAAAGGAATGGGATGAAAATCCCTCTAAAATAGAGAAGAGCAGAGAAAAATTAAACCATGTGAGTTTGAAAGCTTTGATACCTAGTTTGCAGAACGGATGAAACCATGGTTTGGAAAAGAGGGAAGGCGAGGCTATAAAAGGGATTTGTTGTAGATTGAGCAGCGACAGCAAGGGCAAATGAAAATCGAGTATGGGGCATACAAGGCAAGGTATCAAGTCCACATCGATAGTCACATTAGAACAATTAAAATATAATCAAAGCCGTGCTGTAAAAAAAAACGGGAGCGTATACATTCAACAACTCGCTCTGAGAACACACTTGCAAACCTGAGATTTCTACGGTACAGGTTATCACAATGTTCAATTGCAGATTTTCACAAGAGTTATGGAGGAGTAGCGCAATATGTAGTGCTTGGACACCAGAGAGCAGTGTAACAACGCATTCAATACAGGGTCTATCCAAATGCTGCACCAGGCACTACAGAGGATATGGCTGGGAATGTTTTAGCAGAGAATATGGCAGAGGAACATTTCAGCATAGAATACGTGGAGCAGCGATTCATCATGCATCGTTCAGGTGAATGTCAGGCACAGGCTACCAACGTTTATAAACAGGCAGCGTATGGTTCAAAAGAATTTTGGCAGCAACGTACAACGTATAGCAAAGAACTGTGAGGGGACAAAGAGCAGTTGGCAGTGGACAAAGAGCACTGGGTAGTGGGAGTTACAACTATTTTGGGAGTTGGCTCTGATACCATGTCAGGCCAGGCAGTAACTCCATAAGGAAAAAATGATTCGATTGTTCTATTCCATCAGGTAGGTCTTCATTATATACATGAGGGAGAGACTATTCAGTTCGTCTCTCGATGACTGTTCATATTTCCTATTTATCTATTTACATAAATTCACCCAATCACAAGGATTAGGTGTCAACATGAAATATTTATTATATATTTTTAATATATATTAGTATTTAATGAATACTAATATTTAATATTAAATATTAAATTATCTTAATATTGATTAATAATTAATATATTAGAATTAATTAATCAGATTAATAATTTAAAAAATCAATATTAATAATTATTAATGAATCATTTTTCCAGCTAAATGTATCAGATGTACTTGGATCTTTTTGCAACTTTTGAATGAGTGCCCACACTTCTTCGTCATTCTTCCATTCATCCCTTGCTTCGTTCATCCAATGTGGTTGGATAATAGAAATGGCACAAAGCAATGCTTCCACATCCTCATCCTTTCTTAAGAGTGCATCTGCAACAACATTTTGCTTCCGTTTTTTGTAGATGATTTCAAAGTCATAGCACAACATCTTTGTGACCCATTTTTGTTGCTCTTCTGAAGATAATCTTTGTTCTAAAAAGTATATAAGACTATCATGATCCGTTTTTACCTTGAAGTGTCTTTCCATTAGGTAAGGTTGTCATTTCTTAATTGCATGTAGTATTGCCAACATTTCCTTCTCATAAATAGTGTTGTGTAAATACTTTCCTTTGATTCGACAACTTTCAAAAGAAATGGGTCTTTCTTCTTGCATTAAAACAACACCAATTCCATTACCCGAGGCATCACATTCCACAATAAAGGTTTTTGTGAAGTTTGGTGTAGCTAAGACCGGTGCTTGGCACATTGCCTCTTTAAGATGTTCAAATGCCTTCGTTGCTTCAGGAGTCCAAGAAAATGCATATTTCTTCAGTAATGTTTTAGAGGTGTTGCTATTCTCCCATAATTCTTAAGAAACTTACGATAATACCCTGTCAACCAGAGAAATCGTCGTAGATGCTTTATGGATGTGGGGATTTTCCATTCCTTAATGGCTTTAATTTTGTTAGGGTCTACCTTAACACCTTCATGAGATACAATATGACCCAAATATTCCACCTCTTGTACTCCAAAGAAACATTTGGAGGTTTTTTCATATAATTGTTTCTCCTCCAATAGTTTGAGCAATCTGTCAACATGTTGAACATGATCCTTCCAAGACTTGTTGTAGATTAGTATATCATTAAAAAATACTAACACAAATTTTCTAAGGAAGGGTTTGAAAATAGACATCATCAAACCTTGAAATGTAGAAGGTGCATTGGTAAGGCCAAAAGGCATGACCAAATATTCATAATGACCCTCATGAGTTCTAAATGTTGTTTTCGAAATGTCTTCAGGCTTCATTTTGATTTGATGATATCTTGAACGAAGGTCCAACTTGGTGAAGTAAATTGTTCCATGTAATTCATCCAATAATTCATCAGTGACAGGAATGGGAAATTTATCTTTAATAGTGAGCTTGTTGAGCTCCCTATAATCCAAACACATGTGCCATGATCTATCCTTCTTGTGCACCAATACTATTGGAGCAGAGAAAGAACTTTGATAAGGTTGAATTATACCAGTGTCTAGCATTTCTGCAACCATATGTTCAATTTCACTCTTTTGGGCATAGGGATATCTGTAAGGCCTGATTTTTGGAGGAACACTTCCTCGAATCAAATGAATAGCATGATAATGATCATGAATAGGTGGGAGGCCTTTGGGAGTTTCAAATACCTTGGAATGATTATCCAAGACTTTTTGGAGATCTGGAGAAATAGATGATTTTGATGTGGGAACCTCTAGTGAACATAATTGTGCAATTATGCCTTATTGTTCTTTGTTTAGAAACTTTTTCATGCCGTTAGAGCTGATTATCTTTCCCGGTTTCCCTGTGATACCCCTTAATTCAACTTATTTTCCTTCTGAAAAAAATTCAAGAAAAGATCTTGAAAATTAAAAGCTATCATACCCAAATATTATAGCCATTGGACTTGTTATGAAACTATCTCACAAAAAGATAGAAAAGATAGATGAACGCCTTAGAAATAATCCTCTTCAAGGGGGCAACCTCCTTAAATTACACAAATGAACAATTCCTGATGATACAAATGACAAGACATCCTTTCTACATATAGGAGTCTAAGGGGTCATAATATAATCAGAGCCGACATAACAATAATAATGTAAGGGCACAATAATAACAATATGGGGACTACATGGTTACAACAATATAATAAGGGGGTTGTACTAATAAGAATAAGGGGTTACACTAGTAGTATAGGGACCTAACATGCCCCTCTCCTTCAAAAAGTGTTATCCTCAACGCTTGAGTAGTTCTTGATGCTTCTGTATAAAATTCTTGTCCTCCCATGTGGAATCTTTAGCGAGTAAGTTCTTCCACTTGATGAGATACTCTGAAATTGATCGATTTTGTAGTTGTCGGGTTCTTGTTTCTGTGACTGCTCTAGGCTCCAATATGATTTTTCCTTCCTCGTCAAGTTCTGGCAATATTGTTTGAACTGAGATCTTCTGCAACTTTTGAATGAGTGGCCACACTTCTTCATCCTTCTTCCATTCATCCCTTGCTTCGTTTATCCAATATGGTTGGATAATAGAAATAGCACAAAACAATGCTTCCACATCCTCATCCTCTCTTGAGAGTGCATCTGCAAAAACATTTTGCTTGCTTTTTTTGTAGATGATTTCAAAGTCATAACCCAACATATTTGTGACCCATTTTTTCTGTTCTTCTAAAGATAATCTTTGTTCTAAAAGGTATTTAAGACTATCATGATCCATTTTTACCTTGAAGTGTCTTCCCATTATGTAAGGTCGCCATTTCTTAATTGCATGTAGTATTGCCTACATTTCCTTCTCATAAATAGCTTGCTTGAGATGTAGCTGTAAAAATACCCAATCGCCCACATCAAAACTTCTTTCACTGCGATGTTGATCTACCTGTTGTTTCATTCGATTCTGCACCAAAGTGGTGTTATCATTTAAATGTTGGAGAACTTGTTGTTGATGCTCGATGTGATCTTTCACTGCTTGAATTTTTTCTTTTTGATATTTCCTTATATCTTGAGAGTTTGAGGGGTCATAATTTCTTCCAATGGATTACAAGATATGGTTGGGTTCAATTCTTGATGCTCGATGTGATCTTTCACTTCTTGAACATTTTTCTTCTTGATATGTCCTTCTATATTGATAGTTTGAGTGTTAATTCCATCCAATGCATTACAAGATATGTTCGGATTAATTTCTTCTTTCTCGATGTGATCTTTCACTTCTTGAACCTTTTTCTTCTTGATATGTCCTTCTATCTTGCGAGTTTGAGGAGTGGTAATTCTTGCCAATGCTTTACAAGATATGGTCAGATTCATTTCTTCTTTCTCTGGGGTTGGTTCTTGGTGTATATCCTCTTCTTTTGATGTTTCTTGATCCTTTTCTTCCTCTTCTTCATAATCTATATAAAATAATTTCTTCACAGCACACTTATGACCTTTAGTGTATTTGCTATCACAATTGTAACAAAGCCCTTTTTCTCTTTTTTCTTCTAATTGTTGTCATGTAAACCTTGTAGGTTGTGGAAGGCTAGGAGAAAAAAATTTCCATAATTATAGTCGTGAGTGATGGGATTCTTTGTTTCCATAATTTCGCTTTCAATTTTTCTTGCCAACCAGAATGCCTTCTCCAAGGGATCAGGTTCCCAAAGACGAACCTAATGTTGAATGTTATCCTTTAAAGTCCCTATGAAGAAATCAATCCTTTGCTTCTCTTGAATATCATTTACCCTTATATTCAATTTTTGAAAGTTCTCAATGTGCTCTGCCATTGAACCCTTTTTTTTAGATTTATCAATTAGCTAAAGAGGGTGTTACTCTTTGTATCCTCATAATGTGATATCATTTCTTCAGTGAAAATTGACCAAGTGACAAGTGCTTTACGAGAACAAAGCCCTTTATACCATAAAAAATGATTCGGTTCTAAATATAAAGATGCAATATGTACCTTTTGTAACAGTTGAACCTCATGTATATCAAAATATTGCTCCATCTATAATATCCAATTTACCGGGTCCTTGCCATCAAACTTCCTTATATCGCCTTTTCTTGATTTTAGGAGCTTGATCTTGAAATGACTGTAACTCTGTACTTTTAATTCTCCAAGTTCTAAACTTGTGTCCTGCAGTAGCCATCTGATTCCTCTTTCTAACCTCGCAAGTCTGATCAGAATTTGATTCTCCAAAAAAGAGTTATGCCCAATCTCCTAAGGTGACCTGATTATATAATGTTTTAGTAGAGAGAACTTGTAGGATGTGCCACATGTCACTGTTTTGACCTTCGGATCTGAAAAATATACATAGAAAACTATAGTCCATCCTCTTTCTGAAACTACTTACGAAATTTCAATTCGTTTCTTAGAGAGAAAGTTATGACTATTTTCCCAAGGTCACTTGTTTATAATGTAATTCGAGAGTCTGCAAAAATTCTAACTTCCTCATATTATATCTCCAAACATATAGCGAGACAAGATCTGAGATTTGGACCCGAGCTTCACCAATATTTCGGCTCAAATGGGTTTTAATTTCAGAGTCTGAACCTTCGTAGAAAAAAATATTATGGCAAAAATTCCACGATGACCTGTTTGAGATGAAATTCCAGAGCTTTCAAAAACCCTAAATTCCTCAGATCATATCGCCGAAAATATAGCGAGACAAGATCTGGAATTTGAACCCGAGGTTCAAACTGATTTCTTCTGAAATGGGTTTTTGTTTTAGCTTCTGAAACTTCGTAGCAAAAACATTATAGCGAAAATGCCATGATGACCTGTTTGGAGCAGCAAAACCCTAGAATCCAAAGCTCTGATACCAAATGTTATGAAACCAGCTCACAAAAAGATAGATGAACGCCTTATAAATAAACCTCTTCGAGGGGGCAGCCTCCTTTACATTACACAAATGAACAATTCTTAGATGATACAAATGACAATACATCCTTTCTATATATAAGAGTCTAAGGGGTCATAATATAATCAGAGCCGACATAAATATAATAATGTTAGGGCACAATAATAACAATATGGGGACTACCTGGGCACAACAATATAATAAGGGGGTTGTACTAATAACAATAAGGGGTTACACTAGTAGTTTCAAGACCTAACAGGACTATTAGTACAACATCAGCACCACCCATTGGAATGGAAAGCATTGGACTATTCAACACATATTCTCCCATGGATAGCTTGATATTATGGCACTTTCCAGAGCAATTTATGGTTCCTCCATTTGCAACCATCACTTGACACCTTAATGCTAGATATATGAAGCAATTCAATTCCTTCGCTATCTTACAATGAATAAAATTATGGGTACTGGCCGAATCAATCAACACTATTACCTTTTTCTTCTTGATATGTCCTTCTATCTTGATAGTTTGAGGAGTGGTAATTTCAGCCAATGCATTACAAGATATGGTCGGGTTCATTTATTCTTTCTCTAGGGTTTGTTCCTAGTGTGTATCCTCTTCTTTTGATGTCTCTTGTTCCTTTTCTTCCTCCTCTTCACAATCTATGTAAAATACTTTCTTCTCGGCACACTTATGACCTTTAGTATATTTTCTATCACAACTGTAACAAAGCGCTTTTGCTCTTTTTGCTTCCAATTGTTGTGATGTCAGCGTTGCAGTTTGTGGAAGTCTAGGGGCAACAACACTTCCGTCTTTATAGTTGTGAGTGGCAGGCTTCCTTGTTGCCATAATTTTGCTTTCAATTTTTCTTGCCAACCTAAATGCTTTCTCCAATGAATCAGGTTCCCAAAGGCAAACCTCATGTTGGATGTTTTCCTTTAAAGTCCCTATGAACACATCAATCCTATGCTCCTTCGGAATATCTTTTACCCTTATATTCAATTTTTGGAAGTCCTTAATGTGCTCCATCATTGAACCCTTCTTTTTTAGATTTATCAATTAGATAAAAAAAGGTATTGCTTTTTGTATCCTCATAATGTGCTATCATTTCTTTCATAAAAATTGTCCAAGTGACAACAACTTGAATGAAATCATCTCCTTGAAAGATCAACTCAAAGACACGAAGATGAACAAAGGAGAGTCTGTGCAATCCTACATAATGAGGATATCTTGTCTTGGAGATCAACTGCAAAGAGTTGGGGAATTTGTGCTTAACAAGGAATTGTTAACTGTGACTCTAAGAGGTCTCCCTCCTATTTGGGAAACCTTTATTACTACTATAAGTAAGTACAATGTCCTCCCGTCATTTGATGAAATTGTTGGAAAGCTCACTTAAGAAGAATCAAAGATGATATCAAGAGGAAGGATTCAAAAGCATGAAGAAGGGGAGCTCGACGCATTCATCGCTCATGACAAGAAGAAGAAGAAAGAAAAAGGAGGTCCATAAAATTCAAGAAAGCCTCCTCCTTGAAATCCAAATAGAAAGAAGGAATTATTGCACACTGAATGCTACAATTGTCATAAGAAAGGCCACAATTCTTAGATCACCCTGAGAAGAACAATGGACCACGCTACAATACTAGAAGCAAAAACTATAGGTTCAATTATCAAAGAAGAAGAGATGACTGATTGAATGATCACAGTGGAAGAGATGAAAGAAGAAGAAGAGATGCTCCAAGTGATCATTAAGAATATCTTCGTACACAAAAGAATTCAATATTCTCCTGGCATGAAAGTAATGTTCTGAATCAATATGAATATATCTTATTTCTGCCCTTCCTAGTTCATCTCCTTCAAATTCGTGGGATAGTTGGTTGGTTGATAGTGGGGCCACTCATCACTTCTCTGGTTATAAGGAAGTTCTCTCTAATTTGGTAGAGATGGAGTAAATTTTGAAAATTGTCCTTGGAGACAACTCCACTCATCCCATTAAAGGTTTTGGGTCCGTCAAATTTCATTTGAATTTAGAAGAATATATTTTTCTCCATGATGTGATGTATGTGCTGAGATTGAAGAAGAATTTGGTATCAATATCTGCTTTGGAAGACAAAGGGATGAGGTTTTCCTTCATCAAAGGAAAGGTTCTTACTTGGCCTGTTGGATCACCTATGAGAGATGCATTCACATTGGGATCAAGATATGAAGGACTCTATAGGGTTACTGGAAGACCACTTCTAGCATTGGTTCGTAACACTAATCATCTAAGTGATCTATGACACCGAAGATTGGCCCATCTACATTATGATGCTCTTTCGAAATTGGAAAAATTTGTCACAGGGATTCCCAAGGTTTAAGCCCATCATGATGGAGTATGTCCAGGTTGTGTTAGTGGAAACAAGACAAGAGGACCATTCCCCTCTAGTGAGAATAAGACAAATGCCATACTCCATCTCATTCATTTCGATATATGTGGTTCAATGCCCATGCATTTTATTGGTGGTCATCTATACTATATCGACTTCATTGGCGAATTATCAAGAAAGACATGGGTATATTATCTAAAACACAAGGATGAAGCCTTTGAAATGTTCAAGGAGTTCAAATCTTTGATCAAACAACGAAGAAAGTCAAAATATTCAGGTTTGACAATGGTGGAGAGTACACATCAAGGAGTTCATTGATTTTTGCAAGAAGGAAGGTATCAAGAAAGATACAATTGTGCCCTATACTCTCGAACAAAATGGAGTGGCTGAAAGAAAGAATGGGTCCATTATAGAAGTTTTCCGTGCCATGCTCCATGATCAAAAGTTGTCGAAGTTCCTTTGGGGAGAAGCAACAAATGCCATTGTATATGTTCAAAACATGGTACCTCATCAAGCATTGGACAACAAGACCCCCGAAGAAGTATTCATAGGTGTTAAGCCCGATGTTGGTCATCTCCATATCTTTGGCTACCCCATATACTTTCATGTGTTGAAGGACAAAAGAAACAAGTTGGAGGCTACTGGAAGAAAAGGTACGTTTTTTGGATATGGTGAAAATTCTAAAGAATTTAGAATATATATTATTGGTCAAAGGAAGGTTGAAATTAACCGGGATGTTGCATTCGATGAACATGTCGCCCTTCGAAAAGCAAGGGACCTTCCTCTGCCTCCTCCTCGTAAGAAGAATGATGATATGGATATTTTAGATGGTCTGTTCGTGCACGAATTTGAGACAAATATTATTGATGATCCCATGGAGCCCATGGATCCCTTAGATCCTCCTCCATGTGATCCTCCCACTAGGAAGAGCCCACTTTGGCTTCGAGACACATTATAGGATGATGAGAGTCGAGCTTTCGTTTGAAGATCATTTAGAGAAAGGAAGAATCCATGCAGGTATTAGAGATATGTTACAACCATTAGCACTATGATTCAATTCGAACCTCCCACATTCGAAGAATTCATAAAAGAACAAGTTTGGAAAGATGTTATGGCTAAAGAATATGAATCGATTATGAAAAATGACGTATGGGATGTTGTGTCGAGACCAAAGGAGAAATATGTGGTGACTTCAAAGTGGCTATTCAAGACCAAGCATGGAATTGATGGTAGCATTGAGAAATACAAGGCAAGGTTCATGGCTCGAGGATTCTCCTAGAAAGAGGGAGAAGATTATGATGATATATTTTCACTTGTTTTTTCATGTACAACCATTTGTTCGATAATTTTCCTTGCCACAAGTCAAGGATTGACCCTTTATCAAATGGATGTGAAGATTGCATTCCTCCATGGCATGTACAAGAAGAAGTGTACGTTGAGCAAACCATAGGGATTTGAAGTAGAGGATTGAAAGACAAATGTTTGCATATTGAAGAAGATATTGTATGGTTTAAAGTAAGCCCCCAGAGCATGGTATGCCCACATAAACAATTATTTGGTGAAGCTAGGATTCACAAGAAGTAATGTTGATTCCAACATTTACTTCAAGGTAGACCAAGGTATGTCATTGTTTTTGGTTTTATATGTTGACGATCTATTCTTGACAGGTAGTGAGCCCCTGATGATTGAGTGTAAGAGGGATTTAGCCTCTAAATTCCAAATGAAGGACCTTGGACTCATGCACTACTTTCTAGGCCTTGAGGTGTGGCAAAGGCCTGATGAGATTTTTCTTTCACAAGGAAAATATATTGTGAAGTTGTTGGAAAGATTTGGAATGGCAGAATGCAAGTCACTACCCACATCGATGGAAATGAACTTCAAGAAGTTATGTGGAGAAGTTGCAGGACCTTATTTGGTGAATCCATCTGAGTATAGATAATAGATTGGGGCTCTTATGTTCTTAGTGAACACCCATACAAACATATGTTATGCAGTGAATACGTTGAGTCAATTCATGACTAAACCTCTGCATGAACATTGGATCGCTGCCAAACACATTTTGAGATATTTGCATGGGACAATCACACTTGGTCTGAGATATTCTGTCGGAGATGTTTGACTTCATGGATACACCAATGCTAATTGGGTAGGAAATTTTGTTGATAGGAAGAGTATGTATGGATGTTGTTTTAGCCTTGGATATGCAATGTTATCTTGGATGAGCAGGAAGCATAAGTCTGTAGTATTGAGTACCACCGAGGCAGAATATATTGCCACTAACATGGCTAGCTGCGAAGCAGTTTGGTTAAGAAAGATCTTTGGAGATATATTTGAGCAAGTCCTAGAAACTAGAGTGATATGTTGCGACAACAAGAGTGGGATCAGTCTAGTAGACAATCCTATGATTCATGACAAGTTCAAGCACACATATATTTAATATCACTTCATTCGAGACGTGGTGTAGAGAGGAGCTGTTAAACTCCATCACATATCGAAAAATGAGTAGATTGCAGATATTCTCACCAGGACTTTACTGAAAGGGAAGTTCTTAGTCTTCAAAGAGAAATTTGGACTAATGGAAGTGACCCCTCCTAATAAGGGGCATCGCTGATCGATGACATTGAGCCAACTATTTCCCCCTTGTTTGAGATCTGTTGGGCCTAAGAATTATCCTTAAAATACATCCACTTTCACTCCATTCACACATTTTCTCACCTCTATTCCACCACCATGTCACCACATCAGCTTCACTTTCATCATTAAATGGGTTACCATTGTGTTTTCCAAAACATTATTAATTATTAGTAATTTTAAGTGAATTTGTGGTTAAACTTTAGAAAATAATATCCATATACTTATACCTGACAATTAGAATGAGTTTGTTGACATGTGTAGGTACAAAGGAAGCTTCTGAGGCACCCTTATGTGGCACTCTATGTTCAAATTCGAATTTGAGGAGATCATGGACCTCATGGATAAGATCATAGACCTCATGGAGAAGATCGGATAGGGTTATGTGTCACCATTGGTTGAGAGATATGTGGATCTGAAGAGGGAATAGTGGATCCACATTTATGAGTTTGTTATCATAACTTTTGTATAAATAGGAGTGTTATCTCCTTCATTTGTAATTTTGGAATTTAGAATTTAGAATTGAGAAGTTAGAATTTGGAATCTTAAGATCTTATAAGTTTGTAATGCGAAGTTAGAATTTTGAATCATTGTAATGGAGATTTTAGAACCTCTTGGAATGTAGAACTTGTAATTGCAATTTGCAATTGAAGATAAATAAAATGGAGCTTCTTTGATCTTCTACATTTGACTTATCTTTTGACATGCTTGTGAATCCTTAGAAGAGCCCCCATTGTCTAGCAAGTACAATTTTGTTTTGGTAAGCTTTCATTTTATGTTTGTTTGTAAATTTCATTAGGTTCATATGTTTGAAATATTAACGAATGACCTTTCATAAGAAAGTATTAATGTTTCTTTCGATGAATCTGATTTGTTATTTAATGTTTGATTTCATGAGTTTAAGTTTCTGATTTATATGCTTGAGATATTAATGTATAGTCTCCTGTGAGGGAGCTTTAACATTTCTTACACTTGTCACAATGTCCTTAGATTTCATTTTGTTAAATGACTAAATAGGTGTTGGAGATCCCAATGAAAGACCTCTTATAAGGCAGCTTTGGCATTTCTTCACCTAGCTTAGTTTAGTTTGTCTCTAAGTCCATATATATATTGGATTATCCTCAAAGTTTACTTACCCGAATTGATAGTAAATGAAACTCTAATTTGCATCCACATTTTAGACCCAACATTTTGGCATTGTTGCTAGGGATGATCATTTGGAGATAGACTTAGGAAGTTATTTTTATTGCAATATTTTTATGGACTAACTTGTGAAACCTAGTGACAACAAGATCTTCATAATGGAGTTCAAGTTTGAGCATTTTTTATTTTCGTACTTAGTTAGTTTCAAATTCAGTCTTTTTAAACCCCCCATTTCTTACTAATCCATCTACGGATGAGAAAATTGAAGATGTTGAACAGGTACTTCTTGGAGAGCAAGGACAATATCAAAGACTGGTTTCAAAAGAACCTTGCGCCAACTCCAAGAATAAGACAGGTTACTCACATGTTTGCAAATCATAAGGTAAAAATTTTAAATCTTGATGTGAGCATTTCGAATTCTTAGTCCGTAGGTGGCTTCACTGGAAGCATTCTTTTACCTAGGAAAAAAAAAAAAAAGACTTTCAAGTTAAGGTAGAATAGATTAGAAAAATAAAATGAGATCTCATATGGTTTTCTTTTAGTCTTGTTTAAAATAATAATAATAATAATAATAATAAATCATCATCATTTTTCATGAATAAATTTAGTAGTGCAGTAAGAGCCACTCCATCCACGCTAACCTGCAAAAAAAAAAACAAACAAAAACAAAAACAAATCAATAGGTTAGTATGCTCTCTTCCTGTGCTTCGAGCGATCAGGAAGATCAGAAAATCTATTGATTTATTTTCAAAATTGAATAAAAATCTCTTGCTCAGAATTTGCATAAATCATTAAAACTACAGCATTATAAGAAATCGAAATCATTTTTTTTAAATCGTTTATTTTCGATTTCAAATTTAAAAATGAAATCTATAGTTTAGTGATTTGATCAATGTGTTAAAACTTTTCTACCTATGTTTATTTATTCTTTTGGTGCTATCCCTTTCCTCCATTGCAATTAGAAGAGACATCAAACTTGTAAGCTATTCACCATATCACGACATATTAGGAGCATATAGAACATGTTATTCGCCATATCACCATAGGAGTTTGATAACTATGTAAGTTATTCATCATATCACGATAACGTTGTCATTCTATTAGGAGCTTATACACCATATCAAACTACGGGCTTTTCACCTATTGCAAATTCTACAAGACTAGGATTTCATTGGTCCAATTTTGATTCCCTAGAACAAACGTCGCATCTCATGAGAATTTAAAAAATACAAGATTCTGGTATTTTGATCATGGCAAATCTGTCGATGAAGTGAATTTAAATTAATTTTGTTCGATTTCTGTATATGGTTTCCATGTGGTAAGATTTTTCTAAAAAAAAACTTTGAAATTCACAGCTCCTTGCCGCAAATTCTTTAAGAAACTTCAAAGAAACTGAATTTTATGATCTTTAACACTCCAGGTATCCGGATTAACACTCCTGCCAGGTATTTGAAAATCAAAAGAATTCCAAGCATCAGTTGGATGCCAGAAAATGACAGAGGATGCTTTTTCAAAGCAAACTGGATACAGAGCTCAAAACCTAATGGATTTTCAATTAATAGGAAAATTAATACAATTGAAGGAAAAAATTTACCAGTGAAATCAATTATCAGAAATACAATCCTTTATAAATGCAATTATTCATTGTGGTTGAAAGTGGATCTACTGCCAAACCGGGTTAGGGGTTTTGATTGGAGAACCAGTTTGAGAGACAGAAGCATTAATGACTCGGAGAAGGGAAGCACTCCTTGCTGAATCTGGAATGAGACATCAAGTATGAGTTGACTTATTTTTTAGAGCAGAGGAAGGAGGTATGGCTTGTTTCAAGAAATAAGGATTAGTAACTCACTTTGGTAGGTCAAGCATACCTCGCTAAAGCAGTAATGTGCCTTAGAATACCAGCTTCAGGTTTTCGATTTTAGGTAAGAGAAGTGGATTAGTCAGATATGAGAAATCATGATAGAGAGCCAGATATTCGGTATATAGATCGAGATTAGGATCCTAACCTTCGTGATCGAGATTCTGACATTGGTGATCCAGAGCTAGAGCCAACCAAAGCCAGCTAACCACCACGTTTGGGTAACGGACCAGCACATTTGGGGAACAAACCACTATCTATGGGGAACGAACCATCACATATGGGAGCCGCCCCCCACTTTAGAATATCCATATTGAGCTCTTAGAATGATACACATCTTTATATATGATTGATACAAGAAGTCTATATTTTGATCCACCTAATGCCCATTTCATTATGCATCCTATTCATCGAACAGGGTTGCTTCTAAATTCGGCGGGCTAACAGGAGAAATGTCACCATATCTGGCTATCTATAGGCAGGCAGGTTCGATATTCAAGATGTGGGTAGTCTATTTCTGGGTTTTGTTTGCAGAATAAAGGGCATCTTAATGCAGATTAGGGCACCGTTTTCTCTGGAGAAATGTAATCCTTTGCATTTATGGCAATCCCAATCCTTTGCGTTAGTGGTCTAGCGCACGAGGAAACCACCAGTAATTTGGTGGCTTATCAGAGCCAAAGAACAGCTTCATAATCTCATATTATTCCGTGGAAGTATGTAGTAGACACGGAAAATCTGATATTAAGTGAGCCCCAACATGAAAGCAATTCCTATTGCTATAACCACTGTAATTATCTTGTGGAAGTTGAAATTGTCATCGAATAGGACTACAACACCCAATTGTGTTCTATTTCGAAGCCATGTGATGGTATTCCAACACACAGGCAACAAAATTAAAGACATATTGAGCTTCAACATTTCAGTAGCACCATTTGTTATGCATACACAAAAACCCATAACATGATAAACTGATCTATTTGTGTACTGAATGAATTTCCATGTGAATAACCATCATCAAGAACCATCAGTAATCAATAAATACATTTAGGAATGAAGATAGAGGACGAATCCACCTGGATGCAAGAGTGAAGCCAGCTTGTCGAAATGAAGAAGAAAAAAATAAAACAATGCGATTCCGCATCTGAATTTCTCCCTTCCTATTACAATCTCAAAAAAAAAACTGAATGTGAGAGCAGACCATTAACAACAAGGTCACTAAATCTCTTCAAGCACAAATACATGCAGATTTGACAGTGGATGCATACAAGTTGACAGTGGCAGATTTCACAAACCAGATCTTTGATCTTAGGAATGCTCTGGCCGACAATGGAAATGTTGATGAGGGATTGTATGTTCCAACTTATTTGGGAGAAGAGGGAAAGGTGCAGGGAAACATTCTTGTAGGCGATAGCTTCTCTGGCTGCCTTGTTTTCTGGCTTTCACGTCACCCAAATCCACAGTCTAGCAAGGGACTAGTCGAAGGAAGATTGTTGTGGCACGTGTCCTCCTCCTGGAGGGCTCTAGGAAAATCATCATCAATGGTCGTACTATGCAAGTTTTGGTTGTAGGGGGATTTGGTTTTGAATCCGGCTTCAGTCACCCTACAAATAAAAAAACAAATTTGGCGTGCAATTCAACTTCCAATCGTTGCAACAACACTAAGGATTAATGCTCCAGTGTCTACACCAAGCGCACTCAGAAAACTGATCAAAAGGATGGGTGGATGAAGAATTGGAGTGAGCTACTGAATTTTAGCTACCCCACGAGGTTTTTGGAGCCAATGTTCTCAGGATTTGACCATAATAGTGGTTTAGGCTTCTTTTTTGTTGTTGTTAATATTAGATTAATTTAGTTTGAACATCTTAGATTTTTTTTATTATTATTTTCAGTTTGTAAATTTAATTTATATGTGAGAGAGTGAATTTTATAAATAAATGATTATTTCAGTTAAAAAAAAATCCAAAAAATTAAAAAAAATAAATAAAACAATAAAAAAAAATCAATTTAATCGACATATGCATGTGAAACTGAACAATGCTGCAAGAGGCCCTTTATTGGTGACCATATGCTTGTAAATAAGGTAAAGAATAAAAATTTCGGGTAAAAGTTAAACTGTGCCAAGTTGTAAATTTTCCTATTACAAACCCCAAGAGAAAACATGCCAACAATTTTTTTTTTCAACACATTACATGTTTTCTCTAAACAACCACAGTTAGAATTCATGTCTATAAGGGCACTCTGCACAAAGGCACATGAGTATCAAATCAAGTTTCACATATTTTATCATGGATTTCCAAACTTTGTTTTACTTGTCACTTTTAATATGCCATGAGAAAGTTGGAAATTTGAAGGAAATTTTGCAACTCCATAAATTTAATCCATTAAAATGGATTCAGGTTGATTTTATTTCCAAGATTGATAAATAAAGTTATGCATTGGCCTTTGTGAGATTTCATTAATTAAAAAATGTGCCATGCACCTTTTAAAAATTATAGAACACTTGGAAGCAAATTAGGAGGATTCATTTATCAAACATTTGGAGGATTATAGTTGGTATTAAAATCTATGCTTGTATTCTTGTTGTATGCTTTTATGTGACACACTAATCTGCAGGACACAACAAATCTATAATGCCAAGCTCTTTTTCATGCACATTCCATGAGACATTATCCATTTCTCATTATCCACATACACTTCATCAATCCTAACCCACCAATAAAAGCAACGAAGCTCATTTACAAGCTTTTTGTTCCACGTTACATGTTCATTGTTAATTTCCTTTTCCCTACCATTGCAAATAAAACCTTTCTTCCATAGACCATTGAGTCCATAGTCCTTGAGTCTAACTATTTTTCTAAAAACATCTTGAAGCTTGCATGCCTTAAGGGCAAGCTATCATGCCGATAAACAATGGAATACATCAATGTCCCTTGTTCGTAAGATCTTCTAAGTATTCAACAACAACAAATTCATTCATACTTAGAAAGATGTGTTCAGGGCATCTTGACTCTCATCCACATCAAATATGGGAGCTCTCGTGTTGACTAGTGGCATCCCTCAAAGGCCACTAAGTTAACAATTTCTTGTTATGTTCGACACCGAAACATTTATTCGCATGACAAGAATTGTGCCAACGAGCTAGCTCTGTTGAAGACTTTAAGACCAATCATTTTGTAGCAGAGGAAGCAGAATTACTTTCATTACTTTTCAGTTTTTGATGTAAATGACTTGAGGACAAGTCAATAAATAAGGTTGGGGGATAAGGTGTAAATTCTAAATTTTTTATACCTTCCAAGCCTTATACATTTTTTTCAGCCGCATTCAATAGCAGATTCCGAACATTCAACAGAAGATCTAGCAACAGATTTAGCTGCAGATGCAACAACAATAAAAGATTTACTTTTTTGACTTCATCCACCATTTTCACAGCCAAGTAAAGAAGACTATGATCAGAATTTTGTAGCCACACATGCACAACTCTCATCCATTTTTGAAAGGGTAAGTTGCGGTATCATATTTTCTAACTTTTAACCATTTAATTCCTTGAAAGCTAGAATGATACTTTTTTGAAAAAACTTCCTTTCCTCATTTCATAAAATTGCCAAAACCATCAATTTGGTGGGGGGGGGGATACATTTACATTCATACTTTGTCACATTCATATTTTTCCATATTCATGTATCACATTCTAAAACTCGCATACCTTAAAAATATATTCATTATTACATGAGCATATAAATGTCTTTGTAAAAAGTACTTAAAAGCTAATTGGATGCAACACAATCATCGTTGTTACACAAGAACCAACCATGATGCCTTCCAACAAAATACTTTGAAATAAAAATCAAACTATCATTATGCAAAGTTCATACATTAAAATTGAATGCAACAAACAAAATATGGTTGAAACACAAGAACCAACCAAGTTGCAATTCATCAAAAACACTTTGCAAAAGTTAAGTAGATGATATCATGTGAAGTTTAAGCCAAAGCTCAAGTATCAAAAAGTAATGTAATAGATTGCATGAGGACATGCAATACCTTCAATTTGGGGGTATGTTGGGCCTAAGAATTATCCTTAAAATACATCCACTTTCACTCCATTCACACATTTTCTCACCTCTATTCCACCACCATGTTACCACTTCAGCTTCACTTTCATCATTAAATGGGTTACCATTGTGTTTTCCAAAACATTATTTATTCTTAGTATTTTTAAGTGAATTTGTGGTTACACTTTAGAAAATAATATCCATATACTTATACCTAACAATTAGAATGAGTTTATTGACATGTGTATGTACAAAGGAAGCTTCTAAGGCACCCTTATGTGGCACTCTATGTTCAAATTCGAATTTGAGGAGATCATGGACCTCATGGATAAGATCATGGACCTCATGGAGAAGATCGGATAGGGTTATGTGTCGCCATTGGTTGAGAGATATGTGGATTTGAAGAGGAATAGTGGATCCACGTTTGTGAGTTTGTTATCATAACTTTTGTATAAATAGGAGTGTTCTCTTCTTCATTTGTAATTTTGGAATTTAGAATTGAGAAGTTAGAATTTTGAATCGTTGTAATGGAGATTTTAAAACCTCTTGGAATGTAGAACTTGTAATTGCAATGTGCAATTGAAGATAAAAAAATGGAGCTTCTTTGATCTTCTATATTTGACTTCTCTTTTGATGTGCTTGTGAATCTTTGGAAGGGCCCCCATTGTCTAGCAAGTACACTTTTTGTTTTGGTAAGCTTTCATTTTATGTTTGTTTATAAATTTCATTAGGTTCATATTTTTGAAATATTAACGAATGACCTTTCATAAGAAAGTAGTAATGTTTCTTTCAATGAATCTGATTTGTTATTTAATGTTTGATTTCATGAGTTTAAGTTTCTGATTTATATGCTTGAGATATTAATGTACAGTCTCCTGTAAGGGATGTTTAATATTTCTTACACTTGTCACAATGTCTTTAGATTTCATTTTGTTAAATGACTAAATAGGTGTTCGAGATCCCAATGAAAGACCTTCTATAAGGGAGCTTTGGCATTTCTTCACCTAGCTTAGTTTAGTTTGTCTCTAAGTCCATATATATATTGGATGATCCTTGAAGTTTAGTTACCCGGATTGATAGTAAATGAAAATCTAATTTGCATCCACATTTTAGACCCAACAAGATCCCAGGGTGAGGAATTGAGATGGAGGTCTCATGGGGTTGAGGGATCTCTGGACAATAGGGTATCATTTGTATCTATTACCCATAGGGTTGGATATGTTGCTCCCCTATCTTGGTCTTTGCGGAGTATACCCCAGTTGGTATCATACCCACAAGTCGGCCTTATTGGGATTTTCCCTCCCTGTCTAGCCAACGGGTTGAGGAGGCTTGGGGCATGTGATCCTTACCTTTTGGTAATTTGGGTATTTATCCCAAGCTCGGATTATGATGCAAGTGTTCTACCACATGACCCTTAAGGGTCATTGTTGGGAAGATCGATAGGCATTTGGATGGGTTGAGATGTGCTCCCTTAGATCACCTATTTATCGATATGGGGTCAGAGATATTTAGCTCCCCCATGAGATTCTGGGTCGAGATGTACTCCCCGATGTGGTTTCAGATTGAGATATGCTCTCTGACGATGTAGAGGGTTGTAGCTTTAGCTCCCTGATGACTCTTCTTCTTTAGATTCAATAATTTTTAGCAGATAGAGTTGAGCAGGGATGGGACATGATATAATGACAAGATATACATGCCATATTGATCGATGGTTAGATATTGATAGGTGGAATTCTCCCTAGTTGAGAGGGAGTGTTAAATTATGCAACTACAGTTAAATTCCACTTTGGATAGCTCATTTGATGGATATGAAGATTGCATTGAATTCCTATTTTTGAGAGGACCAAAATTGACCTAAAGGTCATCAAATTTGGGCAAGGGAAAGTGTACTTATGAAGAAAAGCCCACATATGCATATTTGGACAAGTCAACCCTAAAGAAAATTGGACACCCATAAATACAAGTGACCTAAAGCTCATTTGGACATCACCGAGCATTTTCTTCTTCTCTTATTCATTGATTGGTTCACATAGGTATGAGGCTGGGATGATAAAAGAAGTTCACAAAGATCCGAAATTACAAGGTTTGACGATCACATTTGTTTTAAGGTTTTTGGGTTACAGTTGTTGGCTTGTCACATGATAAATTAGACCATAGTTGCTGGCTTGTAGGCTCAAATGAGCGACTAGAAGCCTTCAGTCACTCACACAACTCCTCCTTCATGCGACCAGGAAGTTTGACTCAAATTTCACTGTTGACCAAAGTTGACTGCAATTAACTATAGATAGGAAAAGTTGTCTCTGATATATTCTGATGTTGGAAACATATCTCTAAATGATATTGGGTTGTTTTCCTGGATAATATTGTATTGGACTCATTATAATATTTTCTTAACATTTTATGTCAATCTAATAGAAGAAGAATTTCAAAGGTTTTTCCCCCTTGTGGGGTTTTTCCCTGGTCTTTGACTAAACATGATGTCTCTTATTGTCTTTGCATTTACTGTTCTATATTCAATTACTATTGATGATTGGAAAGACTAATTGTAATTTGAAAGGTTGCTAACTGAATTATTGAATTGAGCTAAAATAATTGATACAACAGAACAATATGAAAATTTAACACTGCTTCCATGTAGTTATGGCCTAAATCCTCAGTTCTGAGCATGCGGTTTCAGGATCTATGCCACCTTTTAAGTATAGATTCTGATCCACTGCCCAGAATTACCTATAACTTTCCAGAATCATAATTACATGATGACAATGCCAAACATTCAAACTTGAAGTAAGAACTTGACTCATAGATGCCTAATCCATAATAGACATTTCATCAAACACGTGGCTGCAATAACACTTATTTGTCCATGCATTCATCAACCATTCATTATCTTATCAAAACATGACAAGAGCCATAGAAAGTATACATCATCTAACCAACAAATAACGAGAGTAAAACCCATGGAAAATCAACCATAAGATAACCATCATAATCAACATATGCTCATAGATCACAATAAGAAAATATTTGATATTAACATATGGAAATGCCAACCAGGTCAGGGATTTCCACCTACCACTTGACCATAGATTAGGCTGAACCAAATCTCTCTTTCAACCAATCAACCTCATGCCATATTCCAAGCATGAATGTGGGATCTCATGGAATAAACCAAGACAAAACCAACCAGGGTTTCCAGAGACCAAACCACCTCAAGCCTCAACCACAGTGATTCCACCTCTATGATCCAAAAATCACTAACATCAGCTAGATCGGTCTCTAGCCAAGCTATCCAGGGCTCCACCTCTATGATCCAAAAATCACTAACATCAACTAGATTGGTCTCTAGCCAAGTTATCCAGGGCTACAGGAACTAGTAACTCAACCCACAACCTTCTAGGGCTAAGAGTAGTTGTTTCAACTGCGACTCCAAGAACTAGTAACTCAACCCACCAAGAGCTTTAGAGCATTTGTCCCAAACTACGACTCCGGGAACTAGTAACTCAACCCAAGCTATTCTAGGGCTTCTAGGGCGTTTGTTCTAACCCACAGTCGTAAGGAACATGAGCACCAATCAGAAAAACAAGTGGGAAATGTAGAAATTATGCAAATTCTCTACAAATCTTCCTCTAAGACCATGTAGAAAATATGATTGTAGATTAACCTGATAATGCAATATAAATCAAAGCAAAATACTATAATCTACTTCTACTATCAATTTGCGGAAGCTTAAAGATCGAGTAAGATCGAGCTGAACAATATAACCAGAAGAAGAAGAATCAATGCACAATACACATGAAAATACTTTGGGAAAAGCCTCAGCCAAAAACCCCACTATCTTTATTATCATACAAGGTGGAAATACATAGAGATTATGAAAAGCCTTAGCTGTCACAGCTAGCTAGCTCTCAGTACAATCCTCACAGATGCTCACAGGCAATCCTGGCTTCTCACAAGCTTGCCTCTCTGTCCTCCATGCTCCTATTTCTTTGCATTGTTCCTTGTGGATGATCTTCACCTCACCAAGTGGATGATCTCCTCTCACACATTGTCAAAAATGTGCAATCCTCAAGGAATTTAATTCCTTCTGCATGGATGAGTTTTCTTTATATGAAAAAATATGCAATTGATAGTACATTGTCCTTGACATTTAGCTCAACTGGGTCTTTCTTAGAATAAACGTGCATGAGTTTCTGATGAGGGAATCTTTAGTTATTTGGAGTATACTAGTTGAGTGCATGCATGCATCAACTGACTGATAACTCACAATTAGTTCCTTAAACAGTTGGGAACTAATTTAACTGGACTTAACTCAGTAAACTAAGTTAACTAATTACAACTCAAATACAACTCAATCTTATCTCCTTAATTTAAGGGATAACTGTTGCATGACTTCAGAAAGACTTCTAACTTGAATTTCTCCAAATAATTAATCCATAATTAATTAATTAATTATTTCCAAGCAGCTGGTGAGACTAAATTCAATTTTAATTCAAGGACAAATTAAAATTAGAATTTCTGGATTCTATTTTTATCATTTCTTGTTGTTATTTTCAACAATCCCTCTCAACAAGAAAGGAATTCAACTCGATCCCGATCGTGAACCTTTGGAATGTTATGCATGCAACACTTCTCTCAAGTGTTGTTGCTCCAACAACTCTAGAAACAAAAAAAACATCTAAACTGAATCAGTATGATGCATTTTTCATCAAAGTCTCTTGCTGTTATTGCCTCTGTTAATTGAAAACTTTGCGCTTCTTCAGTATTTGATTGCTCTAGCCTTTGTCACTTTGATCTCTGACTGCATCAATCCCACTGATTCCTCCCACTACTATGTATTTTGGTATCCTGTAGCAAGGTACGATCCATGAGATAAAACCTCTCAATGGACCCTGCCCAATTTTAGCCTTCTTGAGACTATTACTTCACATCACCCCACCTCACACCTGGAGGTATGGTTGCATGTGATCCCTTTGCCCACTTGGATTGAAATTTCCCCCTAATGGAGGTATTTGCATGAGTGGATCTCTTCACTCGGTCTCCTCTCTGCTTCTCCAATTGTGGCTCCTCCACAATTGTCTGAGACTTCTTTTGGGGCTGCATGTTGAGAGGTAATTTACTCTCCCTCTCAACCACCAAGTCTCTAACATTTTCCTTTCTCCTCAAGGCTTTGCATGCATATTGAACCTCAAGATCATACAGGTTCTTAACTTGTGAACCAATCTGTTTCACCTTTCTCGTGGTGATGTGTCTAAGGAAAACCTTTCCCTTGCTAAAGACAACATTGTAGCCTTTGTCCTCCAACATCGCGACCGATACCAAGTTCTTCTTCAGTCCAGGCACATATTTCACATATGTCAAGGTGATAGGAGCTCCATGCTCCCTCTGGAAAGCAACCGTGCCCACTCCTGAAACACTATACTTTCCATCGTCACCCATCTCTATGTGCATCTTGAGGTCTTTCTCCTCCAAGGCGCTGAATAAACTTTTATCATCGGTCATGTGGAATGAAGCTCCACTGTCAAGATACGAAACACAACCCATCATCGATGACACCATGCATGCGATGAGGGTAAATTCCATTTCGAACTGAGAGGCTAATGCCTGACCTTCCGATCCTTATGGGGATCCCTTCTTGGACTTCTTCGATGGGCAATTAGTTGCATAATGTCCCATCTCGTGACAATTAAAGCATCTCACTTCAGACTTGTCACCCTTCTTCCCTCCATGATAAGAATTTGATTTGGAATGGGACGCCTTCCCCGTCCCTTTCCTTGCCTTACTTGCTAAGGCCAGATTTTCTTCATCATCATCCTTGGATGAAGAACCATCTCATGTGCTCCTCCTAATCTCCTCCTGCATGAGATCCGACCACAGTCGTTCCTAATCCGACAGTTTCTCCCTTTCATTCACAGAGTCTCGGTAACTATTCCAACTCTTTGGAAGGCCAAGGAGAGCAAGGCTCACCATATCATCATTGACAATAGTTATTCCCACATTGCTAAGCTCAATTTCTACAGGTGGTGAGCTTGTTCAGATATATGGAAATAGTTCGCCCTTCTCCATCTTGATTCTTCGAAGCTTATCCTTGATCGCCAATTTCTTCTGGTCGCTATTGTTCTGGTAGAGGTCCTTCAATGTCTTCCACATTGAAAATGGAGTATCATTCCCATGGAGACTCGAGACAATATGGTCTCAAACTCCCTCAAGGATGATCTGTCTCGCCTTCGCCACACACTTCTTCCACTCAGCCAACTCTTGTGCATTAGTTGAAGCTTGCTTTTGGATTTCTTGATCAATGAATTCCTTCAAGCCATTGTCTTCCAATACAACCTCCATTCTATCTTTCCATGATTTGTAATTCAAGCTACCTTCCAAGGCATACTCGAGTCTCAAGCCATAGGATGCCATTCGCCAACCTTGAAGTATGATAAGAATTCGATTTGCACCTGCAACCCCGAACTTCAAACTTCGAATTCTCTTCTCTGTATACTGTTCACAGCTCCAATAAATTTGGCTCCGATACCATGTAGAAATTCTACAAATTCTCTACAAATCTTCCTCTAAGACCATGTAGAAAATCTAACTGTAGATTAACTCGATAATGCAATATAAATCAAAGCAAAATACTATAATCTACTTCTGCTATCAATTTACGGAAGCTTAAAGATTGAGTAAGATCGAGCTGAACAATATAACCAGAAGAAGAAGAATCAATGCACAATACACATGAAAATACTTTGGGAAAAGCCTCAACTAAAAACCCAGCTATTTGTATTATCATACAAGGTGGAAATACATAGAGATTATACAAAGCCTTAGCTCTCACAGCTAGCCAGCGCTCAGTACAATCCTCACAGATGCTCACAGGCAATCCTGGCTTCTCACAAGCCTTCCTCTCTGCCCTCCAAGCTCCTATTTCCTTGCATTGTTCCTTATGGATGATCTTCACCTCACCAAGTGGATGATCTCCTCTCACACACTGTCAGAACTGTGCAATCCTCAAGGAATTTAATTCCTTCTGCATGCATGAGTTTTCTTTATAGGAAAACATATGCAACTGATAGTACATTTTCCTTGACATTTAGCTCAACTGGGTCTTTCTCAGAATAGACATGCATGAGTTTCTGATGAGGGAATCTTCAGTTATCTGGAGTATACTAGTTAAGTGCATGCATGCATCAATTGATTGATAACTCACAATTAGTTCCTCAAACAGTTTGGAACTAATTTAACTGGACTTAACTCAGTAAACTGAGTTAACTAATTACAACTCAAATATAACTCAATCTTATCTCCTTAATTAATGGATACTCTCCTTAATTTAAGGGATAATTGTTGCATGAATTCAGAAATACTTCTAATTTGAATTTCTTCAACTAATTAATCCACAATGAATTAATTAATTATCTCCAAGCAGTTGGTGAGACTAAATTTGATTTTAATTCACAATTTTAATTCAAGGACAAATTAAAATTGGAATTTATGGATTCTATTTTTATCATTTGTTGTTGCTATTTTCAACAGGAAACCCACAACAACATGGTTATCTAAGAAATGGAAAGGCAAGGCTATGACCACTATCAATGCAGGCAAATCTCCACGTTAGTGACAACACATAACCAAGGAATCACATGCAGGAATCTTGCATCCAAAAACCAACAAGGAGATCATACATGCAACATGTTGCCTGCAAAGCAATCTAGTTGTAACTGTTGATCGCACTGTCTCCTCCCGCTTCCTTGCTTTCTTTGGTTTCACCAAATCCAAGTGAATACTAGAGTGCTCCAATCATGCTCCAAGAATGCTCTAAGTGTGCAAGAGTATGAGAAAGAGAAAGAATGAAAGGAGAGAGCTAACACTAAACTAACAAACATTGTGAACTGTTTCTCTGGAGCCTTTTTATCATTGAGGCCTCTATTTTCTTCATTTTCCTTCATTTTTCCTTCAATTTATCCCTCATGCATATTTGTGTCTCTTCATCTCCCTTTTCTCCAATTTTTCTTTATTTTCCATAATTAAATGCCAACTAACGTCTCTTTGCCTTTTCCAATGTCTTCGTTAATTTCCATAGCCATAAATAAACAACAAGTGATGCCCACTATAATGTTTCTCATAGCCTGGTTTTATTTTATTTACATGGAAAAGCAACCAGGAACTGTTACAAGCATCTACATAATGTATTTTTGTTCATTTTTTCAAAAGTTGAATAAAATTACCGGGTTTTTCCCCTTTGGAAAAGATAAATATTTAAATTACATAATTCCTTTATTTCTTTAAGAAGATTAAACAATTGAATAAATAAATAAATTACACATATACATGAGATTGAGATCAATAAAAATATAACATATACATTTTATTTATTTTTTAATGATTTATATATTAAAAATTGTTATATTCCTCTCACATTTGGCAATATGCGAGCACAAATTTGAGTAGCAAGACACCATTAACCATGTTTCAAATTCAAGCACATATGGTCATGTGTGTGGGTGCGCGCATATAGACTTACGGATCATTACTGACAATGTATGAATCAAAACCCCACATGTTATTTTTCACCTCCCTATCACTATTGCTCATTGAAAGCATGCGTTGGTGCACTAGGGATGGCCAACACCCCTTGTTGTATCTCTCCTTGTTTACTCTTTTCATTATTCAAGTGAAGAGAGATGAACATTCCCCATTACTCAAGCAACATAAGAGGAGGTGATTTTTATTGTAGTGATGTAGAGAGTCATATGAATGAGCACCTTGCGATAGTTAATGACCCTTTCAAAAGTAAGAGGCAAACAACTCCCATATGATCACACCTGTGTTTAGTTTTCTAGGTTTCTAAACTCTAAGAAACCCATAGAAGCCCACTTTGGCATCACAATTACGACAAAAAACATGTTTTTTTTTGTTCCATTCACGACTTTATAAACACATAAAAACATACCCTAACTTAATTCGAAAGCTAAGTGAGGAACTCTTACAATGATGATGCCATGGCAACTGGTGTGAGGCTTATGATTGTATCCTAAGAAAGGGATGTTGAAGGAAGCCATGGAGGATTTTAGAAATGTATGACAACAAGGTATTCATATGGATTCCATAAGTTTTGCATTGTACACTGTTGCATGAATCAAGATTAAAGGCACTAGAAAAGGGGAGGAATATCCCAATGTTTTTATGGCTACTAAAATCATTGAGCTGTATGTGCGAGGATGTAGGAAGAACACCAAGTGTTGAAAAGAATTTTGAGCAAGATTTAGCTACTTGGAACTATTTAATTAGTAGGTTTTCCTGCAAGGCCTTGGGGTGGAGTTGATTCATTTGTTTGGTTATATGAAAGATGTAAGGATAACATTGAATTGATACATTTTTCAAGGTGTCCTTTTAGCATGCAATCGATAGGTTTTGGTGGACTAAGGTGTTAGGTCATAAAAAGCAATAGAAAAGAAATGTGAGAGGCATCTTGTAAAGGTTTTTCTCCTTGTAGTATGCCACATGGACATAAATCTCTTCTTCATGCAATGTGTCAAGTCTTATCAAAGATATTATTTCATGACAAAAGAGCACTACAAAGATATAATTTTCCTTGAAAACTTGGCCAAAATTTCATTTTTCTCTTCTAAAAGTTGTTCCTTTGTGACATTTCATTCCCAACATATTTTTACTTGCAAACCACCACATTGCCTCAATTTTCCCTTATTTGCGACATGCTGCATTTCCAATACATCTCCATCTCCATTATATATTGCATTTCTTGAAACTTTATCTTCACACGATGCATCACACTACCATAATATTCCTCCTCATGCGATGAACATTTTCCTCTACTACAACAAAGACATTTCTTCTTTATTTTTATCTAGGGCGATTTACTTCATCACATTTTCCAAATTTTTTCTTTCTTGCACCAGTTCACATTCAACATTTCTTCCCACACAATACAGGAGAATGCAACAAAGATCTTTTTGTTGCAATACAATGCAACGCTACATTTTTTCCATGCAATAGTGTTGCACAAAATATCTTTTCCACCTCGTATAATGCATTTTAGTCCAACTTTAAAAATAATACAAGAAAATATGTATTGCACAAAAGAAAAAGATACATTGCTTAAACATTGCTTCATTGTCTTAATCAAAGGGAAAATTTGCTAAACTTCCGTTCTTATACTAATTGGATATTCAAGTTCAAAAATAGATTATTAGTCCTCGCTAAGACAAGACTCTAGCAATAGATTTCCATGTTGACCACTATTAGTTTAGCATTTACCAATGCAAGTTATAATATAAATACATTTTTATTTTTATTTTTCAATATTATTGGAAAAAATATTTTCAAGCATTTGATTGGACCATAACTTGAAGGCCTTATTGTAGCGTATCCACAATACAATGCCATGTGGGAACTCCCTCATTTTTTTCTACCATAATTTTTTGATGCAAATGCAATGTTTATGCTATCATTTTCAAATATTTGTGCCATGATTTTTCATTATTAAACTTTATAGGAAAAACCACCTAAAATTAAAATCCTTGAAAATACCTCACACTCACCTAAGTACCATATTTACCATAATTTATATGCATAAAAAATGGATAAAAACAAGATGTAAATAATATACTTACCAAGAGTAGTTATTGCCCATTTTTATTTATGTGTTTTACAATGAATAAAAATGTAAATGTGAAGACTTACTAATTATTACTACCTACAAAAATTTATACAAATCTTAAACTACAATGTAAAAAGATACAAACAATATGAAGACAAGTCTCATCACCAACTCGGTAGAGTTTTGATATTTGAAATCGATTTGCTATTATATAGCACCCCTACTACCTTAAAGCATATATTATTATTTTAATATATATTATTATTATTATTATAATAATATCTGTGTACTTAATTTATGAATTATCATTGTTCTTAATGTATGAATTCAACTTTATTTATGAAATCCATTTCAAAATTAAACTTTACGATACCCAACTAAGTGCGTTAGCCATTAGGCTAGCACCCTCCATTCTTTTCTGGCCAAGCCGACTACGCCAGATTGGGAAAAACCTGATGGGACCAGGGCCGAATAAAAGGCTCGAGGCCTATATGTACACAGTCTTTTACACAGGCGAAACAGATTCACCTTCCCCTTATCGCGATTTCAGCTTTTGAAAATCCTTGTTTCTTTGGATTTACAAGCAGTAGCAATGGCGGGAGCAGATCCCGCGTTCGAATACCTCCAACGCATTCAGTCAACGATGGAATCCTTCGACGAGTCTCTGTCCCAGCTGTGCAAAGACACTCTCAGCGACTCAGCTCGCAACCTGCGGAAGAACCTGATGGAATCTTATCATGACCTCTATAAAACCCTGCAGTCGAGGTACGAAACCCTAAAGATAAAGGAGAAAAAACTAGAAGAAACCGTAACTACGGGCAAGAGCGAAGAAAACAAAACATCGAAGCTCACCTCATCCCTTGGCCTCCCCTCAGAGATCGAAATCCTCTACGATAAAGCCGACGGCCGTGGCCTCAGAAATTACATAATGAAACACATAAAAGATGTGAAAATCCTGCGGAACGAATTGATGGCGCTCCTTAAAGCCCCCGATGCGGCAAAGCTGGTTTTGAGTGCTCTGGAGCCTCCATTTTTTCCGAATAAAAAGGCCAGCATTTTGCTCTTTGAATGCCTTTACCTCATTTTTGGTAACGACGACAGTTGCGTTTTCACCTCGGATGTGAAGGATTCGGCCCGGAAGATTGCCAAGGCTTGGAAAAAAGAGATGAATATGGAGAATACAACTCGCGCCAGTAGGGTGAATATTATGACCTTTCTGAAGTTCTTGGCCTCGTTTAGGATCGCGGCGGATTACGAGAGGGATGAGCTTTGGAGACTACTGTTCTCTGTTTCGAGGAACGATGAAACTGTAGAGGTGTGCCGTTCTCTTGGATTGTCTCCTAACATATCAGGTTAGTGCCTTGATCATATCTCCTGGTGTTAAACATCAAGTAAAAAGACAAAAGTGGAAGCTAGTGTAAAGTCCCACATCAACAATTCTGAGACAAAGGTGCTTTATGAATTACTACATGCGCTAAAAACAACTTTGCCAATTCTGATATTAGCTTGTGGTTGCAGATCCCCAGAGCTTATGTGCTAGCTTGCTCTCTCTGTGCCTCACTTTGGCTGTACTAAAACTTCCCAAAGTTTGATAAATGGCTGACATTTTTACTTCCCAATAAGATATCCAAATTTGGTTGTCTAAACTGTTCAATGGTGTATCTACTCAAAGTTTGATAAGATAACTAGCTGACATTTTAACTACACGATGAAACAACTAGCAAAAACCATGTATCAGCAGTTGTTGCTAGGGACATATGTTGTGTTAGCAATCACATTAACACGACAGTAAATGTAGATGGAACATAAATAAAAACATTAGAAGACAAGCCAAGACAAGAGGACAAAAGATGTGGCGCCAGCGAGGGACAAACCCCAATGTGGGGACACCCTTTGATCAATTGTTCTTATTATTCTTCAAAAGTTTAGCAGAGAGAGAGTACAATATGTAATATTCACTTGTCCAATCAAAGTAAAATCTGTAATATTACAATATGTAATATTCACTTGTCCAATCAAATTGAAATCTGTCCAGTCAAATAGCAGCCACAGGAAGCCCTAACCAGAAAATCAACATTGGTCAACAAGGCAAAATTTATCCTTCAAAACAATTCGGTTAAACCCTGTCAATTTGGCCTCCAACAGTGATCTGAATCAACCCAAAATAGTCCGGAAAAACTCAGTCAAACTTGGTCAATGTAGATTCAAACCTATGGTCAAACCCTCCTGCAGTCAACGCTGGTCAAATAACCCGGATTGCCTCTATTCCTGTGCCCAAAAATGTGGCCTGCCCAAACAGAAAATTCTCCAAGGAAAAACACAGTCAAATCAAGTCAATAGTAGCTTGGTCAACACTGGTCAACCCTTCCGGAAATTTGGTCAACGCTGAAACAAAAAATCTTGTCCTTCGCATGTGTGGAGAGAGAGGTTGCCCATAAAAGTGTACAGACCAATAAGATGAGAGAGGGATGTGTGTGAATGATTGATGTCCAAATGAGGCAAATGCACCTTCTATTTATATGCAATGTTGAGGATGAATAAACATGTCTTTTGGGCTTCTGAGCCTACATTAGATTGCTTGCCGACCTTGACAATTTGTCCATAAACAAATTAAATTCATAATTCCATTTGTACATGTCAGAATGAGATAATCTTTAGATCAATCCTACACCTCTTGGAAAGAGGAGTCTAATAAAAATATTAGCTGCATCATATGAGCTGTCCAAGGTGGAGTTTGGCCCTAGTTGCCAAATTTAACAGTTTTTTACGACTCCGACTCGGCCGAGGATCGACTCCGACTCCGACTCGGTAATGACTCGGCCGGCTCGATTTCAATGACTCGGTCGTTGTAAAAAATACATTAAATATTTATTTTTTTTATTAAAAAACATAATTTTAAATATTTTAAACATAATTTTAAAGATTTTCATTCATGTTTCCATTGTCCAAAGTTCAAACACACAGTGGGGGAAGAGTCGAAGACAGTTTTGGAATTTATTGAAGGTGCTTGGCCCTTTCTTCTAGACCACATATGAAGTATTTGTGGCTCCATTGAAGCTACCTGGAACTATAATCTTGAGCAGTCACATAAAATGCTTGAATCTCCATGTTCATTGCACATGCTAAGTATGAGTTCTGTTGAGGTTATGACAATGTTTGCATTAACAGTTTTGTTGGTGACTCTTCATCCTACAGCAGCATGTAAAAGTTACACAATTAACCAGTCCTATTGTTTGCAGCATTAAGGTGATTGAAGAAGTCTTGGTAACAGTATGGTGGTGGAGCACATACATGTGCATTGATCTTTGGATCCTTGATCAGAATTTCTGAAAGGGTTTGAACTTTGTATTGTTGATATGAGTATTTTCATAAACATTATTGTCCATACTGTGATAGACAGAAGATGCAGCCTTCTCTTCTGTAACTTTTGATCCATCACATGTGAAGGTTTAGGTCTAAATATTGACTCTACCGTAGTCACTAATCACTATCAGTAAAACTTGGATCTCTCCTATTCTATAAACTATAAAGAAGAGATGAATTGCAGAGCTGCAGCCAAGAGAGTTGATTCAGAGTGAGGTTGGAGAATCAGAGACATGAATTTACCAGTAGCAAGATGCTATTGCTGTGTATGAGTCTAAGAAGACTAGAAAGCATGAGTTTACTAGTAGCAAGCTTGAAGACTTAAAGGCATGAGTTACTAGTAGCAAGGTGCCATCCATGAATCTAAGAAGACTCAAGGCATAAGTTTACAAGTAGCAAGAATCAAGATGCAGCCTGTATGGTCTTGTTGCCACAAGCATACTTGCAAAAATATTGGAAATGTTCCCAAATTAAGAACAATACAAAAACAATCCATGGCTGGGAGTCTCCCCTGCATAGAGGGCTTGGTTCTCTTTATTAAATACAAGTTCCATACCCTAGTACATGATAAAATCCAATGGAAACATTGCAATCCCCCCAATCCTGAAATCTTGAAAAACAGATAAGTCTGTTGGATTTTGAGTGAGATCTAAAATTCTACTTTCTCCATATGAAATCCAATGAGGGCGAAACCACTCTCAAACATCCTGAGTCATTTCATGGTAATGTTAAAAATTTAAGTAAAAGGATGAAAGTTTGAGGCATATGTAGTTCATGGTAATGTTAAATTCTTAACATTACCATGAACTGCATATCAACAGTAGGGCAAAAGTTCACTTTTATAACTTTACACAGGCATTTAGAAGCAACTAGAAGTAGGTCTTGAATTACTTTTTCATTTTTCCGAATCAGATCTTGTATCCCTGGTGACTCTTCTCTAGTCATATTTGCAGATAACATTTCTAATTGGTGACATTGTACTGCATAAGCAGGTGCTCTTCTTCGACTCAGCTTCATCATCTGAGATGATGATACAACTTGATTTTCTGGTGCTTGGAATCCGTGTAGTTTGTATTTTTGACCTCCCCATTTGAATTCTATAAATTGTACTTGATGGTTGGCGGCATAAGTACCTAAAGTTCGTAGCCATTGGATACCTAGGACTACATCTACTCCTCCTAACGGTACCGTGAAGAATGGAGACTCTAGATTAAAGTCTTGAATCTGTAAATTGACCTTATGGCATTTCCCTACCTTTTCAATCTTCTTACCATTAGCTACCATCACTTTCATGTTTGGTAAGGGAAATGAAAAAATATTGAGTCTCCTTGCCACGGTTGCATCTAAAAAATTGTGTGTGCTACCTGAGTCGATGAGAACCACTATGTTGTTCTTCTTTATGTGTCCTTTTAACTTTAAAGTTTGAGGTTGTGATATAACTGTCATAGCTGATAATGACACTTGCGGAATACTTCCGTTATCTAATTCTGGTGAGAATTCTGGGGTGTCTTCTATGTCATAATCTTCACTGTTTGAATCATTGGTTGCTTTACAATTATATAGGTTCTTTGGTTCTTTTCCTTTAGCACATCTATGTTTGGGGTCCCACTTCTCACCACAGCGTTTACATTTACCTTCTTTTATCCTTTGCATTTCCACATTA
Source organism: Pinus tabuliformis (assembly GCA_031772625.1). NCBI lineage: Eukaryota > Viridiplantae > Streptophyta > Pinopsida > Pinales > Pinaceae > Pinus > Pinus tabuliformis. The sequence goes on along the minus strand of CM062818.1, from coordinate 200,317,149 downwards.
GATTTTTCATCTTCACGACGATGTGGTGGAACATAACTTGTATTATTTGAGTCCACATACTGGGGTATCCTTCGTCTTGCATAAGTTTTTTCCGCTTTTGACCAAAATATTGGTTCGGATTTCTTTTCGGCTGTATTTGCTTTTCGTCTTGCTACTTCTATAGATGTAATGTCATGCATCTCAAGTTCTGCTTGTAAATGGGTTTTGAGTCCCAAGATGTATCACTGAATTAGACGAGATTCTGATAACCCAGGTACTCGTGTTACTAAGGTCTCCCATTCTTGAGTGTATTCATCCACACTTCCTTTTTGTCGTAGTTTGATGAGTTTTGAAAAGAACTCTTCTTCCTTTACACCTTGGAATCTTTTGAAGAATGCATCTTTAAATTTCCTCCAGCTAATGACGTGTGTTGTCTTTTTCCACCACATATACCAGTTATATGCTTCTCCCTCCATTTTCATGGATGCATGCCTGAGCTTTTCGTCATCGTCATTGATGTCATATATCTCAAAGTATTCTTCTGCTTTATTTATCCATGCAACATTGTTTTTTCGTTTCCATCGAATTTAGGCATCTCAACTTTTGCCCTTCGCTGGTATCTTGCTAATGGTTGAGCGAAAAAAGGTTGTTGATTGGTAAAGTTATCCCAGAGTTTCTTGTTTGTAAAGGCTGTGTTACTCGCTTCTTGGTGGGGTGTCACTGATTTTTTTGGGGATTCAACTTTTTCATGAGAGTCTGTAGACTTTGTTGAATTTGACGAAATGTGTTCTTGATTCTCTTCACCTTCTTTTAGTAGTTGTTCGGGGTGTACAATTCGACCTTTTACACAGAATTTTCAGCATTGTTAAGACCTCTCTGATGCTTGCTTCTGTTTGGACATGGTAATTTTCCATCTTTATTTCTATTTGATTTGTCGTATCGTGAAGATTTTTGATTTCATCAGCTTGCTCCCCAAGCTTGATTTGGAATTCATTTAATCTTTTACTGACCTCGTCGTGGTTGCTATTTATCTTATGCTCCATGTCCAACAATTTTTTTTGAAAATCCGCCATTGTCATTGTCAACCTTGAGCGGGTTTGCGGTGGCGTGTATTTATTTGCCAGCTAAAATGTTTTTCCTCTCCTTTTTTTTAACAAAAATAAATTTTATATATATATATATATATATAACTTTTAATTAATTAAAATAGATTTAATTAATTAACTAACTTATATATATAACTTTTAATTAATTAAAATAAATTTAATTAATTAAATTATATGTATTATATATAATATAATTATATATATATGTTAGTTATATATATTATATGTCACGTTATATATATATATATATATATGTCACGTTATATCTATTTTAAGTCTTTGCCGACTGTCACGTCCGCCGGTGGGGTCACCTCCGGCAGCAAATGACACTTACAGCAGACCGATTAATATAATCGTGGTGGCAGAGCTCCCACAGAGGTTATTCCAAACAACTATAGGTCACCCTCGCTGAATCACCGCAGAGATTTATTCCGCGCAGCCGCGGGTCCACCACACGGAACCACCGCAGCTGGTTTGTATGAGGTTTTGGTCACCCGGAAACCAAGTGTGAGCCGCAGAGCTGAGACCGTGTACGAAAAGAATGACAAACAATGGAAGTTTGAATAGGAATGAAGACAGGGACGTGGGTACGGACAACGTTGGGGTGGACGGGTTTGTGTGGAGAATTGTATGGCGGAAGAAAATTTGGCGTGAACTGCAGAGATGGACTATGAGCACAGCAGAAGTGGGGGATAACTAACCGCTCTGATACCAATGAAGCATAAAACTTCTGATATGCGGAATTATATGTAAAAATATTTTATTAAAATGATGAATAGATAGATGATGATGATTACAATGGGGTTCCTGGCTTATATACCGCCATGGGCACCCTTTGGGAAAGGGCATGATCTTATGATTGTGCCCTTTCGTCTAATTAACCCTAAAATTAAATAATAAACCTAAAGTTAACTAATTTTTTACATAACATACTTTGTCTTTGTGGCAGCCGGTGCATTTGAAGGAGGTTCAGAAATCTTTCCCTGCACATAGTCCATAACATCATGCTCTTCTAAAGTCGAATCAAGAGACATCTTCCATGCATGATAAGTAGACTTATCATTGAGCTTGTCATCAGGCTTGAAGTAAGATGTAGAGATAGAACATAAATAAAAACAGTAGACGACAAACCAAAACAAGAGGATACAAGATGTGGCGCCAACCAGGGACAAACCCCAATGCAGGGAAACCCTTTGATCAATTCTTTTTATTATTCTTCAAAATTTCAACAGAGAGAGAGAGTACAATATGTAATATTTACTTGCCCAATCAAAGTGAAATCTGTCCAGTCAAATAGCAGCCACAGGAAGCCCTAACGAGAAAGTCAACGCTGGTCAACAGGGCAGAATTTATCCTCCAAAACAGCGCGGTCAAACCCAGTCAATTCAGCCTCCAACAATCATTTGAATTTGCCCAAAACAGTCCCGAAAAACTCAGTCAAACTTGGTCAACGCAGAGTCAAACCTGTGGTCAAACCCTCTTGTAGTCAACGATGGTCAAACAGCTTGGATTGCCTCGATTTCTGTGCCCAGAAATGCGGCCTGCCCAGACAGAAATTCTCCAAGGAAAAACACAGTCAAATCAAGTCAATAGCAGCTCAGTCAACGCTGAAACTGAAAATCCCTGTCTTGTCCTTCGCACGTGTGGAGAGAGAGGCTGCCCAGAAAAGTGTATGAACCAATCAGATGAGAGAGAGGTGTGTGAATGATTGATGTTCAAATGAGTCAAATGCACCTTCTATTTATATGCAACGGTGAGGATGAATACACGTGTCTTTTGGGCTTCTGAGCCTACATTAAATTGCTGGCCGACCTTGACTATTTTGTCCATAAACAAGATAAATTCATAATTCCATTTGTACATGTTAGAATGAGATGATCTTTAAATCAATCCTACAACTCTCGGAAAGAGGAATCCAATAAAAATATCAGCTGCATCATATGAGCTGTCCAAGGTGGAGTTTGGCCCTAGTTGCTAAATTTAATGGTATCAAACATCCCCTTTTAGAAACTAACCAAGATGCTGTTGACTTCACATAAGTTAGAAAAAGAAAACTTCTAATGCTTTAATAAGTTTTAGTTTATTTGAGTAAAAGTAAAATAGAGAATTGTACGTTAACTAGGCCAGATATAAAATGGCAGTTTTAGAAAACCATTATGAAAGGTTGAACTTGATTCTAGATAACGAAGGCAGTAGTTATAAAAGATAACGTAAATAGAAATGTGAATTGAGCTTAATTAAATGTCTGTTCAGCCATAGGGCCTTGGTTTACAGGCGAGATCGATATATTTAGTCCTAAGAGTTTCATTCTTGCACGTGGTCTGTTCCATCTGAATGGCATGTGTAAAAAGGAATGAGGCTGATTACAAGTTCCAGACAATTTTGGTAGAATATTTACCTTTTCCATATAAGACTTACGATTTGAGTGCAGTATGAACAATGTGAATTCTCACACAAATATAGTCGGAGATTTTGGGAATTGTATTTGTGTTCTATATATATATATATAAAATATAATATAATATTGTTGGAGTAATTAAAATTGATAATATTTTTATTACAATATATTAAAACAAGTAAATAGTCAATTTAAACTAAATCAACTTAACAATATAGATATTACAAAATAGAAAAAGGCAATGTCTAAACATGCTACATTTTGGAGTTTTTGGTCGGAATCTAGTGAATTTTTGTTTGGTTAAATCTTAATGTTTGTTGTTAAAAATGAGTTTTTGACTGGCATATGTGGATTCAACACCCTGAAAACTTCTGGGGCACTCGGAATGTGATGAATTTACAACTCAAACTTGTGATTCCAAGAAATTCCTACTTGTTTCTGGACAAATTAGACTGAAAAATATGTTGAAAAACTCTTCAAAATATATAGAACAAATAGACTACGGCAAATATGATACATGTGAAGTCATGTTTAATAAACTAACTCTCATTATCCTGAATCAAAGGAAATACGTTTCTCAAAACATTGTCTTTTATGTTTTATCAACTCAAAGTTTGATAAATGGCTGACATTTCAACTTCACAATAAGACATCCAAATTTGGTTGTCTAACTTAACTGTTCAATGGTGTATCTACTCAAAGTTTGATAAGATAAGTGGCTGACATTTTAACTACACGATGAAACATCCAAATTTGGCTGTCTAACGTGATCTTGGGTGAACATGGTTTTCAATGTTGTTAAGTCACCCTCTTCAAAAATGAAATCTGTACTTCGAATCCTTCCGAAATTATCAGCTTAAACTACAAAGTTGAGATACACATGCTACACTATTATGTGAGTGCCAAAGTTTGGTTTTGCTTTTTATATCAAGTGGGTTTTTAGAAAAATTCTTACGAGTCAAATGCCTTTCAGACGACTGTTGTCTTCAAATCTCACATTCTCATAGTGTGATTTAAGGTATTCTCAGTTCAAAGAGTCAAATTTGTGATCTTTGAGTGTTAGTTGACTATATCCAAAGACTGACCTTTAAGCCAGAGGCGTCCTTTAAGCCTATGGCCTATAGCTTCAGCTGTTTGCAGCTGCCACTGGCTTCTTCAACTTGGAGGTAGCTTCAGCTGTTTGTAGCTGCCACTGGCTTCTTCAACTTGGAGGCTTACAGAGCATAAGCCTGTTGCACCAGTAATAGCCATCTTTATAATGGAGCTGCGAGAAGAGAAATTGCAGTAACTAATTTATAACAGTGCAATTCCATTGAGTTGCTACCGTTTGAATTTTCAAGTGAGCTTTAGAAATACACACCCCAGATAATGTTCTGGCAAGTTACTGGGATGTAGGGGATGTGGGAATGTGCCTGCGGATGTATAGAGACTCGAATTTTAGGGAACACCACAGGGGGCGTGTAGGTCTTGACATACGGGATGTTTTTCGAAATACTATAAATTAGTATATATGTCAAAAGCTGAATCATAAATGATGCATAAATGGCTGGGTGAAAACTAAAAGTGCAGTGTTTCTCTCCGCTATTACACGTGCTTTCCACAGAATGCACACAGCATAGCGGCAAGGCTAAGGTGTCAGGAATCAGTTCTCAGAATTCAGTTAACGTAGTTCAGTGTTCACAGTTCAGGTTCCTGTTCAATCACAACGAAATGTAAATGAAAAGTGAATGTGAATTGTGTTTATGTTTTTTATAAGTTGAAAAGGGTTTAGGAGGTAGAAATATTAGGGTTGTTTTCTCATTTATCTTTTTGCCATTTTCATGGTATGACAATAAATTTTTAAGGGCAGTGTCCTGGACTACCCATTTAAGAGGGAAGACCCCTGTTGTTTCCCTCTCCATTTCCTGGTATCTCTCCCACAAGGGTGTGCGGGGGAACATCCCCAGTGAAGTATCCATAACAAGAGCACAGGAGAAATATGTAGTGCAGAACTATGGCAATGCAAGAGTTTCTGCCGTACATTTAACTATGCACTAGTTTGTGGCTTTGTTGTTTTGATTTTTGTGTTTCTTTGCATTTGATTTGGAGTTTCTGCACTGGTTTCATGCAGATGAATGACCTTGAGGTGAAGTCTCCAATTTTTTGTTCTGTTTTTGGTTTTGTTGTTGTTGTATTTATACATCTTGTGGTTAAACTGACAAGTATGGAGGAGTATGGGAATTATGATATCAAGGTGTCTCCACTGGCTTTTGGCAGCTCATTTTCTTGCTAAAATCCTTTGAATTTTGCCTGTTCTTCGTTATTCATTGAAAAGTTCAGAGTTGGGATGTTTTGAAACATTCCCTGCCCACACCTCTCAAACTAGAGGTATGGAGTTTCATCAGTAGGAGATATGATGGAATATTTCTTATGGTTCTTTTAGATTTTTGCTGATCACATGTTTTTGGTATTTATGCAGAATTTATCGATATGCTTTCCAAAGGTGGTAAACAGTTAGAGGTCCTTAGATACGCTGATGCATTTGGCATGCTGGACAAAGTAGATCATGTGGAATTGTTGACATCATATTTGAGAGATGTCGAGAATGCTGGAAAGGAAGTTGCAACGAATGGACAAAGCACGGCTGCGTCTCAGGTTGTTATTGATGTTTATATTCTTTTTCTAAGATCAAAAGTTACCTGATGCAATACTGAATAAGAAATGTATATTTTGATTTGTGTTGTAGGAACCAGATTATATGGCAAAACTCCAGACTGATGCTGCTATTAAGTTGAGGGCTGCCCTGAGAGCTGTTATTAACCTTGCCAGTAAGTATGGTTTGAAGAGTCATTTTTTCGAAGAAAAACTAAGAAATTTGGAACAGGGGAAAGAAGAGAAAGAAGACGGAAATAAAGCTGCTAAGAAAAGGGCAGAGAATATAGAAGAGAAAGAAGATGGAAAGAAAGCTTCCGAGAAGAAGGCACAGGAGATAGAAGAGAGAGAAGACAGAAAGAACGCTGCTGAGAAAGAGGCACAGGAGATAGAAGAGAAAGAAGACGGAAAGAAAGCTGCGGAGAAAAGGGCACATGAGAAAGAAGAGAGAGGTGGAAAGAAAGATGCTGAAAAAAAGGCACAGCAGAAAGAAGACGGAAATAAAGTTGCTGGGAAAAAGGCCCTGGAGAAAGATGGAAAGAAAGATGCTGAAAGAAAGGCACAGGATAAAGAAGACGGAAATATACTTGCTGGGAAAAAGGCGTGGGAGAAAGATGGAAAGAAAGATGCTGGGAAAAAGGCACAAGAGAAAGCCGGAAAGAAAGATGCTGAGAAAAAGGCACAAGAGAAAGAAGAGCAAGAAGACGGAAAGAAAGATGATGCTGAGAAAAAGGCACAGCATAAAAGACTTCAATCTTTTGAGCTGGGCCATAAGCCTTCGGAGAGTGAAAACTATGCTTCAAAGAGGGCTAAGCATGCTTCATCAAATGAGACAACCAGAGTGGTTAAGCAAAAGGCAGAGCAGGAATATGGAAAGAAAGCTTCTGAGATAAAGGCACTGGAGAAAGAAGACAGAAAGAATGCTGCCGAGAAAAATGCACAGGAGAATGAAGACAGAAAGAAAGCTGCTGAGAAAAAGGCACAGGTTAATGAAGAGAGAGAAGTTGGAAAAGAAGCTGCTGAGAATAAGGCACAGCATAAAAGACATCAATCTTTTGAACCTGGCTATGGACTTTCGGAGCGTGAAAACTATGCTTCAAAGAGGGCCAAGGATGCTTCACTGAATGAGACAACCAGAGTGGTTGGTATGGATAACTCAAAACCTTCACCCTACAACATTGATGGGGTTCAATATAACTATGGGTTGATTGGTCATCATCACTATCCATCAGCTTCTAGTGCTGCTAACGCTGTGCTTGCTGCTGGTGCCTTTGCATCAGTACCTTCCATTGGAGCTCAAATAAATAATGAGAGAAGGCGTCATGAAGGGAACCCCTTAGCTTTTGGGACTAGCAATCTAACACCTATTGGATCATCATTGTACAGCGCTAGTGTCCCTGCTGGTAATGTGGCTGCAGTTAATTATGATGGAAGAGGTCAGCAAAGCTATGCGATGAATTTTGTTGAAGTTGATAAAAATCATGTTAGAACATCAGTATATGGGACAAGGGATTTGTCAAATTTATTTGCCATGCAAAATAATTATAATTTTGAGGGAAGAGGTGAGGAAAGCTATAAGTTGAATTTTGGGGAAATTCATAACAATCCTGTTAGAGCATCATCACATGTGACTGGTGTTTCAGCAAATTCATCTGCCACTGAATGTGATTATGAGAGAAGGGTCACAGAACTTTATACGTCAGCTTTTGGCCGTGGTAATACGGCTGGCATTGGGTCATCTGTATATGGATCAAATCCCTGTACGATTCCCTCCGGTGTGAACCAAGGTAGTCATGAAAGAAGCCTTGGACAGTCTTCAGGTTTTGCTGGTCAAAATGCGGTACCACCTTCCAGTGTGACCACCACGGTACCACTTTCCAGTGTGAGCCAAGGTCACGTTGAGAGGAGAGGATCTGTTATAAGTAAGTATACGTTCAACAGTGGGTAAACTTCTTTACCCCTGGCCCACTGAGCTTCCTAAAACTGATGATGAAAACACAACAGGACAGAGTGATCTGTATTAAAGTTTGTCCTTACTGTAACAGTCAAATTCTTATTCTGGCTGAATAAGAATTTTCTGCTGGGTGATCCAAGCACTCAAATTTCATTTGCTGTTTTGTAATACAAATTCAGCGGAGGTGTACTTCCATATAATAATGCAATTTCCTTACCTATCATCAAATTTTAAAATACTCTTATTGATTGTGTGGATTGTTACGCTGTTTATAACAAGGGACATGTGTCTTTGTTCCCCGCTGTTTTATTTAATGGATTATATTTACAAAATTCTTGCACATGCCATTAGGATATCCATTGTATGCTATTTTGATGGTTGGGTTTCCTTCGCTTCTGCTGATTGTGTGCAAGTATTATGGGTGAGTAGGCGGGAGATATTTCACATTAAAGTTAGTTAACCTTATATTTAAAGAAACGTTTGAAAAAATAGTAATAAAAATACAATCCAGCCATGTGTACATATATCAACCTGATTAGTTTGGTATAGCATGTTTTTGCAGGGAAGATTTCTTCCTATTTGGCAATAGGGAAGGCCTTGATTCTTGAAATGAGCTCATGAAATCGAAAACTATGATATATATATATATATATACCGAGCATTTCTTGAAAAATTATATACCTCTATATATACACATATATATACACATCTGTTTGGACCCCATTCTGGAAAATTAACTTTTATCAGTATGTAGTATGTAGAAATAAGAAATAATCCCTTTTTCAATCTCGTGTTTGCTTTGTTGAGAGATCTATTTACAGTTTAATATATATATATATATATATATAAATAAAAGCACACCAATAGTGCTTTGGGAGGAGATCTATTTACATGGATAGTGTTTTGGGGTTTTTTTACTCTTGGTGTATATAGATATATACACACAATAACATTTGAAATAGGAGGGTTTCTAATGTCTCATTGAAGGTGGGAGATTATATATATATATATATAGACACACACACAATAACATTTGAAATAAGAGGGTTTCTAATGTCTCATTGAAGGTGGGGGATTATATATATATATATATATATAGACACACATACACACAATAACATTTGAAATAGGAGGGTTTCAAATGTCTCATTGAAGGTGGGGGATTGACCAATTGGACAAGTTTGGAGGTCATATATATATATACAGACACACACACACACACACACACACAATAACATTTGAAATAGGAGGGTTTCTAATGTCTCATTGAAGGTGGGGGATTGACCAGTGGAACAAGTTTGGAGGTCGGCTGGTTGAACAAGCTCAAAGGTCAAGTTTTTTTTTTCAAAGATCCATTTACCAAGGGGCTTGCATAGTTTTGGGGTTTTTTCCTCTTGGAATATATATATACACACACACACACACAATAACATTTGAAATAGGAGGGTTTCTAATGTCTCATTGAAGGTGGGGGATTGACTAGTTGAACAAGTTTGGAGGTCATATATATATATACACACGCACACAATAACATTTGAAATAGGAGGGTTTCTAATGTCTCATTGAAGGTGGGGGATTGACCAGTTGAACAAGTTTGGAGGTCAGCTGGTTGAACAAGCTCAAAGGTCAGATTTTTTTTCGAAGGTCCATTTACCAAGGGCCCTGACTATGCAGGATGCCATTGCATCACGTCTTCTGTTCTAAAACCAAGAAAGAAAATAAATAAATAAGGTGAACAAAAATGGTGGTCATTAGATATGGAAGATATTCAATCTATTATAAGAACAAGTGGTGGTGTATTAGTGCAGTTTGGATTACACCATTGTTTAGAGTGATCACTTTAAATAGTAATGAATACAAATTATATATATATATATATACACACACACACACACACACACACACATACACACACACAATAACATTTGAAATATGAAGGTTTCTAATGTCTCATTGAAAGTGGGGGATTGACCAGTTGAACAAGTTTGGAGGTCATATATATATATACACACGCACACAATAACATTTGAAATAGGAGGGTTTCTAATGTCTCATTGAAGGTGGGGGATTGACCAGTTGAACAAGTTTGGAGGTCAGCTAGTTGAACAAGCTCAAAGGTCAGATTTTTTTTCGAAGGTCCATTTACCAAGGGCCCTGACTATGCAGGATTCCATTGCATCACGTCTTCTGCTCTAACACCAAGAAAGAAAATAAATAAATAAGGTGAACAAAAATGGTGGTCATCAGATATGGAAGATATTCAATCTATTATAAGAACAAGTGGTGGTGTATTAGTGCGGTTTGGATTACACCATTGTTTAGAGTGATCACTTTAAATAGTAATGAATACAAACAACTTATATGGGCAAAAAATCATTTAAAGTTGCATAGAGTATTCAAAACATTGCAATATGTAAGTCATGTTAATGTGAAAATTAAATTCCATCATATTAGTTAAACCAATCAAAAATTAAATATATAAATTTAAAATATTCAAGAAATGTTTCAACAAGCATTCACTTTGTGTCGATGTTTATCCTGATATTTTTAATGATGATAATTCCCCCCCCCAGTATTAACGATATTTCAGAAAATACAGATTCTGATCTAAATGAATCACCATTAGGTTTTCAAGATAGAGAAGCAACTATAGAACACCCTTTTGCCATTGACAAACATGAACGGCTTGTCCCTCCTTGTTTGAATATACTGGATGAAAAAGAGCAATCTAGGGAATCCTGTGAAGTCATTTATGATAACTACTTTGATATTGAAGATGTTGATTTATCTCGAGTGAATCATCAGAAACTTCAAATAATATCTGAGAATGAGAGATATTCTAATTCAAGAATTATTTCAACCGATCCTCATTCTAAAGAAGCAGATCATCTGCATGAGTTCACTACCCAAGAGAGTATTCCAATCTATGATTCATATCATGAACAAACCTTCACGCCTGTTCACAATCATAATTTGTTTTCTAATTCACAAGATGGAATTCGAAACTCGAATCCCATAATTTTGGCCAATCCTTGTGAAAGAGAAAATATTTCAAAACGATCCCAATTGTGCTATAACACTAGTTGTACAATTAATCATTGCATTCTTTTCCGTTTGCACTCATTTTGTATAAAACCGGATTTTGCTTTAGATTTTAATTTTCAGAGTCTTGACAGATTACTTTCGCATACTAAGCACCTTATCGACAAACATTCGAGTGATGTTTTACCGTTTTGGAAAATTGAAGTTTTTCGAAGAAATGTAGAACTTTTTCAATTCCAATTCCAGTCAATATCAAGGTTTTTTGAAAAGCTTCTATCTTATCCAAAACAATATCAACAAAGGAATGTATTTTTAGAAAATTGCCAACAATTCAAGTTAATTGATAATTTTCCTTTGAGAGATTTCCATCCATTTTTCATTGATTCATTCAGAGAGATATATTTGGAAACTTTCCTTTCATTAGAAATTGTTAAAGCACTAATTTTCACACATAACAAAAATAATACGTTATAGGCTATTAAATCCAAAAAATCATATTCTCAATCTAGCCTGTCATCTTTCCTATTGAACGATTAGCAATCCATAATGGAAACTCATCCTGATTTTTATGATCCAATAGGTATCCAATTGAAAAGAAAATTTCATAAGAAGAAGATTTCAGGCAAAATTCTGACAATAGTTACGCTTTCTAATTCCACATTTAACCTTTTTAGTTCAGTAAAAACTTTATTCCTAGTACTGATATTTGAAATGTATACACATGTAGGAATAAAAATGAGAAAATGGTTACACTGGAAATATCATTTTACCTAGTCAATTTTGTGTGTATAGTTAAAATATGAGTAGAATTAATTTAGTTAGGTTGTTAGGTGGATAGTTTATTTTTAATAGTTTGCAGGCAAAATAAAAGAAGTAATTAGCCCTATCCATATCATGTAAATAATCCAAGGGAATAGTTACCTCTCATTTTCCTAAATACGTTTTTCCATAATAAAATTTGCTGTTGTTAACTGCATTTGGCATTTACGAAAAGACACCAATTATCTTTCAGATTTTGAACTTTTTGCTTGTATAAATAACAAATCTTTTGGAAAATTGATCTTTATTATTGATAGATACAATTAAAAACTCTAGCCTAGATATGATACTAGTTTCAACTTAAAAAGTTTGATGAAAACAACCTTTAGTGAAGAAATTGTTTTATCTCATTACAATGAAAGGTATCAATAACAAAATAAAGATTCTCTGTAGAACCGCTGTTTCAAAAAAACTCTATTAGTGTCGTCCAGAGCTATCTTAAGGAAACAATGGATTCCTCCTTGCGAAGGAAAACACAACTTTCACAGAAACAACCCAATGATACACTTTATCTTGAAGAATAAGAGGTCTCATCACGAGCCGGCTTATCATTATCACAGATGTTATAACTTGCTGACTTTGCCAATACTGTACACCACAACAGGGCAATGACTCAAAATTGTTGCAATCAAAAGACAAGGGGTCTCATCACGAGCCAACTTGTTCATCAAAGTTATAAATCAAGTGAATGACTGTGTTATAATTTGGCTACCAAACCAAGACATGTTATTTATGAATAAAAAGAAAATCAAAGCAATAAGTGTGGATATGGACTTTTTCTTTGAAAGTTGTAGGCTGCCTTAAGTAGGATACAGGATCATTGCTGGGTAACAGGTAACCCTGTCGAGGCTATAAATGCCTCCTGGCAGCAGAGGCTCTACCTACGACAAATGAGCATATCTAAAAACTAGTTTACAGAGGAGACTTTGTTTCATCTTTACAAGACCAAGTAATGGCTGATGTAAATACAAGGACTAGCCTGAGGAAGCAAATAATCAAAGTCGAAAAATGGTTGAAACAAAATGTCATTAACAGGTTAGAGCATAATGTACTTTATCTTTCCATAACAAAGTTTAACTTTTCGGAAAATTTTCTGTTTTGGAAGTTTGGAAAATTCAGTAGGAAAACAGAGATAACTGGTTCTTCCAAGTGAATCGCCAATTGTTGTGACCAGCAACAACCCCCCTTCTCATTTAAGTGTCATCCGAAATACTAAATGTGTGGGGACCCTTAGTTAAAATTTAGGAAAAGCAAAAGTAGTGCTTAAATTCCTTTTCCGCAAATAAAGTTACCATCGTAAGCTTAGGAAACTCCTTGGAATACTTAAAACCTAAGTTTATGATAAGGGAAAAATCTTTAAAAATGCATCGTAAAATGGTAGTAGGACGCCACCATTCAAGTGCAATCCTGACATTTGCGAGATTGTGGTATTGAACAAATATCGCGTCGCAATAAGTAAAACTTATAAGAAATACTTCAGAATTTACCGATTTGCGATGACGCCGATCGCAAGATCGCATATCGCAGGAAACAGGTTAACGAAATTTGTCATACATAAAACTTCTGCGATCTGCGATATTGCGATATTGCGATAAAGTGATGGTTGCGATGTTAGGCCAGATCAACGCTGCGATGTTATGTTTGTGCGATCTGCGATATTGCGACGTTGCGATATGCGATGGTGCGATCTGTGATGTTGCGAAGCAAATCGAAAAATCGCTCCATCGCAGATCTTTCGGGCACGATATTCAAGAAAAGCTATTTTCCATAAGCCGACACATGATTATGCACTTTAAATGCTAATAAAGGAGTTAGTTGTCAGTGATTAATAAAATATGAACGCGTGCTTTCAAAGAATCACTTCACATAAGGTGGTGTATTTGGTATGTCTGCGGCATTTAAAACTCTCCCGTCACCCTTCCTGGTCATTCATTTCTACTTCACTTGTGAATTGCAGGAACGGAGTACGGAGGACGATACAAAGCAATACGCAAGTTGAAATGGGAAAGAAAAACAAAGCCACGAGCTCCGAAGAAAAGGAAATGGCACCTTTGTATACAGACATGGCTTGTAACAGAGACGCGGGAATAGCTACGTGGGAAGGCATGTACAGGCTACTCGAAGAGGAGAACCCCGGAGTAATGGAAGTTACAGTTGTTGCGGGCTCACAGAGTTCTTCTGAAGCAACCCTAACAAAGATAACTTGCTCATTCCTACATCGGATAACAGCGAGGCCAAAAATCCTCCCATACACAGATATGGTCAAGTGGATACTTGATAGCGCAGAAATAAAAAATAGACAGTTCAATGTTCATGTTCAAGGGCTCATCGGCTCATTCGCTGCGCAGGATTTAAAGTTCATGTATCATCTGCTTGAACCACATGCAACTTATAACACACAATTCATAGAGAAATTTGTGAAGGAGAACCAGAGCCTGTCAGAAACCATCAAATAATGGTCCAGAAAAGACGAACCGCTCAAGAAAGATAAACACGGTATGTACAGTACTGGTTCCCTCACCTCCCCATATTGCTTTGCTGCTGCCATGCTCTGTAGAATATTTGGAATGCCAGATATCAATAAATTTTCATCTGAATGGTTACCATTACTAGATGCTGCCACAAATGCCACTATTGTAGATTGGGCCAAAATTTTATCTGATAACCTAATCACGGCTATTGTTAGTTACCGGACCAAAAGGGCCACGTCTCAAAGGATTTATCCTCCTTTTTACCTAGCTGCATATATTATGGATTCAATATGTTATGTTTCTAAATTCCATGTTATGGGTTGGAAATGGACAACTCAAGACCCCTTACCCATCCATGTTTATCATAAGGAATTGTGGGAGTCTCAGTTCACTCCATATTTCTACCAAATTTGTCATGGAATTATGCTGCCCTTGTATAAAATGTTGTATGATAAAGACCCCCCGATGTGCTCACCTGAAGCACAGGTAGACATCCTCCCCGTCGCAAGATGGTTCGGAGAGGAATTGTTCACTTATGTTAGGGTATTTGGAAGTACTGCACCCCCTCATGTTCTACCTTTGTATATCCCTGATAAACTCCTAGCTCGAGAAATTGCATATCAAACCTGTGGAGAAGGTGGCCTAACTAAAGACTTAAAGGACAAAAAGAAGGCTATATGGCCACAGTTTCCTGTAGCTTGTGGGGCCTTTTCGCTATTTGATGTAGGTCACGCGTTCAATGAAGTACAAAATATGACGTGTTTACAACTATTTAAATTCCCGGGAAGACCATTTGACCCGAATGAGGTTGCCCAGAATTTCACAACTACAATCAGGATAAAAGTGTTCGTTGGGAAAAAGGATTTATTTGATGATATATTCCAACAGAAAAGCACACTTCAAGAGATTTTTCGCGAAGCTCAATTGCAATTGTCTCCAGAAGACTTTCAAAAGTTCATGGTATACAGAGAAAGAAGATTAGCCAGTATTCCTCTAGAGAAACTATGACTGTCCACAAGAGAACCAACTCCGAGCGTTAGTCTCAGTGGAAGTTCAAGCACTAACGGATCCAAATCCAAGTCTGAACAAGAAATGCCCGAACACTCTAAAAGATCCGGAAATGATCATGATAGGAGCGAAGAGTCAACTAAGGATACTGCTCAGTGGATGGAACTTCTACAACAGCAGGTTATTGCCTCCCTGCAAAGACATCCTCCTCCTCTCATCATTGAAGCACCACCAGTCATGACCGAATTAAATAAGGAATGGGAAACCTTCAACGAACTAATCAATCTTGAAGGACAAGCCCTAAAAACACTTGTGAGCAATACACAGGTAGCACAAGAAGTAGTCACAACAATAGTCAGTGATGTCTCAGATACGGAGCATATTCCTGTTGCCCCATCTTCTGAGCTTATACTTAACATAGAAGAAATTCCCCCTCTGGATATATTTTATAGTCCCTAACATAAAGAAGTGGTAAGAAGACAGAGAAAGAAAAGGAAATTGGAAAATACACTCTCAAGACGCAGAATAATTAGACGTCTTGTGGAAAGATCCCACCAGTAATCTTACTGAAATCTCACCAAACTATCTCAGATCGCAGGAGCATACGCTTCTGCGACTATTGATAAAGCATCTGAAGTACAACAGTTGATAAAAGAATGGGAAGATCAGATACAAGTACTACAACAACAATTGCAACAAGCCAACACCAATAATGAAGCAGAGAAACTGCTTGAAAAGTTGCAACAGGACTTCCAGCAAATGCAGATAGGATATCAGAAAAGTTTGGATGAGAAAGGAAAGAAGTTACAAGATTTACAAGAAATGCACAAAGACGACCCTAATCTTACAGAGTTTATTTCGGAATCTATTTCCTTGAATGAACAATTAATGTAGCAGCAAGAAGTGTTGGGCCAAAAGATATCACAGTGGAGTTATTATTGCGAAATGAGTGATAAGATCACTAATCAAGTGGTCGATTTACGAAGTGACTATGATCTGATTGATAAACGGGTGACTGAGTACTTGGCTTGGCAGGTTGAAGACGATGGAAAAAGAGCAGGGGCACCAAGGATAAATGAGAACCATAAAGAGCTGTTCTTTAACAAGTGGGACGATCAAATCAGGGAGGCAGAACAAGCGGCAGAAACAGCAGCCACAACAGCAAGCATTCTTATTGATTATGTAAATGAGAATTTGCACAGGGAAAATTTGATCGTAGAAACCACCCCAGGATATTTACCGAACAAACTACAACTAGAGGCGGAATGGAAACAGAGAGCGCAAGAAAAGGCAAAAGCAATTCAAGCGCTGAACAGGTTAAATTGGGAATATTACTGGGCATACTTGGTAAAGCCGCATAGCCAGTGGATGACTGTTAAGTGTATCATAAATGCAGCCGAAAAGATGGTACCAGCTCTCATCGATTCTGTTTTCTCAGCCCAGTTAAAAGCAGAAGTCAGCCAGCCGACTCTCCTTAAACCAATGCTGCATACATGCAATTTTAAAGACCAGATACAAAAGTAGTTTAGTTCTGAATTCATTTTCACTTTAAATTTTGCTTAGAAAAAGGGCGGTCATTTAAACCGCATCCTGACTTTTTGTAAATAAGTTATTATTAGATTTAGTAAGTAGTATTTAAACCCTTCTCATGCATTTAGAGAAGGGTCCAGAAATTTATCAAAAACTTGTCCTCAGAACATGCACTTTTGCACCCTCAGAGGAGGTTTTGGTGAATGAATGGATCAAGATTTGTTGATGTTTGCATTTGATATCTGCTACTGATGTTTCACTTCTGTACTCTTAGTGGATGTTAGAGCAAGGAGAGACAAATCATTGTTGCTTGAAGCTTATGAGTAGGACTAGTCATAAATGGTACTTTTATATCTTGACCATTTATGCTTATATGTTAAAGTGATATACAGTTTTTAGTTGTTTATGTATTATTGCATGAATGCTTGAGTTATCATTTGGCACTTTTGTACGGTGATAGCTATTTATTTATGCCTAATGTATGAATAGATCATTATGCGATATGTTTTTCACAACTGTTTTGTCTAACTTTTTATGCGAAGTGGTTCATCTTAATTGATTTCCTTTCTTATAATCGCTGAATGATCTTTATTACCAGTTGTTATTTGAAATCTCTTTAGATCGCATAATAGAAGAATTACATCCCGAGTTAGTATAGATTTAGATGTGTTGTTTATTAGATTACAGTAGCATAGAATTAAATTAGAGTTAGAATTAGAATATCTTAAATAGGAACTATTAGATCAGCAACATCAAATTATACACACACACACTCATAGATTGGGAAACTGGTCCCATTATCCCCAGTCGGACCCGCTATACCAAACGGATAAGGATCTGCCAACCAAGGTCCGGACCGGGCGGGTATCCCCCTTGTTGTTGACCTTATTTAGAAGGAGGGCCTGAAACATGTTGTTTGTTGGGGTTTGTTTTCAATTGTAAAATTCGAATTAGGATGGCTTCTCTTAAACTTCCCATTTGGAGTTGTATCCATGTTCGTGCCTCTTCAAACACTCCACCCGAAGTGGTAAGACTCTTGTCTCAGGTAAAATTCAATGGTAAGAAATTCTTCTGCTTTTAATCATGCTCTTCAATTTATTCAAAATGTTTCAAATTCAAATTTTCAAGGAATTGATGAAGGCATTTTATGCAGAATTTTTACTCTCACATTTGTAGCAGAAGCTAGAAACTGGTGTAGAACCCTTCCGGTTGCCTCAATTCACAGTTGGGATCAATTTGTCACGGTTTTCATTTGTAAATTTGATTGCTATGATTATGATCAGGTATATAATGAAATTGGATATCTACGCAAAGAAGACGAGACTGTTAGAGATTTTAATATTCGATTTCATCTTAATTGTTTGAAATATGATGTTGAGAATGAATTCATGAATGATGAATCATTAAATTGTGTTCCTATCCCCGAACCAGCGGAAATTAGTCCAAGCTTTATTCCAGTTTCTTCTAGCATAAATGAGAAATCCAATTTGGATGTGCAAATAAATCATGATGAAGAAATGTCCCAAAGCTTAGAGGATACGTCTGATCCCATACAAGAAGACAAAAGTGGCAACTTTGGAAGAAAGACCGCCTTGGAATCAGAAAGCAACTTTGAAACAAATTCAGAAAATATGATCGCAACTCGACAAATGCAAATGCCAAGGTTAGAACAACAAAGTAATCCTCTTCCAAAAAACATGAGCACATAAAGGTATGATCTAAAACCTGAAATCTACGATGAATGTAATGTACAAGAGTTTTCACAGGGATATATTTTTAAATGCATTATTTCAAAGTCACATTTTTCTCTTTATCTTGATATTTTTAATGATGATAATTTCCCCCCCCTCAGTATTAACGATATTTCAGAAAATACAGAGGCTGATCTAAATGAATCACCATTAGGTTTTCAAGTAGAGAAGCAACTATAGAACACCCTTTTTCCATTGACAAACACTAACGGCTTGTCCCTCCTTGTTTGAATATACTGGATGAAAAAGAGCAATCTAGGGAATCCTGTGAAGTCATTTATGATAACTACTTTGATATTGAAGATGTTGATTTATCTCGAGTGAATCATCAGAAACTTCAAATAATATCTGACAATGAGAGATATTCTAATTCAAGAATTATTTCAACCGATCCTCATTCTAAAGAAGCAGATCATCTGCATGAGTTCACTACCCAAGAGAGTATTCCAATCTATGATTCATATCATGAACAAACCTTCACGTCTGTTCACAATCATAATTTGTTTTCTAATTCACAAGATGGAATTCGAAACTCGAATCCCATAATTCTGGCCAATCCTTGTGAAAGAGAAAATATTTCAAAACGATCCCAATTGTGCTATAACACTAGTTGTACAGTTAATCATTGCATTCTTTTCCGTTTGCACTCATTTTGTATAAAACCGGATTTTGCTTTAGATTTTAATTTTCAGACTCTTGACAGATTACTTTGGCATACTAAGCACCTTACCGACAAACATTCGAGTGATGTTTTACCATTTTGGAAAATTGAAGTTTTTTGAAGAAATGTAGAACTTTTTCAATTTCAATTCCAGTCAATATCAAGGTTTTTTGAAAAGTTTCTATCTTATCCAAAACAATATCAACAAAGGAATGTATTTTTAGAAAATTGCCAACAATTCAAGTTAATTGATAATTTTCCTTTGAGAGATTTCCATCAATTCTTCATTGATTCATTCAGAGAGATATATTTGGAAACTTTCCTTTCATTAGAAATTTTCAAAGGCCTAACTTTCACACATAACAAAAATAATACGTTACAGGCTATTAAATCCAAAAATTCATATTCTCAATCTAGCCTGTCATCTTTCCTATTGAATGATTACCAATCCATAATGGAAACTCATCCTGATTTTTATGATCCAATAGGTATCCAATTGAAAAGAAAATTTCATAAGAAGGAGATTTCAGGCAAAATTCTGACAATAGTTACGCTTTCTAATTCCACAATTAACCTTTTCAGTTCAGCAAAAAATTTATTCCTAGTACTGATATTTGAAATGTTTACACATGTAGGAATAAAAATGAGAAAATGGTTACACTGGAAATATCATTTTACCTAGTCAATTTTGTGTGTATATTTAAAAATAGGAGTAGAATTAATTTAGTTAGGTTGTGGATAGTTTATTTTTAACAGTTTGCAGGCAAAATAAAAGAAGTAATTAGCCCTATTCATATCATGTAAATAATCCAAGGGAATAGTTACCTCTCATTTTCCTAAATACGTTTTTCCATAATAAAATTTGTTGTTGTTAACTGCATTTGGCATTTACGAAAAGAAACCAATTCTCTTTCAGATTTTGAACTTTTCGCTTGTATAAATAGCAAATCTTTTGGAAAATTGATCTTTATTATTGATAGATACAGTTAAAAACTCTAGCCTAGATATGATATTAGTTTCAACTTAAAAAGTTTGATGAAAACAACCTTTAGTGAAGAAATTGTTTTATCTCAGTACAATGAAAGGTATCAATAACAAAATAAAGATTCTCTGTAGAACAACTGTTTCCAAAAAACTCTATTATTGTCGTCCAGAGCTATCTTAAGGAAACAATGGCTTCCTCCCTGCTAAGGAAAACACAACTTTCAGAGAAACAACCCAAGGATACACTTTATCTTGAAGAATAAGAGGTCTCATCACGAGCCGACTTATCATTATCACCGATGTTATAACTTGCTGACTTTGCCAATACTGTACACCACAACAGGGCAATGACTCAAGATTGTTGCAATCAAAAGACAAGGGGTCTCATCACGAGCCAGCTTGTTCAACAAAGTTATAAATCAAGTGAATGACTGTGTTATAATTTGGCTACCAAACCAAGACATTGTTCTTTAAGAATAAAAAGAAAATCAAAGCAATAAGTGTGTATATGGATTTTTTCTTTGAAAGTTGTAGGTTGCCTTAAGTAGGATACAGGATCATTGCTGGGTAACAGGTAACCCTGTTGAGGCTATAAATGCCTGCTGGCAGCAGAGGCTCTACTTACGACAAATGAGCATATTTAAAAATTGGTTTGCAGAGGAGACTTTGTTTCATCTTTACAAGACCAAGTAATGGCTGATGTAAATACAAGGACTAGCCTGAGGAAGCAAATAATCAAAGTCGAAAATGGTTGAAACAAAATGTCATTAACAGGTTAGAGCATAATGTACTTTATCTTTCCATAACAAAGTTTAACTTTTCAGAAAATGTTCTGTTTTGGAAGTTTGGAAAATTCAGTAGGAAAACAAAGATAACTGGTTCTTCCAAGTGAATCGCCAATTGTTGTGACCAGCAACAACCACCCTTCTCATTTAAGTGTCATCCGAAATACTAAATGTGTGGGGACCCTTAGTTAAAATTTAGGAAAAGCAAAAGTAGTGCTTAAATTCCTTTTTTGCAAATAAAGTTACCATCGTAAGCTTAGGAAACTCCTTGGAATACTTAAAACCTAAGTTTATGATAAGGGAAAAATCTTTAAAAATGCATCGTAAAACGGTAGTAGGACGCCACCATTCAGTTTCAATCCCAACATTTGCGAGATTGTGGTATTGAACAAATATCGCGTCGCAATAAGTAAAACTTATAAGAAATACTTCAGAATTTACCGATTTGCGATGACGCCGATCGCAAGATCGCATATCGCAGGAAACAGGTTAACGAAATTTGTCATACATAAAACTTCTGCAATCTGCGATATTGCGATAAAGCGATGGTTGTGATGTTAGGCCAGATCAACGCTGCGATGTTATGTTTGTCTGATCTGCGATATTGCGATTTGCGATGGTGCGATTTGCGATGTTGCGAAGTAAATCGCAAAATCGCTCCATCGCAGATCTTTCGGGCACGATATTCAAGAAAAGCTATTTTCCATAAGCTGACACATGATTATGTGCTTTAAATGCTAATAAAGGAGTTAGTTGTCAGTGATTAATAAAATATGAACGCGTGCTTTTCAAAGAATCACTTCACGTAAGGTGGTGTATTTGGTATGTCTGCGGCATTTAAAACTCTCCCATCACCCTTCCTGGTCATTCATTTCTACTTCACTTGTGAATTGCAGGAACAGAGTACGGAGGACGATACAAAGCAATACGCAGGTTGAAATGGGAAAGAAAAACAAAGCCCCGAGCTCCGAAGAAAAGGAAATGGCACCTTTGTATACAGACACGGCTTGTAACAGAGACACGGGAATAGCTACGTGGGAAGGCATGTACAGGCTACTCGAAGAGGAGAACCCTAGAGTAATGGAAGTTACTGCTGTTGCGGGCTCACAGAGTTCTTCTGAAGCAACCCTAACAGAGCTAGCTTGCTCATTCCTACATCGGATAGCAGCGAGGCCAAAAATCCTCCCATACACAGATATGGTCAAGTGGATACTTGATAGCGCAGAAATAAAAATAGACAGTTCAAGGTTCATGGTAAAGGGCTCATCGGGTCATTCGCTGCGCAAGGTTTAAAGCTCATGTATCATCTACCTGAGCCACAGGCAACTTATAACACACAATTCATAGAGAAATTTGTGAAGGAGAACCAAAACCTGTCAGAAACCACCAAAGACTGGTCCAGAAAAGACGTACCGCTCAAGAAAGCTAAACACGGTATGTACAGTACTGGTTCCCTCACCTCCCCTTATTGCTTTGCTGCTGCCATGCTCTGTAGAATATTTGGAATGCCATATATCAATAAATTTTCATCCGAATGGTTACCATTACTAGATGCTGCCACAAATGCCACTATTGTAGATTGGGCCAAAATTTTATCTGATAACCTAATCACGGCTATTGTCAGTTACCGGTCCAAAAGGGCCACATCTCAAAGGATTTATCCTCCTTTTTACCTAGCTGCATATATTATGGAATCAATATGTTATGTTTCTAAATTCACTATTATGGGTTGGAAGTGGACAACTCAAGACTCCTTACCCATCCATGTCTATCATAAGGAATTGTGGGAGTCTCAGTTCACTCCATATTTCTACCAAATTTGTCATGGAATTATGCTGCCCTTGTATAAAATGTTGTATGATAAAGACCCCCCGAGGTGCTCACCTGAAGCACAGGTAGACATCCTCCCCGTCGCAAGATGGTTCAGAGAGGAATTGTTCACTTATGTTAGGGTATTTGGAAGTACTGCACCCCCTCATGTTCTACCTTTGTATATCCCTGATAAACTCCTAGCTCGAGAAATTGCATATCAAACTTGTGGAGAAGGTGGCCTAACTAAAGACTTAAAGGACAAAAAGAAGGCTATATGGCCACAGTTTCCTGTAGCTTGTGGGGCCTTTTCGCTATTTGATGTAGGTCATGCCTTCACTGAAGTACAGAATATGACGTATTTACAACTATTTAAATTCCCGAGAAGACCATTTGACCTGAATGAGGTTGCCCAGAATTTCACAACTATAGTCAGGATAAAAGTGTTCGTTGGGAGAAAGGATTTATTTGCTGATATATTCCAACAGAAAAGCATACTTCAAGAGATTTTGCGTGAAGCCCAATTGCAATTGTCTCCAGAAGACTTTCAAAAGTTCATGGTATACAGAGAAAAAAGATTAGCCAGTATTCCTCTAGAGAAACTATGACTGTCCACAAGAGAACCAACTCCGAGCATTAGTCCCAGTGGAAGTTCAAGCACTAACGGATCCAAATCCAAGTTTGAACAAGAAATTCCCGAACACTCTAAAAGATCTGGAAATGATCAGGATAGGAGCGAAGAGTCAGCTAAGGATACTGCTCAGTCGATGGAACTTCTACAACAGCAGGTTATTGCCTCCCCACAAAGACATCCTCCTCCTCTCATCATTGAAGCACCACCAATCACGACCGAATTAGATAAGGAATGGGAAACCTTCAACGAACTGATCAATCTTGAAGGACAAGCCCTAAAAACACTTGTGAGCAATACACAGGTAGCACAAGAAGTAGTCACGACAATAGTCAGCGATGTCTCAGATACGAAGCATATTCCTGTTGCCCCATCTTCTGAGCTTATACTTAACATAGAAGAAATTCCCCCTTTGGATATATTTTATAGTCCCCAACATAAAGCAGTGGTAAGAAGACATAAAAAGAAAAGGAAATTGGAAAATACACTCTCTCAAGACGCAGAACAATTAGACGTCATGTGGAAAGATCCCACTAGCAATCCTACTGAAAATCCCACCAAACTATCTCAGATCGCAGGAGCATACGCCTCTGCGACTATTGATAAAGCATCTGAAGTACAACAGTTGTTAAAAGAACGAGAAGATAAGATACAAGTAATACAACAACAATTGCAACAAGCCAACACCAATAATGAAGCACAAAAACAACTTAAAAGGTTGCAATAGGACTTTCAGCAAATGCAGATAGGATATTAGAAAAGTTTGGATGTGAAAGGAAAGCAGTTACATGATTTACAAGAAATGCACAAAGACGACCCTAAGCTTACAGAGTTTATTTCGGAATCTATTTCCTTGAATGAACAATTAATGCAGCAGCAAGTAGTGTTGGGCCAAAAGATATCACAATGGAGTTATTATTGCGAAATGAGTGATAAGATCACTAATCAAGTGGTCGATTTACGAAGTAACTATGATATGATTGATAAACGGGTGACTGAGTACTTGGCTTGGCAGGATGAAGACGAGGGAAAAAGAGCAGGTGCACCAAGGATAAATGAGAACCATAAAGAGCTGCTCTTTAACAAGTGGGATGATCAAATTAGGGAGGCAGAACAAGCGGCAGAAACAGCAGCCACGGTAGCAAGCAGTCTTATTGATTGTGTAAATGAGAATTTGCACAGGAAAATTTGATCGTAGAAACCACCCCATGATATTTACCGAACAAACTACAACTAGAGGCGGAATGGAAACAGAGAGCGCAAGAAAAGGAAAAAGAAATTCAAGCGCTGAACAGGTTAAATTGGGAATATTACTGGGCATAGTTGGTAAAGCCGCATAGCCAGTGGATGATTGTTAAGTGTATCATAAATGCAGACGAAAAGATGGTACCAGCTCTCATCGATTCTGTTTTCTCAGCCCAGTTAAAAGCAGAAGTCAGCTAGCTGACTCTCCTTAAACCAATGCTGCATACATGCAATTTTAAAGACCAGATACAAAAGTAGTTTAGTTCTGAATTCATTTTCACTTTAAATTTTGCTTAGAAAAGGGGTGGTAATTTAAACCGCATCCTGAATTTTTGTAAATAAGTTATTATTAGATTTAGTAAGTAGTATTTAAACCCTTCTCATGCATTTAGAGAAGGGTCCAGAAATTTATCAAAAACTTGTCCTCAGAACATGCACTTTTGCACCCTCAGAGGAGGTTTTGGTGAATGAATGGATCAAGATTTGTTGATGTTTGCATTTGATATCTGCTATTGATGTTTCACTTCTGTACTCTTAGTGGATGTTAGAGCAAGGAGAGATAAATCATTGTTGCTTGAAGCTTATGAGTAGGACTAGTCATAAATGGTACTTTTATCTCTTGACCATTTTTGCTTATATGTTAAAGTGATATACAGTTTTTAGTTGTTTATGTATTATTGCATGAATGCTTGAGTTATCATTTGGCACTTTTGTACGGTGATAGCTATTTATTTATGCCTAATGTGTGAATAGCTCATTATGCAATATGTTTTTCACAACTGTTTCGTCTAACTTTTTATGCGAAGTGGTTCATCTTAATTGATTTCATTTCTTATAATCACTAAATGATCTTTATTACCAGTTGTTATTTGAAATCTCTTTAGATCGCATAATAGAAGAATTACATCTCGGGTTAGTATAGATTTAGATGTGTTGTTTATTAGATTACAGTAGCACAAAATTAAATTAGAGTTAGAATTAGAATATCTTAAATAGGAACTATTAGATCAGCAACATCAAATTATACACACACACACTCATAGATTGGGAAACGTTATCCCCAGTCGGACCCACTATACCAAACGGATAAGGAGCTGCCAACCAAGGTCCGGATCGAGCGGGTATCCCCCTTGTTGTCGACCTGATCTTCGGGGCTTCAACAAGTCACCTAGCCAGATCACTAGAGTATGGATTCAATCAGCTACCATTCACTTTTCTTGGGAAGGGCTCCCCATTTAACTTAACCAACTGAACTGCTCCAGCATTGGTAATCTCTTTGATGACATAGGGCCCCAGCCAGTGCATCCTAAATTTTCCTAGAAATTTATCAAACTTGTTGTCATATAGAAAAACCAGATCATTTACTTGGAAGGTGTACAGTTTAATGTGTTGATTGTGCCATGCCTTTTCACAATCCTTTTGAACTTGTTGATGAAATCCATCTAGAAATCGGTCCTCTTCAAGCTCTGCTAGCTAAGGAAGCCTCTCTTCTAGGGCTTCGCTATCCACCATTCTTGTGAGTGTCACTATGCGCATACTAGGTACAATGTATTCCATTGGCGTCACAACTTCTACACCATACATGAATCTGAAAGGAATTTGCCCAGTCAGCTTCTTACAAGTCGTTCTGTAGGCACATAGCACCTGGGTATGCACACATCCTAGTCATTTCTCTGAGCATTGCAGACCTTCATCAATGCACTCTCCAGTATCTTATTGAATGCTTCCACCATCCCATTAGCCTGCGGATGATAAGGCATGCCTTCCTGATGATACACTTGAACTTTTTCTGTCAACGCGTTGATTGTTTCATTAAGAAAGTGCGTATCGCGATCGCTCATCAGGATTTTTGGACAGCCAAATCTTGTCAACACATATTCAAAAAGAAACTTCGTTGATGTCACACTAGTACATTCCTTCACAGGCTACACCTCTGCCCATCTGGTCAAGTAATCTGTTGCGGTGATGATGTACCGTGCCCCCGTTTTCTTCCCCGGAGGGTGAATTGGTCCCACAAAGTCAATCGCCCATTTCTCGAATTGTTGTAATTTCACATTTTGTGTCAACGACAGTTCATCCCTTCGCGATGGCTTGCCTATCCTCTGACATGCATCACAAGCCCTACAATAATCTTTTGCATCCTTATGCAGAGTTGGCCATGATAATCTAGCACTCAAAACCTTCTGCGTTGTTTATTTTCCTGCATAATTCCCTCCTGTAGCTCCTCCATGAGCCTCCATGAGGATGCTTCTCCGCCCAAAGTCAGGTACATAGCGTCACAATATTTCATCAAACCCCATTTTGTACATATGGCCTGCAATGATGGAAAAGTCTATTGCACGCACTACTATCTCCTTATTTTGCTGGCTTGTATACCCTTCTGGAGCAATCCATGTTGTTAGGAATTGTATGATATCCTCAAAGTGTTTGTCGGCGATGCATACTGCAAAGAGCTATGCGTTAGGCAATGCTTCCTCCAAATTAGTGGGCTCCTCTCACGTTTCAATACGCGACAGATGGTCTGGTCCTGCGTTCAATCATCTAGGCTTCACAATAACTTCAAAATCATACTCCTGAAATAATAACAACCACCTATAGATTTCCCCCCCAACACAGCCTTATTAACCAGGTATTTTAACACAAAATAATCCATATACATCTTAAAATTTCCACCCAGCAAATAGTGCCTGAACTTTTGGAGCGCATATACCATGGCTAGTCCTTCGCACTCTGTAGTGGAATAGTTCTTCTCAGCCTTGGACATCTTTCTGCTTGCGAATGATATAGGATGGTCCAATTCACCCTCACCTGCCTATGTTAGCATGATCCCCAGTGCGATACATGAGGCGTCTACGTGCACATGAAATTCCTTCTTCTAGTCTGGAAAGACTAGGATCGGTACGGTGACCATTTTCTCTTTCAACATGTCCAAGCTCTTCTGGCATTCATCACTCCAACAGAACGTAACATCCTTTTTCAACAACTTCTCCATGGACACGGTGATTTGGGCATAGCTCTTGATGAAATTCCTATAGTATCCACTATGCCCTAGGGTCACATGTAGCTATTTCCTAGTCCTTAGCACCTCCAAGTTGATTATCACTACGATCTTCGCAGGGTCTACCATCAATCCCTGTTTGCACACCACATGCCCTAGAAGGATCCCAAAAGGGATGCAAAATAGACACTTCTTCAGATTGAGCGCTATCTAGTATCTTCGACACGTATCTAACATTAAGTACAAACTTGCCACATGACATTTGACCAATCCAAACACTGTCCAATTGTCAAAGTACACTTCCAGGAACTTATGAATGAAGTCTTTGAATGCTGCAATGACTACGCACAAAAATATGGCTGGCGCATTCTTCAGCCCAAAAGGCATTACAATATACTGAAAAAATCCCATTCCATCACAAAGGTCATCTTTCTTGTATCTTCAGGTGCGATTTTGATCTGATGATACCTAGAGAACCCATCAATGAAAGAGTATGCTTCTTGGTTGCCTACATTATTCGAGACTTCATCAGTGAATGGGGTTGGGAAGGGGTCATGCACGCAAGCATCATTCAGCTTCCAGAGATCCACGCATATCCTTATTTCTTCTTTCTATTTATTTTCCTGAACCACTATCGGGCTTACCCAATTGGACTCTTTTGTTGGCTCAATAATTCATGCCGTGAGCTTCTTATCCAACTCAGCGCGAACCCTTTCCTTATACTTAGGCTTAAGGTAGTAAGGTCTTTGTTTTATAGGCTTCACGTCCAGTTTCAAGGTGATCTTCATGACACCCAGGTCTCTTATTATCCCTTTTAGATCAAAAAACTTTGTGGGGAACAAATCCTGATATTCGCAGAGGAGCTCAGCGACCTTGTCTACTATCACATCATCCCAATAGTCCCCAATTTTTACAAATTTTGGTTACACCTCTGTGCCAATGTTGACCTGCCTGGTTTTCAGCAGTGCGGTTATGCCAGGACCCTCTATCTGCGGACCCTAAACCTCGCGGTGACCCTTAGTTTCCAGAATATTAACTTTTTGGGGATCATCATCTTCTTCTTCAATGGTCACGTTATATCATTCTAATGCATGACTCAATTGGGTAGTCCAATAAGGTTAGATCAGGTCCAAAGGATCTTGTGGTATCCTAAATATCACTATTTTAACCTCTTGTAGCACTACGTCAATACAATCAAACCCATCCTCAAAGCTGAATGTCATTAAAAAACCCTAGCACAAGATATTCCATTCCTCTGTGCCATGGCGGAGCTTGGTTTCCAAGTACCAATTCATTGGTATGACGCCCAGGGTATGACAAAACAGATGCACCCATTCAAGCTGGGGCTCTACGCCATAATCCTTATTCCATTTAGCCAGGTGATCATGCAAGTCACCTCATTCTTCATACTTATCTGCCATTTGTACTTTTGGCTTCCCAAAACGTATTCTCATCATCCTCCTATAGTTGCATCAATCACTAAAACTATCATTGTGCGTATCCCACCATCTTTCAAGCAGCATGCAGTACCCAGTCTAAGGCCTGGAAGCGATGTTTCTCTAGTACTTCTCTTTCAAATTCATCCAAAAAGCAGTCAACATCAGTTATCCCATCATAATGAGGTAGATTCCTTACTTCGGATGACACACAACACAGCGATTTGGTCATCATATTACAATGCAGTGTCGAGACTGCATGCAGTCAGTTCTACCAATGCTCTAATTCTTCATCTGAATATGATGTGCAGGAGCTTTCGCGATCCCATGTAATGCGTCCGTCTGCTGTCGGATTCACCCAATCCTGGTCTCATGTCTTTATCTTGTAAATCTGGTCCAAATCGTCATCACTTTCGTAATCTTAGATTGGTTCTATATGGCGCAACCCCTCCACAGGATCCAGTGGCACCACTACGCAGAGTGACTTGTTTTCAAATATCATCTTCCACTTCTTCACATTGATTACCCCATTCATGTCAGTGGCCCAATCGATTCCAAGGATCGCAGGGTAGGGATTACTATCATCCACAATCTCAATTACCTCAAAATCCGCCAACGCGCTTTCACCCTCAATGTCAACTGTGACCCCTTGCAACCTCCCCATTGGGATAATTTTCTGTTGATTCGCCATTCTTAATTATATCAGAGACCACTGGAGCGCAGGTCTCCCATTCTCTCCCAGGTCTGTTTTGGCAAAACATTCATGTCAGACACCAAATCCAAGATAACTTGGTCCATCTCGTATTCCCCTATCTGCGCAGTGAGTCTCATCTCCCGTTCAGTCCTTACCTTGTGCTTGCCAAGCTTCTTGACCACGCGTGGTTCACCAATAGTTCTATCCTTACCAGCGCACTGATTGATCAATTCCTGCAGGCCCTTCACAACCTTACTATCATGGAGCAGCTTCATGTAGGTGTCCAAGAACGTGGTAAGCATGGACGGGTCCATTCCTTCAACTGGTTTCTCCTAACTTTCGGAGATAGAAGCATCAACGAAGATTTTCTTTGCTTCCATAAATTTTTCTTTTGCGCGCTCCAAATCAAACTCAGTCTCCTTTTCTGGTGCTTTGTGGACCCATGCACCTTCTACGAGTTCCTTCCCTTTATCCTCCCAAACTCCACTCCACAACATAATGTTTACCTTAGGGTCCTCCCGCGAGGCTCAACCCTCATCATCTGGAGGTTCTACGTTGGTTGCGGAGGTTGTGCCCCCTTTTCGTGAATCTTAGCCAATAATATTGGGCAATCCTCAGTCACATGGTCAAATTGAGTACAGTAGCAACATGACAATTGCTTCAGATTCAGACAATCCCTCACGTAGTGTCCTAGGCCTCTGCAATTGTAACAAATCAATTGTCCTTGTCCTCTCCCAGGCCCTCCTCCACCTTGGCCCCATCCGCGCCCCTGATATTCACCTCACATTCTCCCAATGCCTTGGTCTAGAGGCCACATTTCTGTCTGCATTTTGTAAGCAGGTGTCCTATCCATCATCAGTTCGTAACTTCGGAAATTACACTCATCATGGCCTACTGATTTACAGAAATTTCCAAATAGGTGTTGCAGCGTTTGTACAAATTTCTATATCAAATGGCAATTATCAGTCATGTGTTTCCCTGGAACCTAACATATAGCACACCATAGCACAGGCCATGCACTTGGCGTTGCTGCGACCTTGATCGTAGAGGCATTGGTCCTCCTCCTACAACGTAGTTCGTGAACACTGGGCAGTGATCCTTGTCATGCCCCTGACCCTTGCATTTTATGCACCAAACCTCTTCACGCGCCTCCAACCGAGCAGTTTTGTCCTGCTTTAGACTTTGCATTTCGAGACAAAGATTTTGTAACTAAGCATGAATCTGCTGAACCCCTAGATTTGGATCTTACGTTGGTGTTTCGTGCAGTCTCATTGCAATCTCCAAGGCTTCTGCCTAAGTCGTAATCTTTTGTTGTGACAGTGCAACCCTTAGGTGAGGCAGGAGTGAAGCCATGAACCACTCACAATGCTGCCCATCCATCAAAGTCATATTAGCTTTGCGGATTTTAAACTTCAATCTCTGATCTAATTCCCAAGGGGTCTTGCCTAATTTCATTGTGATTTCCTTGAATCCCACAATCGACTACACTTCAGAATTAGTCCTACTGAATTCCTTATTCAGCGCGATCTGGATCTCTGCCAACATAGCTGTCGGGTTTTCATTAGAGTACTTGATGTACCAGGTTAATGTGTGATCCTGCAAAGCACTAACCAACGTTGCCTTCTTCATGTGATCATCTGCAATGCCCTGAGCTTCCCATACAGCCTTTATGACGAACCAAAATTGGTTTGGGTCCTCATTCCCTATGCCTTTGAATACAGGTAGTTTTACGGAGTTCGCCATATTGAACAGTGGAGGTGGCGGTGGTGTGGGTGATGGGGTGAGCGGTGGAGGTGATGATGGAGGTGGTGTGGATGGACATGATGAGGGTGGGGCCGGTGTAGGTATTCACAGGAAACCTCTTCTTATTAACTGATTAGCGCTCAGGGGAGAAATCTGTGGTGTCCCTTCGTCGTCACTTAAAGGGAGTCCGATCAGTGGGCTATACTTAGGGCAGTTTCTTCCTCTATCCCTGAAAGGTTTTCTGCTTTGTGTAGCTCCAAACGTCAAGGTAACTGCATAACTCATTGTTCACACAAGATCATCTTAACCCAAATATTTAGTGATTTTAAATACTTACCTCGCAGTACTTTGAAGAAGCAACACTCTACTTCACTGTAACTGACAAAGGTATCAACCACGAACTAGGTCACAAATACTCCTATGATGCGATCGAGCCAATGGTCGACAGTGCGTGTGATCTTATCTTTAGAACCTTCTAACCTCCTTACTAGCTCTGGTGTCCAAAAAATCAACTTGTCAAGCCTCCACCTTCCTTGATTGTCTACCAACTTCGCGATCCACTCGTATAACTCAATGGGAAGGAATAGAAGAAAATTTTGTGTGTTTATGTGTACAAGTATCTGTCCAACCACTGTTCTTTCGTCAATCATGGGCTCTTGTTTTCTGGCTCCGCGAATTCGTGGATCTTCCTATACAACCAAGTTTCAATTTATTTCTTCATTGGATTCCAATGATACGACATCACAAATCTCGTTATGCAGATCCCGGTCCTGACAACGGAACCATTTGTTGGCTTGATGGGCCCTGACCCAGGTTCATCGTTAGTCAGCCAAGCAAATCCCTACACTATTGTCCCTTTCGGCATCAGCTCGCGGAGTGTTGACCAAAGTCTCACCTGAAGTAGTATGGGGGGATGCAGGAACCATGTTTATGCACCCTGATATGGTCATGATGTTGGTCTATACTTCTTGATCCTACCTTCATGCAGATCGACAAGCCTATTGAAAATGAAATTAACTCAGACAAATTACAGAAAAGCACACATAAAAACCAGACCCAAAATATTGGCGGAAAAAGGCTGAAGCCTCATGCTTCTCTCTCACTTTCATTCATCATTCTACTCAAATAATTGAATATAGTGTTACAAATAAATAGATGAGAGATATTGGTCTCAAGATAGTGCGTGCTATCTTAGACACTTTTGGTTGAGATAATTTCTCCTTTGGTTGAGATAATTTCTCACCAGACACACACCAATATAGGAGTTGCCTAAACTAACTCCTATCTTAGAGGAACAACCCAAGAGTTAGGCACAAATTCCTAACTTGGAATATTTAATTAATTAATTTATTTTTGGATTTATTATTGTTTTATGAGAGAGTCTAACATTCCCCCCCTCAATGATAAATCCAAAAATAAGAACGAGAACCATCTTCCAAGTTCTCATGTTGATCCTCAAAAACATTGCCTGAAAAAACCGCCAAATCTGGATGCTGAAGAAACTCAAATCTGAAGAGAACATGAATCAACTGCATGCTTGATTCATCTCTGAATGTCGCTTGACAACTCCATCACGTGCCAAGCCGCAAAAGGATCCAACTGTCCTTTGTTTGAAAACAGCATCCGGTGTCCACTGACACAATTTTGATGAACGCCCACTGGCGTATTTGCTGATGATGATCGCCCACTGGCTGAAGATGTCGAAAAACAACTCAATGTTGTTTTTTCTATGATGAAAGCTGATCACTGCTGCTTTGGCTATCGATCGCCCATTGGCGAATTTGGTGACTCTCACTGCTGATGACAAATGTCCACTGGCTGGTGAAGATGCCCACTGGCTACTTCGCTGATGTTGTCGAGACTTTTAGTCTGACAACCACTTGTCAATTTCATTGACATTTTCCCCCCTTTGTCAGCTGAAAGGAGAGACAATCTTCTCCAAAATATATTTGAACTCCCCCCCTTCAAGTGTAGGAGAGTTTCACCGTCGTACTCCCTCATTCAATTGCATGAGAGTACCATCATCGGTTCACTGCTGGCTGCACTATGTGTGATTGTAGTCGGTTGTAGAACTGAGACAATCGTTTGACTGTGGATGACCATTCCCAAGGATCAATCCATTCATAATGTATCTTCAATCTGGCTGATTTTTGTTGGTTGCTACATTTTTCTAAGGAATGATTGGGCTTGCCACAATGGCAACACGGATGGAGATCAAAACACTGATCTTCCATATGACCAGTTCTTTGACAATGAGAACACTTTGTTGAACTTCAAATTCAGGTTGCGTGCAATTCTGTTTGTCTGCAACTTTCGCAGAACCTGCTGAGGTGTGTTGTTCAAGAAATCCTGCACTCACAAACTTAATTGGCTTGGAATAATCTGGGATATGTAAGTTGGTGTCATCAGTGACATATCCTAAGCCTCGTCGATTCTTGTTATTTTGAATTTCTTCCCAGGGCTTGATGATGGGTTTGGAAGAAATTTGAATTTGATCATGAACAACTTCGACACTTGAAGTTGTTTGGATAAGTGATTTGGAATCAACATCTTTATCTTCATCTGTATGGTTGAATGACTTGGAAGAAGCACTCTTTTTTTGCAGCTCATCTTTTTGTAGTTGCGACTCTAGTTGAAGAAACTCAATGGTTTCATGTGTTTGTTGTAGATGCCGTGAAAGATCAACAAGAGTTTCTTTGTTGATGTGCACCATGTCTTCACCATTGGAGATGATCAAACTATGAAGAATGTTTAACAACTGAATATGTTGCGCCATCTGAACTTGCTCTCTTGAAATTAGGCTCTCTTGTTGTAGATGTCGTGCTTTGAAATGTTCCACTTGATTTTGTTATTTGAATGACAGGCTCGCTTGCTATGGGACTTGAATGGCACGCTCGCTTGATTTTTTGCTTATTGCACTTGCTGGGAACACTTGCTAGAGTTGTAGAACTTTCTTTCTTAAACTCTGGAATTCACGCTCGCTTGATGATGATCGTGTTTGCATAAATGCTCACTTGCCTTACTTGAAGGAATAGCCACGCTCGCTTGATGTCGATCTCAACTTGCTTGATTGGTGTTAGAGTTGAACTTGTTTGGTTGCTTTGATGGTTGCTGCAATGATCTTCACTCTGGCTTGCTTGAAAGTCTGAACTTTGTACTATTTTGATGCAAATTGCTTGAATGAATACTCACGCTCGCTTGCAGGAGATGTGAACTTGTTTTTTGTTTCATTTGGAGTTAAAACTCATGGACTCACTTGATTCTGCTTAAAGGAAGGGTGTCGAACACTGTCGAAAATGCACCCAATGACTCACTACAATGAATTTAATTTGACTCAATTCAAGTCTTGGGTGTCGGTTTCAACCGAGAATGCACCCTTACAATTCAATGCAATTTGAGTTTGATTACTAAGTTCAATAACGTTGATGTAGAATGTGCACTGAAACGTTGAAGTTGACAGATTCATTAACTTGATTGTAGTGATGTAGACATTGCTTTGAAATGCTGGAGTTTGCAGATTCATGAACTTGATTGTATTGAGTGAATTTGTTTGTTGAGGTAGAATGTCGATGTTGAAAACTTTGATTATTTGTTGTAGTGACGCAAATGCATGTGTTGAGCTTAATTATCCTTCCTTGCAACTATTTTGTTACAGGTGTTGTGCTTGCTTGCATTGAACTTTATGTGTGGTAAATGAGATCATTTATGTATCAAAACTAGACACAAATCAAAAAGCAAAACATGAAGCCATAAAACACTCGCCATCACAAATACACATGGTGTACCTAAGATCCCCTTATTCAATTTCGGGCGGATCTTGGACACAATCACCACAAAAAGTTATGTCTTTATTAAACTTTGGAGTACATAATTGCTCAACTTCACAACATTGCAATTGAAGCTTTCTCAAACAATGTGAATCTGAAACTCACAAATTTGGAAGAAAATGCGTTCAAAAACCTGACTCAACCTCCTACACCAATGAGCCTTCCATTGAAAAAATGTATCACTCCAAAGATTTCAAAACATCACCCTTATTACTCCATGACAAAGCTTTAAAAAATACTTTTGAAAAGCTCACCTTATCACTCCATTACAAAGCTCTAAAAAATATTTTTATAAAGCTCACCTTATTTCTCCCCAAAAAAACACTATAATTAAAAAAATACACTTTTCAATTTCAGCTCCGCTTAACTTTCACTCAACCATATTCCACCATCTGCAGTGTATGCCGCAAATAAGCTATCTCCTATCTTAGAGGAACAACCCAAGAGTTAGGCACAAATTCCTAACTTGGAATATTTGATTAATTAATTTATTTTTGGATTTATTATTGTTTTATGAGAGAGTCTAACAAAGCCTTTAGAGCTTATCGATGTTCCTCCTCTTCTGTCCTTTAGTACCTCCTTGAAGGTACTCGACTGATCTTCACGCAGTCCTAACCTAAGGTCCAAGCACTTACGCGCCTATGTGACTGTGTTACTGTATAATTTCCCAAGTTATCTTAAGTGTTTCCCTAATCTACCATGTATTTACAGTTATCTTCATGTAAACCTTTAATCTTGCTTGTGTTTAATTAACACATATAATCAAAAACATTCGCGCATCAAATAAGCATTATAATGTAAACACATATCGTAACATAATATAATCAGATGCATTAAACAGAGACAAAATACATAGTGGTTGTAGAATTCTTCTCTTTATTGATATCTCAAGTTCAGTGCAGACTTTATCCGCCCTGCGCACATCGCTGCAGGGGTCCGCGCACTCACCTGTAGACTTCCACGCTAGGCCTCTGCGCACTTAGCTGCAAAGCCTCTACCTACGCTAAGACCTGAGAACACTTAGAAATTCTTACCCAAAATCCTTCTTCTTATTACTGCCCCCCCTTAGACTCTTCTAAGACTCCTTTTTATACAATCCCATGGTTTGCGGACCATGGGTAGATATTTACAACCGACATGATACTTCACAAAACAAGGGCGAACAAACCTTTGACCTTTTCACACTCCGTGACCACAAAATGCAGGGAATTTACATATTTATTACAAAATTTGGGCCTTATGCCCCAAACATGGGCTTTTAGCCCCAAAACTGGCTCTTGGGGGAACCCTTTCCCAACACAATAAATTTTTCTTCAAATTATTTATGTATGAAAGTTTAAAGCTTCGTTAGCATTATTGCACTTTTGTATGGTAATGGCCTAAATTTTTGAATATATGAATAATTTCTTATGCAATATATCTTTCACAATCGTTTCGGCTAAATATTTATCCAAAACGATTATTATTAAAACGATTTCACTTCTTATTGTATTTGAATGATCTTTATTACCAATTGTTTTAGGACATTATTGTAGATCGCATGTTTCAACCTTATTCCTGGGTATAGTCATAGCTAGATAGTGTTTAAATTAGGATATATGCATATGATTATTAGTTTAGATTAGATTAATTTTAGCTTAAACATTCCTACGAACTAGCATATATCATCCCATCAGCACTATCATAATTTATATTGGGAAACTGGTCCCATTATCCCCAATTGGAGCCACTACACCAAATGGAAAAGGAGCTGCAACCAAGGTCCGAACCGCATGCTTTTCCCCCATGTTCTAAACAACGATTTTTGAGGCTTCAATAGTACCAAAGGGTTATTTCTAAGTCAATTTCCTGGATGATGTTTTTATGTTGACAGGAAGCAACCCATCACAGGAGGGCCTTGATGTATTCCCCATCAACGATATGAAACATGTATCATGATTGGGACAAAATGATGCTAATACGGAACTGGATCATGAAAGGAAAACATGCAATGAATGCTTAAGAGTATTGTAACGAATATTAATTGAATGGCTTCTCTTGAACACACCGACGACACTGAATGGAGTTCGCAGCATTGACCCAAAACCAAGATGGAGGCTATGAAAATGGTATGATAACAAAAATACAAGCAGATTACCTAACCCAATAGCCATGGAGATGAAGTGGAAGAGTGTCATATTCAATAGCAACTCACTTCCATTAGAAAATGGAATAGCCTGTTTTCCTAATTTCCCCAAACATACTTGTCAATATCTCTTTATTTTTTAACAAGCTTGAGAAGGATAACCTATGCTTGATCTGTAAGTTCACCCTTCAGATGAATCCCTCTGAGTATATTTAATGAACCCTGAGAAGGAGAGCTTCGACCTTGTCATGCTTGACAAGTCCATCGTTGTTTGATGTTTTAATGAGTCCATCGAAGGTAAAACTCGACATCCTTTTCATGTTTAGAGAGTTTGAAAAAGAGGCGAAAAAGAAAACTCCAAATGTCCCTTTTCGTAGATAGTCTCTCAAGTCTGAAAAGGTAGAAAATAATACTCAAGAGAACCTCTTAGTCATGTTCGACTAAGGTATTAATTTTTCATAGATAGTCTATCTCAATCCGGAAAAGGGTTAAACTTATATTGAGTAGACATCTTTTCGTTTACTTTAACGAGTTTAAAAATACAAGTGCTCGACAATCTTTTCATATTTTGGGAGTTTGAAAAGAGCTAAAAGATGACTCCTCCTAGAGGAACGAGTGGTATAAAGGGTAGTAACTGGTTCCGATCATGATGGAACTTCTAAACACAAAAAGGTCAAGAGGTTGGCTAATTAGCAGCGGTTCCTCAAGAAAGGGTAAAAACTAAGTGAAAGTGTATGATCGACCAAGCAGATGGTGACAATGGAATGAAAAAACGAAGGCTCATCTAGAAAAAACAGGCTGATAAAATGGAAATCACGAGGGATAAAATGGGAATGGTTTCATTTTTACAGAATCTTGAAAACATGGGAAACTATGCATGAAATTAGTTTCATTTTTACACAAGCTTGAAAGAGAGGAAAAACTATGCTTGAAATAAGTTTGCATGCCCTCAGCATAATAAATCAATTAGAGGTATATGCCCCCCAAGCTTCATTCCATTCACCTAAGTAGACTACAAGTTACTAACGGGTTGATGGAATGAAGGGTCATTTACAAGATCAAGTGAAAGAATCAACTCTAAATTTATGATATCTAATCAAAGACTCGAATTAGAAGGGGATCTATTTCTTTTTTTAATGAGCTTGACACAGGAAAATAACTATGCTCATGACACCTTGTTTCATTTTTTAACGAGCTTGACAGAAGACAAGGAACTCTGCTCATGGACCATTTTTCATTTTTTAACGAGCTTGACAGAAGAAAAGGAACTTTTCTCTAAGGACCTTGTTTCATATTTTAAGGAGCTTGACACAAGAAAAGGAAATCTACTCCGAGAACCTTGTTTCATTTTTTAATGAGCTTGAAAAAAGAAAATGAACTATGCTATGATCATGATCATGGCCTCTAAGACACCATGGCTTCCAAGAGGTTCTCACTATATGGAAGAACAACGCTTTGGAAGGGATACATATCAAGTCCAATGGAAAGATCAGACTCCAATGCCCCTGGCAAATGATTCACCATATCGTCTACTAGATCGTCAGTAGTCGTGGGAATGGAACAGGTTGCCACATAATTAATCTGTGGTAAGGGAGATACTGCTTGCATATAAGGACCATTTAGGGATGTTGGTTGAATGGGAGTAAAATGAAGGCCAACGAATGAAAGCTAGTCAATAGTCACGATTATTACTTCATGCGGGAAGCACATCACGTGAAAGAGTGAAGAGACAAGAGATTCCATGGCATAAACATAGTCACTCCCAAGGAGTAAATTAAAATCCAAAGGTTCTTTGACTACCATAACATTGATATATACAATCTTTCCTCCCAAATTAATAGGAAACTAAGGAAGGATCCCTAATGGTTGACTGGTTCCTCTGTTAAAATCCAACAAATTCTGGGTAACAGGCAGAAGTTGTGGAGAACCAAAAGCTTCCCAAGTAGTTGGGGACATAATACTAACATATGTGCCTTCATCTATAATTGTTCCAAGTACAGACACATTATAAGCCTATACTATGATCTAGAAGGGCACGTAAGAAGGAAGAATATATCCTGCCAGTCGATTCCAATCAAAAGAAGTGACCATAATACTTGGAGGGGTGTCGTGGGAATGGGATAACTTCCCCCTTGTGGTATGGGAACCTAAGAACTACCCTCTTGTATCGTGGGAAAGAGAGGATTCCCCCCCTGTGTCATTAGATCGGGAGGATTTCCACCCAGTTCTTTGGAATCTAAATAAACGAGAAGAACCTGAGCAGTGTGAAGTTCGCTCTCTACGGGAAAGGTATGATCAACTAAAGGTGGAATTTTCTCAACCAATGGTTGTTCAAGAATATTCTCAAGCGGTTCACGTTCAAAGAGAGTAGGATTGGTTGGATTTGGATTCTGATCAATCACTTCATCAACTAATGGAGGATTGGGAGAAAGCTTCTGGTAACCAGCTGGAAGTCATGGCTAAGAAGCTATAAGTTTTTCCTACAATTTTGAGGCTTAACCAGCTGGAAGTCATGGCTAAGAAGCTATAAGTTTTTCCTACACTTTTGAGGCTTTATCCATATAAGTACAAAGGTGAATAGGATGATTCCCTTCACATAACTTATAGGAAAATTTGACTTTATACTTTTTCCCATGGACCTTACTATCGCTAGTTGAGGGTTTGTCACCAACATGATCTCCAGAAGTTGGCGACAAAGGCCGATGTGAACCTGTGGACCACACTTCTAATACCTTGGGAATACCAGGAGAGACTCTAAGAAGGTGGTCACCCTTACATAACATGCAATGGAATTTAAGTTTACGGGGATGATTGGAAGATTTTTCGATACTAATTGTGTCTGTAGTAATGGTTGCTTGGTTTCCCCCCTGCTTATTTTTCTTCTTCTTCTTCGTCCTTTTATTCTTCTTTGTCCTTTTCTTCTTCTTCTTAGCTTCCTGGTTACTAGAATCAATATTTTCACCAGGTGAAGAGGAAGAAAGGGATGAAGAAAAAATAAGTGAAGAAGGCAAAGGGTCAACTTTAGGATCAACATGAGGTTGATGTCGTTCAGGTGGAGGAGAACTCGATTGAGAAGCAGTTTGGACATTTGGAACCATAGGGATCGAAAACAGCCAAACTAGATAAGTAATGGTAAATCCAGGAAGGGACAACGTTGCCATATAAGGAGCACCAATATTTCAAAAAGAGGGAAAAGGACCAATATTCCTATCAGAGGGATTCCCTTGATTGGTAGACTCTGGAACTATTGCCATTAGTCTCAACCTAAGATCTACTAAGGAGTTGTTCTACAGGGAGGATGTTGTTCCCCGATCAATTAATTGATTTTAGAAATTAAAAACAAAAATAAAACAAAGGGGTAACTAGCCATAAAGGTTTACCAAGAAACCGTGAATTTCAATATAAACCTTGGTGAACCAAGGACTTAATGTACGTGCAGGAAATCTCCCTGAATGTTGTGTTCAGTGTATCTCGGTATACAAGGCGGCCAACTTGATTACATATGGATGGATAGCAACCTATAGGGGACTCCCAAAATATGCTCAACAGTACGTGGGAGTGCAGTCTGTAGTAGTGTTATCTAATGCATAAATGTTCGATGAGAGCATTCCCATATACTTTACATGCGTGGAGCGCCATCCAATACACCCAAAGGTACATAGAGAATGAGATTTCACCCTCGAGATGCAACACTATCAAACATTGACAACATCTACGTTTAACGACACTGGAACATGTTTCTAGCCTAGACCTCTAAATGTTGGCATTAATGTAACAAATTCTCCTTAGGTTAATCAAGGTGAATTTTAGAGTTTATCTTTGGAACACCCTCCTCCCACATCTACCCAACTAACTGGAAAACCAATGTAAATATGCGACGAGATGCTACTATAATGGGATTAAAATTCCTAAGTGACCTTAAGGAAGTGGAACCAACGGAAACACACCATACAAACCTTCCACATTCACAACATAACTCCCAGGAGCCATCCCAACCACTCAAGTAACCAACCTGATGAGCCCCAAAAATGGGTAACTTTATGGGCTCATTTTGCCTATTATTCTCGATTAATCCGCCATTCTTCATAGTTTTATGCATGATTTTGAATATATTTATGTTAATTGAATGAATGAGAATATTCATTTGGCCACAAAGTCTAATACGTGCTTATTGCAGATTTTTGGACATTTTTTGGACCAAGGTCAAGCATTTATGAGCAAGTTGACAGCCAAATACAAAGGAACAAGGCTGGGGATTTGTAGGAAGGGTGTCTCCTGCACTAAATGACCCCTTCCTTGAGTTATCCGCTATCATCGCGAAGTGCAACAGCCCACCAAAGATGATTTCAAGGGGCAGCCGAGCAGGTTTTGTGAAGTGGCTAATTAACTGCAATTTTGAGCAGCCAAGCTCCTAAAGTTATGGAGGACTGTTGGGAGTCCTCGTGTTGCATAAGTAGGAATGCTTCAAGCCTTGGTAGTTTAGCTATTGAATAGTTGTTTTCTGCACTTTAGTGCAGCTCTACGTTTCAGCTCATTTTGGAGCTCTTACTGTAAACAGTTTTATGACATGATTATTTTTTGTGTAATGGAGATGAATTTCACTTTGCACCAGCTCTGAGCTTTCTTAGGAGGCTGTAGCTCTTGGGGTTGGGCCCAACCCAAGTGCCAGTACCTCCTTTGTGTACTTTATGTGTTTTCTTGCATTCATAGAATAAT
The DNA here is from genome assembly GCA_031772625.1 of Pinus tabuliformis. Lineage (NCBI taxonomy): Eukaryota > Viridiplantae > Streptophyta > Pinopsida > Pinales > Pinaceae > Pinus > Pinus tabuliformis. The sequence continues at coordinate 200,274,806 of CM062818.1, read as the reverse complement.
TTCTATTATTTAGGTTAAAATCTTGCTTTGTTACTTAGGTTGTTTTTTATGATTAAGATAGTTTTATGCTTTAGGTTGATTTGACAATTTGGTGATAGAAAATATCTACAAAAAAGGCCATCAAGTAGTCCTCGATCTCATCTCTCCCTCCTTGGGACCATGAGCTAAGACCAAGGCATACTTACTACCACAAAAACATTGTTTTTGCCTTTCAATGCAATTGCTAATGTTAGATTTTAAGCTGGAAAAGTTGATATTAGTTGTGCTTGCATGTTTAGATCTATTCTTGCTTAGTCTCCACAACTATCTTGCATGATTTCCTATCTATAAACTTCTGTTCATCATGTTTCTAGTTTTTAGGTCAGATTAGGTCAAAATGGATAGATCTCTATTTTTTCAGTCTTTGTTCGATTAGTTTTGGAAAATAGTGTGCAGAGCACCTGTAATACATCCCTACCTACCCTTCCTCCACCATACAACCTGTTCTAGGCCCCGATCCAAGATTCCTTCCCTTCATTTGCCACACTTTCCCAATTTTCCCTAATTTCTACATTCCTTTGCAACATTGCTCCCTCCATCCTTGAACAAATCCAACCACCTTCATCACTCCTTAGCTTCATTTACCAGGTCCTAGACCCCTTAACATCCTTATCCATCCTTCATTGGCCACACTTTCCCACCGCTTTTCCACCATCAACCCTCGAAAATCCTTTTTCGGCTGTTCCTATAGGACTTCCTGTAGAACTTCCTGTAGAACCCCCGCAGACTTCCTGTAGAAGTTTACACGAGCAGTTTTTCAAGATCTGATCACTGTGGAATTCTCTAGAAGGGTGCTAGGGACCTCTCAGGCCCTTTTCTCACCTTCTCAACCTCCTGCAAGCGCCCACTCCATTTCCTTTCGCCAATCAACCTCTGCACAGTAAAAAATAGTTAAAACACATGCATAAGAATTCTACAAAATTACTCAAAAATACAAAAAGATGCTTTTTCCATATTTTCCTTCAGAACTAACTTAGACACATGCATTTTACCTTCCAATATTCAATGGCATCCATTTCAGCAACTTCATCTCTTTTCTTGCACCAGGAGGGTTAGTCGGTAAAACCAGGGTTTACTAGGGTTTGCATTTCCTTTCGGCTTTCAGCTTCTTTCTGCAAGTAGATTAGCCTCTCTTGAGTTAGCTTTCGTCCATCACAGTTAAAATCTTCTTCTAAGAGCTCATAGAAGTTGGCTTAAGCTCCTAGCGAACTTGTGTCAGCTGATCAAGTGACAGCTAGCGGCAAGAGCTAGTACTTGTGCATACAGCACCGTCGCTTCCAAGTTTATTACGAACTACCGAGTTGATAAAAGTAAAGAAGGGAGTCCCAGGAGTTGCAGCATCATTGCTGCAATACTGGAGCCCACCATCTTTGTGGCGCCATTGTTGGGGAAGCATCAAATATTTGTGATTGTTGCTTTTCTTCTATTTTCTACTGCAACCTTCTGCTAAGTAGTTTATTTCAGTAAGAGTAGAGTAGTTGTTTCATTTCCATTCTGCAATTTCATTTCCACAAAAGTAGATTAGATTTCCTGCTTTCATAGATTATCATTTCAATTCCACAATTTCAATTCTGCAAGCGTAGATTAACATTTCAATTCTATAATTTCACTTCTGCAAACGTAGCTTAGCATTTCATTTCTGCAATTTCATTTTAGCAGCATAGATTAGTCATTTCCTGCTTTCATTTCAATTCTTCAATTTTCATTCCAGCAAGGTTTATTTTAGTTAGTTGCAATTTTTTGTTCAATTAATTTCAGTTTTGCAGTACAAGCAGAGAAAAACACAAAAAAAAACCAACCAAAACTATTTCATTTCATGCCTCGTAAGAACAGAGACAATTTAGGAAAATTCTTAGCTAACACCCCCACCACATCACTAAGTCACCCTTCTCTCTTCTTCGGTGGCAGTGATCTAGAAGAACCTATAGGTGAACCTCTAGAGATATATGAAGATCCTATAACAGAAGAAGAGCAAGAAAACATTCCTCCTGAGACCATGGCTGAACACAGAAACGGTATAGGAGATGAGGAGAGAATAGAAGGTTCCTTTCCCATCCGAGAGACCAATGGGGACACAAAAATGAAAAACATAAGTCCCTCAGCCTTACCTCACTTCCATGGATTGACCACTGAAGACCCTGATACCTTCTTGTTTGAGTTTGTTGTCCTTTGTCGAACTTATGACTATGTAGAAGACAAGAAAAAATTGAAACTCTTTCCCTCTACCCTCAAGGATGCGGCACTACGCTGGTTCATGGGGTTACCAGGAAATAGTATCACAACTTGGGCTCAGATGCAGCAAGCCTTTAACAACAAATACCAGGATTACTGTAGGTCAAAGGAAACAAAGGGAGAAATCTTCGGATGACCATGGGAGGTGACGAATCTTTAGAGGACTATGAAGAAAGGTTCCAACTCAGTTATAAAAGGGCCAGGTGCACACTTGACCCCAAATCTCTGAAGTTGGTTCTGCTCCGAGGAGTCCCTGAAGACCTTCTAGATACCCTCCATTTGCTGGCTGGGGGAGACATCTACCAACTACCTTACGATGACATAAAGACTGTGTTTAGAAACCATTCTAGGGTAGCCCAAAAAAGAGGTAGGGGGAGTCAAATTTCAGCCAGTGCCACCTTTTCCAAGCATGAGTTTGCAAATCAAATGGAAGACCTTAAAAGTGAGGTGAGACAAAACATTGCCATGCAAATGGATACCTTCCGAATCCAACAGAAGCAAGAGGAAGCTGAGAGGGCTTTGGCCATCTTTTGTCCCATATGTACAAGGAAGCATCCTAGGAATGAGTGCCCATTGCACTCTGTAGAGGTATGTTTCGTTTGTGAGGTAGACCACCCTAAAAACCAGTGCCCAACCTTACCCGGACTTAAAGCTATGTACTAAGGGGCTGAAGGAGCCACTGAACCACTCTACTTCCTGAACCAAAGGAGGCCACATGGACCGAGACCTTACCAACAGTGGATCCAAGGGACATCCCAGGCTTATTACAACCCCAACCAATCCACTCACATACCTTCTTGGGGTCCCCCTGCTCATCCTTCCTGGTTCGCACCCCCTCCTTAGTCATATCCATCTCAATACCATACTCAACCTGCTGCTCATTCGTTTCATTCTCATGTTCAACCACAACCTCAGTGGAATGCACCTCAATAGGGGTGGAGGCCCTAGTACAACTCTCCTCCCACTATTTTGCCTCCAACACCTGCTCCATTGTGCACAGTGGTAGCCACCAGGGAAGATCCTCAAACCGAGGATGACCTTATTGAGAATTTGATTCAAAATCCACCTCCCAGTGCGCTACCATTAGAAGAGTTGGTAGAAGGCACCCAATCCAGTGCTTTAGTGGATCTCTGTGTGGCTGATCTAACCTCTCCCTGAGTTAAGAATGTGGAATTTGGCCCTGAAATAACCTTGAAGATCAACTCATCCCTATCCCCCTCTTAGGAGAAGGAGCTTTATAGCTTATTAAACCACCATTTGGATGCTTTTGCTTGGAACTGTAAGGAGATGAAAGGAGTCCACCCTTCAGTCTGTACCCATCACATTTACATTAAAGAGGATTGTAAACCAGTCAGGCAGCCTCAGAGGAGAATGAATCCAGCCCTTAAGGACATTTTCAAAGAAGAACTGCAAAAGTTGTTGGATGCAGGATTCAACTACCCCATCTCTGACAGCAAGTGGGTTTCTCCTCTGGTGCTTGTGCCCAAGAAAAATGGGAAGTGGAGAATCTGTGTAGATTATCGAGAACTTAACAAAGCTACCAAGAAGGACTATTTCCCTTTGCCTTTCATAGATCAAGTGTTAGATGGCCTGGTAGGGAAGAAGTTCTTTTCCTACTTAGATGGGTTTAGCGGGTATAATCAGATCCAAATTAGCCCGGAAGACCAAGATAAGACCACTTTCACTTGTCCATGGGGTACCTTTGCCTACCGGGTCCTTCCCTTTGGGTTATGCAACGCTCCTGCCACTTTCTAGAAAGTAGTACTGAGCATATTTGTTGAGCTGGTTCATGATTCAGTGGAAATCTATATTGATGATTTTACTCCTTATGGGTCCAACTTCCAAGAAGCATTGACTAACCTAGGAAAAGTTTTAACCAAGTGTATTGAAAAGAACCTGTCCCTCCGTCCTGAAAAATGTGAATTCCTGATGATTGAAGGGACCGTGCTAGGTCATACAATTTCTCAGCAAGGATTACAGGTGGATCACAACAAGATTCCTATCATCCAAAGGGTCCCACCTTCTCAAAAGGTAAGAGATGTTCGGAGTTTTCTAGGCTTAGCAGGATATTATAGAAGATTCATCAAAGATTTCAGTAAGCTAGCCTCTCCATTGTTTGGTCTTTTGGGGAAAGATGTTGAGTTCATATGGACTGACGACTGTCAAGAGGCTCTAGATGCGTTGAAAGGTAAGATGGTAACTGCCCCAATCTTGAGAAGTCCAAACTGGGCCCTACCTTTCCACATTCACAAAGATGCCTTGAACAAAGCCATAGGAGGAGCCTTAGGACAAGTTCAAGAGAAGATACCATATGCCATATATTTTGTTAGTAAAATCCTGTCCAAGGTAGAATTGAACTATACTGTAACCAAGAAAGAGCTCCTAGCTGTAGTCCATTCCCTAAACAAGTTCAGACACTACATCACTGGTTATCAAACATTCGTACACACTGATCATGCTGCAATTAGGTATTTGATGAATAAACCTGATGTAAATGCTCGCATCATTAGATGGTTACTTTTATTGTAGCAATTTGATTTGACCATTTTTGATAAGCCAGGTAAGGAAAATGTTGTTGTTGATTTTCTGTCTAGATTAGATTTGCCTGCAGGTGAAGAAGGGATGGTGGATTATTAAATTCCAGATGAACACTTGTTTGCTATTTCAGTACTCTCTCCATGCTTTTCTGATATAGCAAATTACTTGGTTTCAGCACAATTCCCGCCACACCTATCCTCAAAAGAGAAGAGCAATATCATGAGGAAAAGCGCCCCATTCACTTGGATTGGGGGCAACCTGTTTAAACTCGGCCCAGATCAGATTTTGAGGCTTTGTGTCAGGGAGGAGGAATTTTTTGACATCCTCCTAACTTGTCATGATGGGCCCTGTGGAGGCCACTTTGCAGCAAAAAGAACCACCTTCAAAATTCTACAGGCAGGCTACTATTGGCCCACTCTTCATCAAGATGTCAGGAGATACATCAACCAATGTGACCGATGTCAAAGGATGGGGAAACCGACTCCAAGGGATGAAATGCCCCTCCAACCTCAAGTGACTTTCGAGCCATTTGAGAAGTGGGGCATGGACTTTGTGGGTCCTATCAACCCTCCTTCAAAACAAAAGTCTTACATCATTGTGTGCACGGACTACCTGACAAAGTGGGCAGAAACAAAGGCAATCAAGGCAACAACTGAAGAAAAAGTAGCTAATTTTTTTAGGGAAACTATCTTCTAAAAGTTTGGCTACCCAAGAGAATTAGTCACAAATCAAGGAAGTTAGTTTACCTCTAACCTGATTGAAGACCTACTCGCTCATCACAAGATTAAGCACATAAATTCCACCCCTTATTATCCACAAGAAAATGGACAGGTGGAAGTCACTAACAAAGCTTTGTAAGAGATTTTGACTAAAGTGGTGAGAAGTAGTAGAAAAGATTGGGCAGATCGCTTGATCGAGGCCACCTGGGCCTACAACACTACTTGGAAAACTACAACAGGTTTCACACCTTATGAGCTGGTCTATGGGAAGAAGGCTTTGTTGTCCATAGTGTAGAAATTTTGAATAATTTAACACATATTCATAGAGATTATCTTGATCATACAATTATAAGCGGAACATGTATAATACATAATCTCTTCTACGTTGATCATCAATTTACAGAAGCAGAAACATTCACAGGCACACATAGAAGCATCAATCAAACTCATTAACACAGTATGTATCCCGGGGAAAGCATCTTGCTAAAAACCCCACACTATCTGTATATTATATTGATTGAATCATGTAACAATACATAGTACAATGCTTATCACAAGCAATCCAGTACCAGCTCCACCTGTTACACACAATACAACTAAGATCTGATCTCCAAATCTATTCCACTGCTTGCCTGCCTCCACTGCTCAATACCTGCTCAAGAACTGATGAGAATGACTTCCCAAACTCATATTTCACCTCAAAATAATCACTCACACTTTGTTGGACGTGAGAAAAGGCTACAATATTGGGCAAATACGTGAACAAACTCATTGGCATACTCAATCCCTTGATTGTGCAAGATCTGGTGCACAACTATAGTCACAACTGATAGCAATCTGATTCTCTACCACCTGTCCCTGTTGAACTGAACATGAACTGACATGCAACTGAGTTAACTGATGTATTCTATAGTTGCATTATGAGTTAATAACTTGTGAATTAATTAATAACTAATTCACCCTGTTAGTGTCAGTCTTTCCAAGCCTTCCTACAGTGATCAAATGTGCTCTTACAAGGTGATTTTGAAGTGTCAAGGTCAAATTTTGTCATTTCAGTGAGTCTTCAAACAAAATTTGGTCACTAGGCATTAGGTCTAGGGTTTACCCAAATTTCAGTCCATGTCATCATTCAGCTGAGCCTATCATCATTCAGAGGGTTTTCATTATCATGTTAGTGTCGAATGATTCATTTCACACCTTGTTCATGCTTCAGTTGTGCCTTGGCAAGGTCATTTCCCTCTCCTAGGGTTTTGAAAGCCAATTTCTCTTGGATGGTCAAATAACTGGCAAAACTTGTTTCCTGATGTTCATTCACCTTCCCGTATCCTTAAAGTACCTTACCAAACACTTCCCATCCCTTAGATCCGCCAAATTCCTCATTTTTGCACAAACCCTAGTTTCTAGCTACAACCTGGCAATTTTCTAGGTTGGGCCTGTGTTTTTCCCTTTTGGATCCCTTCCCCTCACTCAATCACTGAGATTCCACTTTCCCCTGCTTCCTAACATCCCTCCCCACTCCCAAAAATTTCCCCAAGAATTTAGAAGCCCCCTATCCCCTTCATTTCGCTCCATTTCGACAAAATTCCTTGTTTCACACATTGGGACAAGTGACACTCAAAAGATGTTTCTGAGCAATAAAAGATGAATTTTTCAAAACTGAGAGAGGTTTTTGTCCAAAACATGCCAAGGAAGAAAAACCTCCTTCACTTTTTACACAGGTGTCATGGTTTGAGAGAAATGTCAAGAATTCCGTTGCCTCAGGAGAATCAAAGACACCTCTGAAGTGACCTTGGGAAAATCAAGTTTTCTCCTAGCTGGGTTGGCCAAATGATTTTCTTGATGGGTAAAATGATAACTAGACACAAATATATTTCCAATGAGCTATTATGAGCTGAATTTGGGGTTGAGGAAGGTATTCAAAAGTTGACTGCAACATCACTCTTCTTTCAGGGAGCCTCATTTGGCACTTTTTGACCAGTCTTGGGAGATTTGATTTTTAATAGGTCAAATCAACTCCAAATTGAAAAATTCCACTTGGGTTGGAAAGTAGACTCAAAGAACTTTCCAACGAGCTATCCTGCGCCTGATTCCGACACCGGGAAGGCCCTCAAACAAGGCTGTGAATGTGCGCTACCCGTTGAGAGGTGCGCTACCCGTTGAGAGGCTGCCCGCAGTGTTAATTTTGAACTGGCGCTACCCGTTGAGAGGTGCGCTACCCATTGAGCTGTAAAAGCCAGAATCACCTCAAACTCACTTAAATCTTCTTCAAATTTGCAAATTGGGTTGAGGTAGGCTCTATACATGTTGTTTGATGGGTTGATGATGGTTATGGGTCTACATGCTTGCGATTATGCCTCCAAGAATACAAGGAAAAAATGATATTTGTAACTGTTTGTCAATGTGGGCAGAATGTTAGGGTTTTATGTTTGTTTCAAGGTTTTTTGGTCCCATTTGATTCCCTCCCTTGTTCCCCCTTTTCTTCACAAAGTCATGCTTATGTCTCTGCCCTTATTATTTGCAAAGAAATGTAAATTTCCCCCCATGGCTTAATATGTAAACCCTATCCCTCCCCCAAGTCCAAAGAAGGTTGTCCGAGGCCCTCAAGAGGAAGAAGAAGACCAACCCACTCCGTATCTTGGCCAAGGCTTCTCTCACTCACCATGATACTCATTAGCCTCTTCCTAGCAGCTAGCACAAGAAATTTTGAAAGTTTTGAGGCATTTTTGGCATTTTTGGGAAATTGACAGGTTTTGGCCTTTTAACGGGTAGCGCCCCGTGCACTACACTACATGGGGGCAACTCAGAACGGGAAAAACTCAGCATTTTTGGAATTTTCATGCAAAGTTACACCTACCTATGGATGGACTTCAGTTTTTATGGAGATTTGGGCCTCCAAAAGGTCAAAACACATGCAAATTTTGATTTTCTGCCCCTATTTTGAGTTGCAGAAAGCTGTCTTGGGAGAATTGAGTTTTGAGGGGTCAAATTAACTCCAAATTCAAAAATTCTGGTGGGGTTGGAAAATAGACTTGCAGACCTTTCCAATGAGCTATCTTGCACCTGATTTGGACACCGAGAAGGCCCTCAAACAGGCCTCTCAATGTGCGCTACATGTCAGGGAATTTATCCTGTTTTGACCAGTTCGGCCAGAAAAACACTGTTTTCACTTGGTTTAATGTTTTGGGCATGTAAATCATGGATTTTTATGTAACTTTCATGGATCTAAGATACTTTTACTCTCCTTGATCACTTCTAGAAGTTTCTTGAATGTAAATGGTAAAAATTTAATGCATGGATAGGTTTCCTAAGTTTTAGAGGCAAGTTGTTTTGACTGCCTAGGTTTTAGGGCTCAATTTAGAATTGGTTGAAACAGCTCCTACAAGGATGAGCTCGACCCCTAGAGGCAAGGGAAGAGGTTGGCTCACCTATATTATGTATTTTCTCAATCATTTTCATGGTTGGAGAGGTTGGACTCTTGAGGGAGAAGCTCCTATTGTATATTTTACTTGTATCTCTGCAATTTGAGGAAAAGGAAGACCAGGGTTTTGCAGACATCATTGGGATTCTTGTGGACTATTGTGTTGATGGTGTGTTCTCTTATTGTAATTGTATGTGTGTTTATGTGTTCCATCTCTTTCTTTACTGCAGCTTATTAAACAAATGAAGTGATAAAGTTTGAATTCATGCTTGCCATGCTCAGCTTTCAAATTTGTTTAATGTTTATGTTTTCCACTGTCTAGAGAGGATTCAAAGTCATTGTTTGCCCTCTTTAGCTTCTCCTTCTTCTTCCTTGATCATCCATCTCAGCTAAAGGCATCAGCACAGACTCCTACCTTGCCCCAAAGACCCACCTGCAAAAACTGTGTCAAATCCCCGCACCCTAAAATTGCAGATCCTCAATTTGCCACCAAAAAACCCCAAAAACCCCCAAATCAACCTTTTAATCAGTTTACTAGCCTAATATCAGTGTTGCCTTTGATTGGTCATCTCACCCTATTGAAAATTTGTCGAGATAGACCGGAGAGAGCCTTCTCATACCCCGTAGGGCTAGCTACGAGGTGAAATGGTTTGATGTTGCCTTGAAGGTTTACCTTCCTCAGCCTAGGGTGAAATTTCGAGCGCTAACACACCCAACTCATCTCTAGTCTATTAATCAGTTAGACTAAATACAACTAGTTTAACAAAGCTAAACTGAACACAACTCCATCAACTGCACCTCCAGTCCACTAAACTCAACTCACTTGAGTTCTAACTGAAGTCCTGCATGCAAATATTAGTCATCCCATAGGTAACCACGTATTTCCCTCTGGGATCTCCATGTACCACATCCGTAGCTCATCCTGAAGTGCTCCAAGAGAAAAAGATCAAGTTTATAGTCCAAATATTATTATGAGACAATAATATTTGAATTTTCTATTTTTGACAGCCAGTCTAAAAATAGACTTTGATCACTCACACTGTGATCACTCACACTTTCATCAAAAATAGAAGTCCATCTATTTTTCCCAACTTGACCAATCATCCATAAACAACAACCTGCAATCCATAGACATGATCCATATGTCTAAAAATATACTTGCACCAAAAATAGCCTGCGGGCCCACTTAGTGAAGGCGACTCTTTTCACTAAGCTCCATCATCTTGTTGCACTCTCAACAAGCATTTCTTGTTGCACACTTTTCAACACATAGAATTTGAATATAACACATTGAGGTTGGTAGCTCAGTTAGACCTAGATCTTATCCATGCACAACAAGAAATATTACTTCAGCTGAATGGATTAGATGAACAGAGAATGCAGGCCCTTTTGCACTGAGAGGTAGTCCAACTTCAAAGAAAGATATGGCATGACCAACACCTTAAAGAAAAGCAATTTCAACCAGGAGATTGGGCATTATTATATGATTCAAGATACAAGGATTTCAAAGGAAAGCCGAGGAAAAGATGATTGGGACCATATACAATGGAGAAATGCAACGACAATGTTTCAGTCCTTATCAGGACCATTGATGAAGAAGCCATCCCCGTGCTCGTCAATAGGCATCGATTGAAAATATACAAGAAACCCCTTTCTAAGCAGGATTTCATTGAAACTATGGATAAATCAGTGCTGGTAGTGGAGCAGGCCCCTGTCTCCACTCCACCCACACCTTGAACACACACAAAAAAAACAGGAAAAAAGAAAAATAAAAGATCCTTGGGTGAAACCCTCTTGGAGGCGCCCAGGGTAGATAGTGAGGGTGAAAACCTCTTGGAGGCGCCCCAGCTGTCTCAGACCAAAAAAAAAAAAGAGAGAGAAAAGAAGAAAAAGAAAAATAAACCTAATTTCTATTGAATAAATTGCAAGTTGCAAGAAGGTCATTACAGGTTAAGAGGATCGCACAAGACAAAGACAGACATCAGCACCAGGCTACAAACATCCCTCACAATCTATTCCTCCATGACCATTACCCTTTCATAAGATTTGGTCTCATTCGGGCTAAGATTTCACCTTCTACAGGAAGTTCTATGTCTTTTGTAGGAAGATCTTATAGAACCTACAGACAAGCCAAAATCAATCTTAGAAGGGGACCCGAAGGTTGGGAATCTGTCTATGAGGCCTGTAAACATCCTTGCTTCCATCCATCACCATAAGTCGCCCTTTTTCCATCTCTGTACACCTCCATTGCACTCATTTTTAAGTCCCTGCACAGTCACACACAGAAATCCTGTTTCCTTCATGTTTCCAACGAAAATTTTTAATGACAAATCTAAGCAGCAGTTTTTCACTCACCATACTTGATACCCTCCATCTAGACTCCTCATCAGTCGAGACCCTTGTTAGCAGTATATCCCTACTCATTCTAGCTTGCATTCCAGGAGGAAGCAGCCACAGGACATCCTACAGGATTCCTGTAGCAGCTGATCCCTCTGAAAGACCTGCTCCAGAGACAGGGACAACAGAATATGGCATAGGAAACATCCATGGAGCTCTGCTTGGATGTGTGGACATCAGCAACAGACGAGGCCAAGTATGCAGTGCGCATGCAGCAACAACAAACGAAGAAATGGGTTCAAAAATCCGAAATCTGCATAACCACCGCGACTACGCAGGGAAGTGCCTAAACTCGTTCTTCAATTGCGTAAATCATATTTCAAGGCTGCATGACTATGGGAATGGTTCGGGTTGAGTGGAATCAGTGGCCAATCAACTGGCCACCCTCGACCAATTACACATCCTCGTGGAATCCAAATGAGCCCCGTTACACTCAAAACTACCGATTAGATATGCAGCCAGCATGTGTGGAGTGTCCATTTGGGAAGAAATCGTCAAGCCTGGTAGTGGTGGTGGCAGATAATAGGAGAAAGGAGGTGATGGTGGTTAGATGGCATGCAGAAACATTATGGCTATGATGTTAGATTAACGATCCGGTCTGGCCACTTCATCCCCTCACCACGAATCACGCCGCAGTTAAAAGACCACTTAGTTGAAACATGCACACCCTCTATTCACTCTGCACTCACGACGTTCTCGACTGGAGTACGCATCCACCCCTTCCAGAGATGTTAACCAGTCATCCTCCACCATTTTTTTTTCCTGTTTTCAAAAATATCCCACCTATCGGGCTCTACCAGAAGCACAGTTCTATTCTACAGGAGCCGGGAGATTTCTAAAGGAAGGGTTCTACAAGAAAGGCAGAGAACAGCTCTGCGGAGAGGAAATTCGAATTTTTCATTAGAATTCAAGCTCAAAGCGAGGCAGGCTCAGGAAAAATCCTCTGTGCGTAATTTTTTTGTGCAAGGTGGTGAATTGAACGCGACATTAGATTGAAAAACGAGAGTAAAAATCTGCCTGTGCATTGAGAAAAAAAGTGAAAGTCTGCCTGCATATTTCACTGAGTTTACCCAGTTCTTTCTCTGCATCCGAAATCTCCTCATCATTTTTAAATTCTCTTGTAAGGAAGATACATGCAGCAGTAGAGGCCAGCCTATGTGTGTGTGAAAAAACCTGAATTTACATATCTATCTATGTGCTGAGAAAAGAACCTGTGTCCTTATACTTTGTTCTGTAAAAAAAAAAATTCTTTTCATAAACAAACAGTCAAATTCTGGGTGATAGCAGTTTTAAAACAGGGGAATTATTGCTACTTGATATTGTAAGGAACACACGAGAAATTCCTTCTTGGGTTCAAAAGAAACTGAATTCAGCTATCCTCTGTTTCAGTGATTGACTGTTTTTTCCACCTGAGCATTTTCTCTTCTGATTGAAACATAAAAAGAGCACTCAACACCATGCCAAGAGGATTCATAAGGAAAGAACCCTCAGACTCTAGCAAGTTGCACGAGCACCCTGAGGTGGTGGACCTTTTCACCCGGGCAAATTGGATATCCTTCTTTGACAAAATTCAGGGTTATGATGAGGAGATAACTAAAGAGTTTTTTATGTCTTTGAGACCACATTCGAAGACACATGCCACAGTTAGTTTTAGGGGTTTGACCCTAGAACTTACCTTTGAGCTCATTAGTAATTACTGGTCTACCATTGGGGCTCCCTTGGAGCAAGGAGGAGAGATCATTGGGACAAGTTGCTAAGAAAACATTTTTTCTGCCTGAGGAGCATCTTGTAGAAGAAAAAAAGGGGGTTAGAAGGACAAGCTTTCCACCTCTCTAGAGCGAAGTTAGTTATCAAATAATGAAGTATATCACATGTGAAGGGAGGTTTAGCATCATTTATGGATACCATTTCAGGTTGCTACATGAATTAAGGTATGGGATGGACTTGCCTCCAGCCAAGAAACTGAGCATCCCATATTTCCTTCTTCAGTCCTTAATTGAATGTGGTACAAAGATAAAAGAAGGGGTCCCAGATCAGTTGGCCCACCATGGGCTCATCAAACTGCTGGTGGAAGATGCTTTACACATCTATACTGTCCCCATATCTTGGGAAACCTTCAAAAATATGTCCAGGGATGATAATGTTAGAACTTTGGCTGAGAACATCACCCCATGTAGCAGTGAGGAGGGGGAGAAAATTGAAGAAATTGAGAAGGATAAGGATGAGGGAGCACATGAAATTCAAGCAGAGGGAAAAACAGAGGAAGAACAGAAAGAAAAAGAAGAATTTGGCAAGACTGATGAGCCTAAAACAGAGAAAGAGACAACAACAAAAACAACGAAGGAAAGGAGGACACATATTGGAAAGGGAAAGGCCAAGAAGGCCCAAAAGAAGGCTGCCACAGCCAAAGTAGGCACCCAACAAGAAAAAGGAAAGACACACCCTGAGATATCAGTAACACAGACAGAAATAGTGGACACAGAGATTTCTACAGGAAGTGAAGGAAAAGAACAGCAGGAAGAGAAATCCCCTGAGACGTTGGCAAGGGAGGCAGTAGCTATGCTTGCTGCATTAAGCACACCTATAAAACAAAAAGGAAAAAAAGAGAGGCAAACCTCCATGTACTTTAAAGTGAGGAGAAGCACAAGGATCAAAGTGGGCAAACCCCAGCCACAATCAAAGGAACCAATTGTCATTGAGGACACAACCACTAAACAGAAGGAAGAGTTTCCTTCCAAGATATCTATCACCTATGAAAGATGAAGCCCAAAAACCTCCACATGGAAAGAGAGAATTAGGATGATGGACTCAAAGGCAACTCTACAGGAAGTTGAAACATCTCTACAGGAAACTCTAGCTAAGTTAAAAGAGACTGAGAAATTGGAGGAGAAGGCAACCAAACAATCATAGGGAGAAGAAAATACCGAGGAGATACTGGAACCAAGCCCTCAGCCTAGCTTGGGCTCATATTACAACCTGTTAGAAGGTGGGAAGATCATCCCACAGAAGTTTGTTGTACCACTTTTCTTTGCATTAGAGCAAGAACGGGTTAGGACTCACACTTGGATGAGGATTTCCAAATCCAAGGGTGTTGCAGACATAGGCCACCTGGAAGAACAACTAAAAGAATCAAGGAAAGAGTTGGCCATGGTGAGGTACATAGAAAGCAGTAAAAGAGCCAAATTACAGGAGGAGAATGAATTGCTAAAAAAGAAGTTGCAGCTACAGGAGGGTCATAAGGAAGATAGGCCGTCCATTTTGGGAGAAGAACAACAGCAAGAATGACCTCCAGCAGACAAGGAAACAACTGAGAAACAACAGAGAGAAGAAAAGTTGCAAGTTGATGTTGAGTTGCTGAAAAAACTGCTGCAAGAAAAGGAGTCTCAGGCAACAGAAGAAATATAGGGTTTAAAACATTAGTTGCAAGAAAAAGAGGCCCAAATGGCCTGCATGGCTAGTTGGGCAGTAGAAGCCTTACAATGTAGGAAACTTGCTAAATCCTATGCCTTATATCTTAAATATTAATGGTTGCAATTTCAAATTAACACATTGGCCCAAAGGGGCACCATTCCATTTCAGAATTACAATCAGTTTATGTATCTGTGTGACAATAACTCAGCTGAAGACAAGGCCAAGTTAGCAGAATTCTATTTACACAACTTGGCACTTCCAAACATGAATCTATGGGACCCCAATGCTACATTGGGAGATGTGCAAATCATGGCCATGGCTTCTTGGTTAAACCATGAGGAAAAGAGGGCAACAAAAATTCAGAAAGTTATGGACAGGGAGATAAGAGAGCCACTCATGATCAGGGCAGAACCAGAAGATCCCTCAGCTTTAGTATATGCCCATCAACACCTTGCCAACAATGCTTAGGTTATCCCAGACTACGTTGAAAGGCAAGCTCAAGCCATTGCTTACTTTGAAGACATGGAAAGACTGGTTGGTGATAACTGCATTCATGCTTGCACAAGGAGATGGAACACATTGTCCCACAGTCTGAAAATAAGAGAGTACCACTCCGCAAAAAGGATGAGGGAGGCTTTGGCCAGAGTACCACTTTATAAACAGTCAATGAAAAATCTGAAGGCCAACTGGATTGGCCTAACGTTCAGTCCTCCATTGCTTTTGGACTACTAGAAGGGGTCAAAGAAGAAGAAGAACACAGGCAATGGGAGGAAGTAGAGAGAAAAGTAGGGTTTCATGACTGAGAAGAGAACATCACCTCGGAAGCCTGGTGTTTAGTCAATTTAACGTCTTAAATTGCTCTACATAAATTATCAATCCGGGTATCGTAAACTGATGAAGTGTGGTGCACTATATGTGCTTAGTTAACCTCTTTCTTACTTCGTTGTTTTATAAAGTTATAATGTTCAACTCTTCCTAACCTTCTTCTTTCAACATATAGTACTATGTTAAGCATGATTAGAAATAAGTCCAAAAAGTAATCAAGCTCTAAGGTGACAAGTAAGAAAAACCACTTTAAAGACCAGTTATAATGTTCAACTCTTCCTAACTCCCTGCTTCAACATATAGTACTATGTTAAACACGATTAAGAAGTAGTTAGAAATAAGTCTAGAAAGTAATCAAACTTTAAACTTGTAAAGAAAGAGCTTGAAAGGAATAACTTGAAATGAAACTGAAAGCAAAGCATAAAAACCACTTTCTAATGGCACTAGACACCATTCATGCTGCTGCAAATAAAAGAAATAAGAAAATCACTTCAAGGACTGATGATAATGGTTATCTCTTCCTAACTCCCTGCTTCTACCACATAGTACTGTGTAAAACACGATTAGGAAGTAGCTAAAGACAATTCCAAGAAATGATAAAAACTCTAAATGACAAATTATAACACTACTATGCCTTTTCCATCATACTGCTTCCTACATACATGATTATGTGTAACAAGTGGAAAAAGAATTAGTGCTACAAGCCAAGACTACTTCAAAACAAGCTGCAATTCATTAGTATTCGGTTCTCTTAAAGATAAATAATTCATGATAAAGAGACCATAAATTAGTTAGCATACAACTTGTAAAACTAAACTAAAAGTAAGCTAGAAAATCAAAGTAAAGGCAACAACTTTGAATCTGTCAACTGAAAATACCATCAGATATAAAGCAAATACAACAAAGACGCACAACCCCGGGAGAAAATAAAATGCAGTAATTCAAACTGTACAAGGCAGGGGCCCCCTTCTACCTATGAAATCAAAGCAAAATTAAACACACTTGCATAAATTAAAATTGCATGAATGAAAATCTAATCTACCTTACATTCTACAAAGCAATATTTACAAAATGAAATCTAATCTACTTACATCCTAATATGCTCCATGACATCTACTTCACATCTCCTTCCATGTTGAGAACATCAAAGCTTTATTCAATTTCTTCAAAAGTGCAAAGTACAACAAAGCTCTCCAAAGCTTTCAAAAGCCATGGGACTAACAAACTAAAAGGACTAAGAAAAGACTAAAGGAAAGACCAAAGAGAGACTAACTAATGAAGGAGAGAGACCTCCTATTTATACAAAAAGATGAGAGCCATCTCATTAATGATAATCCATGAATCTCTCCCTCTACCTCTAGAGTCCTAATCAAAATAGGAACTAATAAGACACATGTCTTTTAGAGTTACAATACAATTAGGAGATGTGACACATATCCTCATGATCCCATGATTCTTTCCAACCAAATTCGAATTTGGCCTTAGAGTGCCACATAAGGGTCTTCTAGAAGTCTCCTTTCAACCTACACATGTCAACAAACTCAACCCATTTGTTAGGTATAAGCATATGCACATTATTTTCTAATGTTTAACCACAAATTCACTTAAAAAGCTTAGAAATAATAAATATTGGAAAAACATAAAGGTAGCCCAATGATAATGAAAGTGGGATGAATGTGGTGACATAGCAGTGAAATGTAGGTGAAATGGAGGTGATATAATGGACATAATAGTGAAAGTGTAATGGAAATGAATGAAATTTTCAAGACTCAACATACCCCCCAACTGAAGCTATTGCATGTCCTCATGCAACATATATTACATTGACTCTTTTGATCCTTGAGCTTTGGCTTAACTTTGCATGATATCATTTGATAATTTCATATTTCTACAAAGTGTTTTACTTGAATTGCAACATGGTTGGTTCTTGTGTTACAACCATTTTTTTTTTGTTGCCTTCTATTTTGATCTTTGAACTTTGCATAATGATATTTTGATTATTGTTGCAAAGTATATCTTTATTGGATTGCATGATGGTTGGTTCTTGTGTGACAACCATGATTTTGTTTGTATCCAATTTATCCTTTAAGCACTTTTTCAAAAGCCATTGTATGCTCATAATAGCAATGTAATAATTAATATATGTTGGAAGTATGTGAGCTCTTGAATATGTTATGGACATGGAAAGATATGAATATGAATGTATTCCCCCCCCCAACTGATGGTATTGGCAATTTTATGCAATGAGGAAGAGAAATGTTTTTCCAACAATTATCATTCTAGCTTTTTATGGAATTCTATGGTTAAAAGTTAGAAAATGCCGTACCTTCACTTACCCTTTGGAATGGATGAGTTGTATGTGTGGTGGCTGAAAACTTCTGATCATATTCTTCTTCAAGTGGCTGATCAAGAGGAGTCATGGATAGAGAGATAAGATGAATTTTTATTGCTTCTACTAAAACTTGCTGAATCTGCTCCAAAATGCTGAAAATAATAGTCTTCATGTCTTCAAAACTCATTGGCACAATTCCTACTATGTGAAAAGATGTTCTGATGTCGAACATAGTAGGAAATTGTTGGCTTAGTGGCCATTAATGGATGCCGCTAGTCAACACGAGATCTCTCACCATTGATGACAATGAGAGTCAAGATGCCCAAACACATCTTGCTAGGTACGAATGAATTTGCTGATGTCGAGTCACCTAGAAGATCTAACGAACAAGGGACATTAATGTATTCCCATTGTTTGTCAGCATTAGGACTTGCCATTAAGGCATGCAAGTCTCAAGGTGTTTTTACAAAGAACTTAGACTCAAAGGACTATGGACTCAATAATTTGCATTGAAGCAGGACTTATTTGCGGAATGAAAATGACAAGGAATGGAAAGTGAAAATGGTAATGGAGAACATAAATGACAATGGGCAATAAGCATGTGAATGAGCCTTTTGCTTTTATTGGTGGGTTATGAATGGACAAAAAGAGATGGAAAGTGTATGTGAATGAAAATGGAGTGGAATGAGGTGAATGGTTTATTATGAAGTATGGATGTGATGGAGACAATAGTATCTGAAGGTTTTTCAAGTGTTTGGATCTGATTTTGCATCAGCTTATTTCCTCTTTGTTTTTGATCATCCTCTTATGAAACAAATTGGTCTCTTAGAGAGATACCATTCTCTTGTAGTCATTTGTCCTTCCTCTTGGAACCTGCAAAAAAACTAATACTTCTTCTGCAATGGAATGTAAGATTATCAAAGGAGAGAGGTGATCAATCTCTCTAGTTATGATATTTACACACAAAACTAAGAATTTGTATTAATGAAACAAGTTCTCAAAGGAAAAAATCAAAAGAATTTATACCTGCTTTGGAATAAGTGCCTCAAGTTGATGTTGCTTCTTTTCAGCAATTTATTTCATTATTTGCCATTTCAAACTCTAATGATATATTTCTCATTGTATAGATCTTGTTGAGATCTTTCCAATGGTACTTAAATCATCAAAATCTGATTTTGTATGAGAAAGATAGGCTGATTTGAACAATGAGGTTTTTCTGGCTGCGGAATTGAGGAACAGCTCTGTAGCTAAAAATCTTGAATAAAAAGTTAGCCATTCAATTTTCATTATCAGTCCAAAATTAATCAATACCTTCAGAAAAGTGAGAAAATAACTTGTTCATTTCATTGATTCAAAATTATTATTTTTTCCTTGACATGCGGCGACTTAGTGTGGCGACTTTATGATAACACCCAATTTGACTTCCCTTTGACCGGGGTCTTTTTCATCAAATTTGACCGAATGAATAGGACACCATCCATGTACTGACATTTCCCTAGCTACCCATGTGACCTGTTTTGCCTGATGACACCTACAACCTAGAGTTTAACAAAACAGCTGCGGAATCGCTGAATGGCTGCGGAAAGTGCAGAGTGTAGAAAGTGCTGTGAAATGGAGTGGCTGTGTGCGTGGAAGAGAAAAAAATGTGCCCCTTCAAGACAACTAACACGGTTCAGCTCTGCCAAGCTTTGTTTGAGCTGCAATTAACTGATTTGACTTTCGCTTCAAATAAATCACTTGAGTTTGACGTTTTTTCAGCAAAGCATGTGAGGTGTATGGTATGTAGCTCATTCATACTGATATTCTCCATATTTTTCAGTTTACTAGGCTTATGTAGCACACAAAATCACTGCCTAGTGAGTAACACAGATAGCCTATTATCTATGAGTGAATTCCTGATCATCAGTTTAAATGAATGCTATCAGTCAACGTATGGTGTTGTAGTAATGACTGAACCAAATATTGATGGGAGCTTAGGCTACGCTGTGCTGCATAATAGTTTTTTTTTTTTTAACATGCTGCACCAACATATATCAACGTAATGAACCATGCAATTTTAAGGTTTGCAACACATGAGTCAAACGTGTCCATTCAAACGCAAAATCATCCATTGCCTATGACAGAATCACAGCACACTCAGCATCATGATTTGGATGCATCGGTCACGTCTCAAGAGTATAACTATAATTAGGCTTTGAACAACAGCACATAGATAACTCCTATTTGGATTTCTCCTCCTCAGACACACGGAGTTAGTTTAATTAATCAAACTATCAGTGAATAACTCACGTTTTTCTTCACGCGGCGGCAAAAAAGAGGCTCCAAAGAACTGAAGATTTCTCCCAGACCGCCACGAATTTTCTCAAACGGTTTCTGGGTTATCTAATTTACCCACTTGGCAAAAAAACCCATGTTTTAGTTTTTTGAAATTCGTCTCTGTTTGGGAGAATTGAAGGTGTGAAGTTTGACATTTTTCTGCTGTTTACGTTTTTCTCTGAGTTAATTTTTTCTGTTCTGCACTTTTGATGAATTGCTGCGTTCGGCTTTTTGGGAGAATAGGCTAAGACCAAGGCGCATATCCCTCATGAAGACTCAACAACTGGATCTCAGTTATCTTCTTTCTAGTGTTGGATGACTAAAATGGAGCAGCACAAAGATACGACAACAAAACGTTCACACAAATGGGCCTGTTCTAGATGACATTTTGTTGGCGGATCCTCAGATTTCAGATGCAATAGAGAAGGAACTATACATCGTCAAATCTCTGGTTGTGAAGCTATATATCCACTAGGTTCATGGCCGTTGGAATTTCCTTTTTGATACGAGTCATAACTTATTGTTTTGGCTATAATGCTGGTATTAAAGGTGATGTCTGTGGGAAAAAATTTAGCGCAGATTTCCAGCTAATGTTCAGACTACTCAAACTCTTTCTATTCCTTGGATTTTTCATACATAACCCAGCAAGCCCATGCATGATTGAAGAGAGTTTTGAGCCCAAATTGAAACCACACATGACAACAAAATCCACCACTGAATCCAAATGGACCAAAGCTTGATCAGGGAGGCAGATTTTTTTTTTTTTTTTTTTTTGAAGCCACAATGAAAAATAGGAATGGAGACAGCCATAGATTGCTTTTCTCTTTTTTTTTCTTCTCTGAAATTGTAAATTTTTTTATAAAAAGGATTAATGATTTTCAATTTCAGGCAGCAAATACTTCAAGAAAAACATGTTAAAAACAAGACTTTGACTGAGGTCCTAGGCTGGTTTTTCATCGATCTGAGCTGGGTGACTAAGATAGGATCCATGTCGGGACAATTCTAGAGATGCCCATGTGGTCGGTTTTTTCATTGGATGCCTGTAACCCGCTAAACCTTGAAACAACTGCGGAATTGTCAGATGGCTGCGGAATCATGGCAGTTTCTGCAGCTAAGTGGCAAAACCTTATTTGAACAAGATACAATGTTTTGAAGACCACTACAAAGCATAACCAGACAATTTTGGACAATTTGAACCTATCAAAGCACTTGAGTTTCATTTTTTCATTTTTTTTTTTTATTGAATCAATTGAAGTGATGAAGTTTATTTTGTCTCCTATTATTTTTTTTATTTTTATTTTTTTAACAATTCTTTTTCTGATCCTCCAGATCACACAGAGTGCAGGAGGAGAGCATACTCAAGAATTATTATTTTGTCTTTTTTTTACTTAACAATCCTTTTTCTGATCCTCTAGATCACACAAAGTGCAGGAGGAGAGCATACTCAAGGATTATTAATTTTTTTTTTCAGATGTAAGAAATAAGGTCTCCTAATTACACTTCCCCGGCAACGGCGCCAAAATGTTTAGTCAATTTAACGTCTTAAATTGCTCTACATAAATTATCAATCCGGGTATCGTAAACTGATGAAGTGTGGTGCACTATATGTGCTTAGTTAACCTCTTTCTTACTTCGTTGTTTTATAAAGTTATAATGTTCAACTCTTCCTAACCTTCTGCTTTCAACATATAGTACTATGTTAAGCATGATTAGAAATAAGTCCAAAAAGTAATCAAGCTCTAAGGTGACAAGTAAGAAAAACCACTTTAAAGACCAGTTATAATGTTCAACTCTTCCTAACTCCCTGCTTCAACATATAGTACTATGTTAAACATGATTAAGAAGTAGTTAGAAATAAGTCTAGAAAGTAATCAAACTTTAAACTTGAAAAGAAAGAGCTTGAAAGGAATAACTTGAAATGACACTGAAAGCAAAGCATAAAAACCACTTTCTAATGGCACTAGACACCATTCATGCTGCTGCAAATAAAAGAAATAAGAAAATCACTTCAAGGACTGATGATAATGGTTATCTCTTCCTAACTCCCTGCTTCTACCACATAGTACTGTGTAAAACACGATTAGGAAGTAGCTAAAGACAATTCCAAGAAATGATAAAAACTCTAAATGACAAATTATAACACTACTATGCCTTTTCCATCATACTGCTTCCTACATACATGATTATGTGTAACAAGTGGAAAAAGAATTAGTGCTACAAGCCAAGACTACTTCAAAACAAGCTGCAATTCATTAGTATTCGGTTCTCTTAAAGATAAATAATTCATGATAAAGAGACCATAAATTAGTTAGCATACAACTTGTAAAACTAAACTAAAAGTAAGCTAGAAAATCAAAGTAAAGGCAGCAACTTTGAATCTGTCAACTGAAAATACCATCAGATATAAAGCAAATACAACAAAGACACACAATCTCGGGAGAAAATAAAATGCAGTAATTCAAACTGTACAAGGCAGGGGCCCCCTTCTACCTATGAAATCAAAGCAAAATTAAACACACTTGCATAAATTAAAATTGCATGAATGAAAATCTAATCTACCTTACATTCTACAAAGCAATATTTACAAAATGAAATCTAATCTACTTACATCCTAATATGCTCCATGACATCTACTTCACATCTCCTTCCATGTTGAAAACATCAAAGCTTTATTCAATTTTTTCAAAAGTGCAAAGTACAACAAAGCTCTCCAAAGCTTTCAAAAGCCATGGGACTAACAAACTAAAAGGACTAAGAAAAGACTAAATGAAATACCAAAGAGAGACTAACTAATGAAGGAGAGAGACCTCCTATTTATACAAAAAGATGAGAGCCATCTCATTAATGATAATCCATGAATCTCTCCCTCTACCTCTAGAGTCCTAATCAAAATAGGAACTAATAAGACACATGTCTTTTAGAGTTACAATACAATTAGGAGATGTGACACATATCCTCATGATCCCATGATTCTTTCCAACCAAATTCGAATTTGGCCTTAGAGTGCCACATAAGGGTCTTCTAGAAGTCTCCTTTCAACCTACACATGTCAACAAACTCAACCCATTTGTTAGGTATAAGCATATGCACATTATTTTCTAATGTTTAACCACAAATTCACTTAAAAGGCTTAGAAATAATAAATATTGGAAAAACATAAAGGTAGCCCAATGATAATGAAAGTGGGATGAATGTGGTGACATAGCAGTGAAATGTAGGTGAAATGGAGGTGATATAATGGACATAATAGTGAAAGTGTAATGGAAATGAATGAAATTTTCAAGACTCAACACCTGGGATGTCAGAGAGGCAGTCCAAACAATCAAAGATGATGAGCTGGATTAGTTGCTCAGAGTATGAGCAACACATTCAACAGGGGGGGATGATGAGCCCCAAAAATGGGTAACTTTATGGGCTCATTTTGCTTATTATTCTCAATTAATCCACCATTCTTCATAGTTTTATGCATGATTTTGAATATATTTATGTTAATTGAATGAATGAGAATAGTCACTTGATCACAAAGTCTAATACGTGCTTATTGCAGATTTTTGGACATCTTTTGGACCAAGGTCAAGCATTAATGAGCAAGTTGATAGCCAAATACGAAGGAACAAGGCTGAGGATTTGTAGGAAGGGTGTCTCCTGCACTAAATCACCCCTTCCTCGAGTTCTCCACCATCAGCTTGGAGTTCAATAGCCCACCAAAGATGATTTCAAGGGGCAGCCGAGCAGGTTTTGTGAAGTGGCTGATTAACTGCAGTTTTGAGCAGCCAAGCTCCTAAAGTTAAGGAGGACTATTGGGAGTCCTCGTGTTGCATAAGTAGGAAGGCTTCAAGCCTTGGTAGTTTAGCTATTGAACAGTTGTTTTTCGCACTTTAGTGCAACTTTGCATTTCAGCTCATTTTCGAGCTCTTGCTGTAAACATTTTTGTGACATGATTATTTTTTGAGTAATGGAGATGAATTTCGCTTTGCATGAACTCTGAGATTTCTTAGGAGGCTGTATCTCTTGGGGTTGGGCCCAACCCAAGTGCAAGTACCTCCTTTGTGTACTTTTATGTGTTTTTCTTGCATTCATAGAATAATTTATGTTATTTAGGTTAAAATCTTGCTTTGTTACTTAGGTTGTTTTTGATGATTAAGATAGTTTTATGCTTCAAGTTGATTTGACAGTTTGGTGACAGAAAATATCTGCAAAAAAGGCCATCAAGTAGTCCTCGATCTCATCTCTCCCTCCTTGGGACCATGAGCTGAGACCAAGGCATACTTGCTGCCACAAAAACACTGTTTTTGCCTTTCAATGCAATTGCTAGTGTTAGATTTTAAGTTGGAAAAGTTGATATCAGTTGTGCTTGCATGTTTAGATCTATTCTTGCTTAGTTTCCATAGCTATCTTGCATGATTTCCTGTCTATAAACTTCTGTTCATCATGTTTCTGGTTTTTAGGTCAGATTAGGTCAAAATAGATAGATCTCTATTTTTTTCAGTCTTTGTTTGATCAGTTTTGGAAAATAGTGTGCAAAGCACCTGTAATACATCCCTACCTACCCTTCCTTCACCATACAACCTGTTCTAGTCCCCGATCCAAGATTCCTTCCCTTCATTGGCCACACTTTCCCAATTTGCCCTAATTTCTACATTCCTATGCAACATTGCTGCCTCCATCCTTGAACAAATTCAACCACCTTCATCACTCCTTAGCTTCATTTACTAGGTCCTAGACCCCTTAACATCCTTATCCATCCTTCATTGGCTAGACTTTCCCACCGCTTTTCCACCATCAACCCTTCCTGTTGGACTTCCTGTAGAACTTCCTATAGAACCCCTGCAAACTTCCTATAGAAGTTCACCCGAGCAGTTTTTCGAGATCTGACCACTGTGGAATTCTCTAGAAGGGTGCGAGGGACCCCTTAGGCCCTCTTCTCACCTTCCCAACCTCCTGCAAGCGCCCACTCCATTTCATTTCGCCAATCAACCTCTACACAATCAAAAATAGTTAAAGCACATGCATAATAATTCTGCAAAATTACTCAAAAATACAAAAAGATGATTTTTCTATATTTTCCTTCAGAAATAGCTTAGACACATGCATTTTACCTTTCCAAGAGTCAATGGCATCCATTTCAGCAACTTTCATCTCTTTTCTTTCACCAGGAGGGTTAGTCGGTAAAACTAGGGTTTGCTAGGGTTTGCATTTTCTTTCAACTTTCAGCTTCTTTCTACAGTTAGATTAGCCTCTCTTGAGTTAGCTTTCATCCATCACAGTTAAAAGCTTTTTCGAAGAGCTCATAGAAGTTGGCTTAAGCTCCTAGCGGACTTTTGCTAGCTGATCAAGTGACAGCCTGCAGCAAGAGCTAGTACTTGTGCATACAACACCGTCGCTTCCAAGTTTGTTACGAACTACCGGGTTGATAAAAGTAAAGAAGGGAGTCCCAGGAGTTGCAACATCATTGCTGCAATACTGGAGCCCACCACAACCTGTGAAACCAACTGAAGTTTTAGACCATTAAACCCACATATGCTCCCTTGATATGGACAAGCATGCATTCAAGAGGCTCTGGACGCTCCCACAGCATGGGTATGCATGTATCCAAGGAATGTTCTGCCTAGTGTTGTGTTTGTGTCTCTAGGATTTGAGCCACTTTTTCAAGCTCAAAGCCCAAATCACTACCCATAACTCAATGACACTTTCTAAAATGGATTTACACAACATAACAATGATGCATTTGCGAAAAAAAGGACAAGGTCTAGACTGAAACCCTACTAGCCATGACAAAAAATTTCGTTGAACATGTCACAAATGTGTAATCTATAGGTGTAGACAACAAATCTAAGCATAGGGGTCTCATACTTATCTGAGAATTGCTAAGAATCATTTTTCCCTTATATCATTTGCTTCATTATCATCTATCAGGTCATAGATACATTATTCATTCATTTACAAATGAAAACATGAGGAGAGCCATACATCATCACTGTTGTAAAACATGTTTATAACCACATATTAACAACAGAAATATCAAGGATACATCAGCCATAATACACCATTACATTTACACATAAGATATCAAGGAAAGAACCTCTTATTAATGAATGCAAAAGCCACCCCGAGATGGTACTACCACGTTCCATCTGACCATAGAATGGCTAAGCCAATTCTCTCTTCAACCATTCACCCCCCTGCCATATTCCAAGCATGAATGTGGAACTCAAACCAAAAGAACGAACTAGGGCCTCCTGAGGCTAAACCACCTCACCCTCATCAATAGAAACCAGGCTTTACCAGAATCCGTCCTGGATCAAAAGGCCAACACAATAAACATGTAATAATAGGATTTACCATGATCTCCACCTGATCACTAGGCCAAAACAAGCATGGATGCCACATATTTATCCACTTACATCATGAGGAATTTCCATGTCTCCTAGTCTCTCAAGATTTACTGTAATCCACTTTCCGATCTAGGGATCACTAGGCCTTAAACTGAGACTCAACCCTCTAGGCCTTATCGTATATCCCACCATTCATTAGCAAGGATTCCTAGGTCTAATCAAGGGAAACCACCTCTAGGATTTATAGTATATCCTGACATTCACCGACAAGGATTCCTAGGCCCACTAAGGCACAAAATACTTGGCTTCAACACAATGTATAGTCTAGTTCATGGGCCACTAGGCCAGTGGCTTTACCGCAATCCATAGTCTGATTTAGGGATCACTAGGCCATGTGTTCTTTATTTCAGAGATCCACCTCACTCAGCTTCAAATCCATCCGACAATCCAACTCAACCAAAACATGAGAACCCCATCACACCATGGCTATCTGGAAATGGCAAGGCTAGGCTGAAAAAATTATCACACTTGGAAAAACCCATGGCATCATAGCAAAGAACCACATGCAATACCATGCATTCAAAATCTAGCAAGGAATACACACATGCAAATCAATACCTGCAAAGAATCATGTTGTAGATGCTTGATCCTACTCTTCCTTGCTTGCTCCTTGCTTCCTCTTGCCTTCTTTTCCTTTCTTGATCTAATGCCAAAGTGCTCCAAGAAAACTCTAACTGTCCAAGAGTAAGAGAGAGAGAGAGAATAATGAGAGAGCTCCAAAACTGAACTGAAAAAAGGTTACAAATTGATCCTCATAAGCCTTTTTATCAACTAGGCCTCTATTTTCTTTAATTTCCTTCATTTTCCTCCTCACATGCAACCTATGACCTTTCACCTTCCTTTTCTCTTAATTTCCATAATTATAAAAAATAAATGTGCCAAAAATTCCATTTTGCCTTTCCAAAGCCTTTTCTAATTTCCTTATCTATAGTAAACCAAATGAACACCCACAGTAGGATGCCTTACCCAACATTCGGCTTGGAATAAGTGCCCCATCTACTGTGGTTATTTATTTTTTCCTTTATTAACTTTTATTACATGGAATTTTCATCAGGGTTGTTACAGGACACTCCCCCTTAGGGGACACCATCCTCGGTGTTCAAAAACACCTATACCTCAGCAAAACCTACTGAAAATAAAACATATTGCCCATGGAGCTTTATAAGATAGCTCGATGCAATATTTACAATGATCACCCAGCTGAAAAGAAAACCAACATGAAAACATAACAACTATAATGACATGACACCCATACCGCTTATTGGAGATTTATAACATGGCTCATGGTAATATTTACATCCATAGACATATGTACATATACCAAACATCACCCAAACATGTACCAAAACATATATTAAATACATATACCAAAAAATTCTCTCAACCAACGAATAAGGAAGGACACATAGCCCGCATCTGGTCCGTCATCTCCCATGTAGCTTCATCGGGCCAAAAGCCACTGCACTTTAACCTGCTCTCGGTTTCAGAGCATGAGCACCTTTTCTCTGCAATATACATTGAGGCTCTGACTGAAATTATCCATATGGTTCCACCTGCAATACATATTAGTCAATCAAATGATCAACATCCTTAACATACTTCTTAAGCAATGACACATGGAAAAACATCATGTACTTTTACTGTCAAAGGCAATGCAAGTTGATAGGATACTGGCCCAATCCTATCAATAATCTTGAATGACCCACAAAACTGAGGTGCCATCTTGGCACATGATCCAATCCGCAAAGGGCTTTTCTTCGGTTTGATGCACAAGCATACCTATTCCCCAACTTGGAACTCCTTGAACAACATGTTCTAATCTACATTTCTCTTCTGCCTATCATGCGCTGCCTTTAGATTCTTCTTGATTACCTGCATTTCCTACTCCATGTCTACCAACATGTCTGGTCCAATCAACACCCTGTTAACTAGATCACTCCAATTGATGGAAGTATTACAATTCTGCCCACGTAAAGCCTCAAATGGACTCATCTTTGAAGATTCCTGATACCCATTTTTGTACGCGAACTCTACCAGTGGAAAGTACTCTTCCCACTTTCGTTGTTGATGTATCATGCACATCCTCAATATGTCCTCCAATATCTTGTTGACCCTCTTAGTCTATCCATCAGTCTGTGGATGATAAGTTGTACTGATGGCCAACTTTGTTCCCAAACCTGCAAATAACTCCTTCCAAAACTTGCAAGCGAACTTTTCATCCTTGTCTGACACAATCTTTGTTGGAACAC
The DNA here is from genome assembly GCA_031772625.1 of Pinus tabuliformis. Taxonomy (NCBI): domain Eukaryota; kingdom Viridiplantae; phylum Streptophyta; class Pinopsida; order Pinales; family Pinaceae; genus Pinus; species Pinus tabuliformis. The sequence goes on along the minus strand of CM062818.1, from coordinate 200,245,935 downwards.
CATGCAATTTTACCACATGTCTGATGAAGACCTATGTTATGTCACTCGCTAAGAATGTAGACTTCACTGGAATGAAGTGTGCAACCTTTGCCAATCTGTCCACCACAACCATGATGGAATCATGTTGTATCACTGTCCTCGGTAATCCTATGATAAATTCCATGGAAATGACCTCCCATTTCCATCCTAGAATTGCAATCGGTTGTAGCAGTCCACCTGGATGCCTACACTTTACCTTTACTTGCTAAAAGTCCAAGCACCTAGCTACAAACTATGCTACATCCTTCCTCATATTCGACCAATAATAAAACTTCTTCACTACAGTCAATGTCTCTTGATATCCTGGGTGACCTGAATATTCTTTCGTATGAAAATCCATGAATATCACCTTCTTGAGCCCACTGTTGTCTGGCACATATATCCTGTCTCTAAATCTGATCAATCCATCCATCGTGAGATAATAGTCCACGTCATGTGCACCTGCACCTATATCCTACTGCAGCCTATGCAAAATATCCATATACCTAACATCCTGTTGACTTGCCTGCAAGATCATATCCTATAGATCTATCCCATAGGAATTCATATTTGTTATATGATTTACCCATATCCGCCTACTAAGATAATTTGCGACCCTCTTCTCCTTTCCTTTGATGTATCTGATCTCAAAATCAAACTCACTGATCATGGCAAACCATCTAGCTTGCCTGACATTCAGATTCGGCTAGTCAAATAGATACCTCAACCCACTGTGATCACTCATCAATACAAACTTCCTGCCAAGAAGATAGTGCCTCCACATCTTCAATGCATGTATGATCGTTGATAGCTCAATATCATGCGTTGGATAGTTCTAATCATGATCATTCAGTTTCTGTGACTCATAGAACACTACATGTCCTTCCTGCATAAGGACTCCACTAAGTCCTCCCTTACAAGCATTTGTACATACTACAAACTCTTTGTGTGGATCTGTGATCTTTAACATTGGTGCATGTGTCAGTAACTGCTTAAGATGCTCAAAACTAGTTTCACATTACTTTGTCCATTCAAACTTCTTACCTTTCCTCCGCAATGATGTAATAGGTGTTATAGCTCTTACAGACAGCCTCAGATTGCTTACAAGAGTAGTGCCTAGGCACATCTAAATTTGTAGTGTCTCAAATGATTCTCAGAAAAGGGAGACCTCACTTATATTCTATATGTATATATAATGGGTTGGTTCATTCACCTAAAGGAGTAAGACATGAATTTATGGTACTTATTCATATATACAAATCTCATAAATATGCATAAAATAGTGGAGGCCAAGCATTTCAAGGACTTAAAGTGTAATGAGCTTTTGTCGAGAAATGATAGAGGATAAGGAGAAATGGAAACTCATTACATAGATTTTAAAGCATCAAAATTTTATGCTTAACACATAGATCTTGGAACCTCAATAATTTTTATACTTATCTGAGTCACAAGTAGATATCATGGACATAAAAGAGGATGGGTGTTATGGTTCACGAAGAGCAAATTTTAAAGATATAATTTCAATAATCCATACAGGCACTAGCATAAATAATGTTGATACAAATGAATCTGTGAGGAACTTACAGGCACATGCATAACATATTGATACCAACGAATTTGTGAGGAAGTTTTGAAATATTTATAACCGCTATGTTTGCATGAATTCAGAGAAGAAACATGAACATAATGGGTTTTAACAGAGGGATAACATATTGTAATACTTGAAGGGGGAATCACCACCATTTCCTTCATATTCTGGAAAATATGTATTGTAAAGCTATATAGCCTAAAAATAACATGTAGTGTTTTCTTTAGAATTTCTGAACCTTTGTTAAGTCTTGCTTCCCCCTATTTATTCTGGAGAGGGAAGCATGGACTTTCATTACAGCAAGAATATCTTCATCCAAGACTCAACTGTCAAGTTGACTATTTGTCTCGGACGGGATGGCTCTAAGGCCAAAAAGCATTACAGAATTAATTTCCTCATTCAAGAGAGGCATGTTTCAGGACAAAAATAAGTAAACAATCAGACAAAAAAGTAAATGAAATATCTTTGTGCCCGTCCTGTGATTGCCTCTGCTTCAAGCTGTAATTTTCTCATGGTATGACCTCATGTGCTCCCCAGTTGTCCCCTATCACCTTTGATTTCACTACTTGATCCGTTCATCCTTGAAAGTTGTAAATGGGCGACAGCGATTTTGTGCTACGGTTCTGAAGTAGAGGGTCTCAAGGTGATACTTTGTCTTTATTTTGTATGGGACACCATGCTTGAGAATTAAATCCTCTCGAGCTCCTAAGTCTCTTTCCACTCCTGTCAGTGTTAACCCTGATTCAGTGTCACAATGGGCCTTTTTGAACTAGCCGATACCAGTTTTTTTATGTACCACCTATTTCCCTTAAAGCCACAGCTGCTGACCCATCACACCCTTAAAGTTCTATACCACATTATCGGGCATCACTACATCGGGGCTTTTCCTCTTTAAAACATCATGGAACAACGAGCTCTAATGCCCCTTGGCTCCCTTTGGGTATAGCCCCTTTCGGTGTTCTCTTCATATGACCGGGGGCTTGAACCAGGTGCTTAGCCCAAAGGCACTAGAGCCTTTAAAGCCTGTTCGGGGAGCTTTTTCCTTTAATACTTCGGATCCCTCATACCGGCGATTTTATATGTTTTTCCTTTGAGATCTCCCTTTGACCCTTGCAATCGTCGATCTATCGGATTGGGAGTGTTTGAATATGCATCCTTTGAAAATAGGGGATGAACCTGACAACCCCTTTAAGCCTATCTTATAAAATATCACATCCGAGGAGCTCCCACATATCGCAATCGCAAGCCTTGTGACTAGAGTTGTGACCTTTTACCTTCGTCGATCGTCGATAAGTGGGATTGATGATGTCATCAGTGCCACGTGGCACTTCTTAAGTGGTGATACGTATCACCCAAAAATGGCCCCATAGGACCCATGAAAAATCTTAATCTGCGTGCCATGTGTCCTCTGTACTTCCACGTCATCTCTATACTGCCACGTTATGCTGACATCATCTGCCCCATGGGTTCTTAGGACCAATAGGATTCTGCCATGTGGCCCCCTGGAGAAGAGAGAAAAGGGTCCATTCACCCTTGGTTTTTCCGTGAATTCCTTTGTTAAATAAAGTTGGACCCTCCCCTACTGGTGTATTCCCCCCCACCTGGAATTCCTTAAGAATGGCCTGTTGGGCCCTCCGATCGCCGATTTGCCAGTATCACTGGGTTGCAGGATCGTGGGACTGCAGGACTGCAATATGTAAGATCGCGGGACTATAATATGCGAGATCGTGGGATTTTTCCACAGCTGATATGCCTGACTTATTGCGCCCGGGGCCCTCCGATAAGCTCTTTTCTTTCATTTCAAGGCAATAGAACCCCTGATCTTGACTAGGCCATCTCTTTGATCCAGAAGTCCATTATGGGACTTCTATATACTGTTGGAAAGCTCATTCCAGGAACTATGCAATGGATAGGTTCTGATTTGGCTTTAAGTGCTCCTATGGCATAGAAGATGGCTTCAAACTCCGCTTCTCTTCAGAAACTTTAATAAAATGAAAACTCATCATGCAGTGAGTGACAACATTGGCTCCAACTAGGGACACTGCCTTGCTAGCAAGGTGTTGAGAACCTGCAGACCAATATCTTTCCTTCCATTAGGCATGGAGTCATTTTTAAACAAACTATAATTATGTGCAAATGGATTTTTTAACAAAACTGAAAATTACATATAACAATTACAATAAACACATCGACATTTACAATGGATGTGAGACAGGTACCTCTATTTTTGGAAATAAAGTTTTAGGAACTGACCATTTACCAATAGTTCCAGAGATTCACCATCTAGATTCTCAAGAATGTATGTGTTATTTCCTCTTTCTTCTGCAATCTTGAAAGGGTCGAACCATAGCGGGTCGAATTTTCCATGTTTGCCTTTTTCTTCCCGTCAAACGTCCCAACGGAGAAATAAATCTCCTGATTTAAGTAGTCAATCCTTAGCCTTATTTTCAAACAAGGATTTCATATTTTTTTGGTAATTTGGGAATTTGGTCCCCTTCTGTTCTCTATTCTCATGAAGCTCGACTAGCTGATTTATCCTTCGCATTAAGGCATGTTAGGTCCCTATACTACTAGTGTAACCCCTTATTTTTATTAGTACAACCCTCTTATTATATTGTTGTGCCCATGTAGTCCCCATATTGTTATTATTGTGCCCCATAGAAGCCCACTATTGTTATTATTGTGCCCTTACATTATTATTGTTATGTCGACTTAGATTATATTATGACCCCTTAGACTCCTATATCTAGAAAGGAGATCTTGTTAGTTGTATCATCTAAGAATTGTTCATTTGTGTAATATAAAGGAGGTTTCCCATTGAAGAGGCTTATTTCTAAGGCATTGATCTATCTTTTCTATCTTTGTGTGATCTGGTTTCATAACATTTGGTATCAGAACTTTGGATTCTAGGGTTTCGCTGCTCCAAATGGGTCATCGTGGAATTTTCGCTATAGCTTTTTGTCTACGAAGTTTCAGAAGCTAACAACAAAACCCATTTGAGAAGAAATCGGTCTGAAACTTGGGTCTAAATTTCAGATCTTGTCTCGCTATATTTTCAAAGATATGATCTGAGGAAGTTAGGGTTTTCGCAAGCTCCAGAATTTCAACTCAAACAGGTCATCGTGGAATTGTCGCTATAATATTTTTTCTACGTAGGTTCAGACTTAAAAATTAAAAACTAATTGAACTAAAATCTTGTTGAAGATTGGGTCCAAATTTCCGATCTTGTCTCGCTATATTTTCAGAGATATAATATGAGGACGTTAGGGGTTTTGTGGACTCTCGAATTACATTCTAAATAGGTGACCTTTAGAAACTCATCATAACTTTCTATCTGAGCATTAGATTGAAATTTTGTAAGAATTTATAGAAGGATGACAAACTGTATTTTTCTGTGTATATTTTTCAGATCCTAAGGTTGAAACAATGACATGTGGAACTTCGTACAAGTGTGCTCTACTGAACCAGTCTGTAATCAGGTCATCGTGGGAGATTTGACATAACGCTTCCTTTCATAATCCAATCTTGATAATACTTACGGGTTTAGAAAGAGAATGCAGAGGGCTAATGTATAACAAAATATTAAAACTTGGAGATCTGAAATTACAGAGTTACAGTCGTTTCGAGATCGAGCTCCTAAAATCAAGAAAATGTGATATGAGGAAGTTTGATGGCAAGGATCCGGTAAATTGGATACTACAAATGGAGAAATATTTTGATCTACATGAGGTGCAACTATTAAAAAAGGTACATATTGCATCTTCATATTTAGAACCGAGTCAATTTTTATGGTAGGTCTTTGTTCTCGTAAACCACTTGTTACGTGGTCAATTTTCACAAAGGAAATGATATCACGTTATGAGGATACAAAGAGAAAAACCTTCTTTATCCAATTGATAAATTTCAAACAAAAATGTTCAATGGCAGAGCACATTGAGGACTTTCAAAAATTGAATATAAGGGAAAATGATATTCCAAAGAAGCAGAGGATTGATGTCTCCATAGGGACTTTAAAGAATAACATTCAACATGAGGTTCATATTTGGGAACCTAATTATTGGAGAAGGAATTCAGGTTGGAAAGAATAGTGGAAAGCAAAATTATGGCAACAAGGAAGTCTACCCCTCACAACTATAAAGATGGAAGTGTTATTTCTCCTAGCCTTCCACAACCTACAAGGTTGACACCACAACAATTGGAAGAAAAAAGAGCAAAAGGGCTTTGTTACAATTGTGATAACAAATACATTAAAGGTCATAAGTGTGCTAAGAAGAAATTATTTTACATATATTGTGAAGAGGAGGAAGAAAAGGATCAAGAAGCATCAAAAGAAGAGGATATATACCAGGAACCAACCCTAGAGAAAGAAGAAATGAATCCGACCATATCTTGTAAAGCATTGGAAAGAATTACCACTCCTCAAACTCTCAAGATAGAAGGACATATCAAGAAGAAAAAGGTACAAGTGAAAGATCACATCGATAAAGAAGAAATGAATCCGACCATATCTTGTAATGCAGTGGCAAGAATTACCACTCCTAAAACTATCAAGATAGAAGGACATATCAAGAAGAAAAAGGTTCAAGAAGTGAAAGATCACATCGAGAAAGAAGAAATGAATCTGACCATATCTTGTAATGAATTGTAAAGAATTACCACTCCTCAAACCATCAAGATAGAAGGACATATCAAGAAGAAAAATGTTCAAGAAGTGAAACATCACATTGAGCATCAAGAAATGAATCCGACCATATCTTGTAATGCATTGGAAGAAATTACCACTCCTCAAACTCTCCAGATAAAAGGACATATCAAGAAAAAAAAGATTCAAGCAGTGAAATATCACATCGAGCATCAACAACAAGTTCTCCAACTTTTAAAGGATAACGCCGCTTTGGTGCAGAATCAAATGAAACAACATGCATATCAACATCGCAGTGAAACAAGTTTTGATGTAGGTGATTGGGTATTTTTATGGCTACATCTCAAGCAAACTATTTATGAGAAGGAAATGTTGGCAATACTACATGCACTTAAGAAATGGCGACCTTACCTAATGGAAAGACACTTCAAGGTAAAAATGGATCATGATAGTCTTTAATACTTTTTAGAACAAAGATTATCTTTAGAAGAATATAAAAAATGGGTCACAAATATGTTGGGTTATGAATTTGAAATCATCTACAAAAAAGGGAAGCAAAATGTTGTTGCAGATGAACTCTCAAGAAAGGATGAGGATGTGGAAGCATTGTTTTGTGCTATTTCTATTATCCAACTAGATTGATAAACGAAGCAAGGGATGAATGAAAGAAGGATGAAAAAGTGTGGCCACTCATTCAAAAGTTGTAGAAGATCCCAGTTCAAACAATATTGCCAGAACTTGACGAGGAAGGAAAAATCATATTGGAACCTGGAGCAGTCACATAAACAAGAAATGACAGCTACGAAATCGATCAATTTCAGAGTATCTCCTCAAGTGGAAGAACTTACCCACTGAAGATTACATATAGGAGGAAAAGATTTTTATATAGAAGCATCAAGAACTACTCAAGCATTGAGGACAACACTTTTTGAAGGAGAGGGGCATGTTAGGTCCCTATACTACTAGTGTAACCCCTTACTGTTATTAGTACAACCCCCTTATTATATTGTTGTGCCCATGTAGTCCCCATATTGTTATTGTTGTGCCCCATAGAAGCCCACTATTGTTATTATTATTCCCTTACAGTATTATTGTTATGTCGGCTCTAATTATATTATGACCCCTTAGACTCCTATATATAGAAAGGAGGTCTTGTCATTTGTATCATCTAATAATTGTTCATTTGTGTAATATAAAGGAGGTTTCCCCCTCGAAGAGGCTTATTTCTAAGGCATTGATCTATCTTTTCTATCTTTTAGTGAGTTGGTCTCATAACAAGGCACCTAGCTCTTCCTCTGCTTCTTATAATAACCTCACCACTGACATTGCTAATTGGATCAAGAAGACTATAGATTTACCATACACTAGCTCAAAAGGTGATTTTTGATCATTTAGGTGTTACCCGATTGGCCCATAGGGAAAACTTCAGTTGGGAGTCCCAGTTTCTCTGATTTTCGACGATGGTCTTTTTCAGCACCCTTATGACAGTCTTGTTGGAGGACTTAGCCAAGCCATTACCTTAAGGATAATAGGTAGTGGAGTGCCTGATGATGATATTGAACTTATGGCAGAAGCTGGTGAACTTGGCATATTTGAAGACCTAAGCATTATCAGTGATAATTTTGGAGGGATAACCAAAATGAGACAATATGTTCTCCTCCATAAATTTGATTACCACTGTGTCTGTAGCATTTCTGGTTGGGATGTCCTCTACCCACTTGGTGAAGTAATATGTGGCTATCAATATCCACTTGTGTTGGCCACTGGATGGTGGGTTTATTTCTCCTATGAAATCAAGTCCCCAATGTTTGAAAGGTTCTTCCACATGTATTGGAATCAGGGGGAGAGGAGAAAACCTTTTCTTCTCAGCAAACACTTGGCACTTCTGGCATGACCTGAACTGGGAATGAACATTCCCAAGCAGTGTAGGCCAATAGAACCCTTCCTTTATAATTTTACATGGGGGCTTCATCGGGGGAGCAATATCATACCACGTGCATTCATATTGGGGGATATTTATTGAGGAAAAAATGACATAATATATTGGGGGGTATATAGGGGGTAAAGGGTTTTTATATTGACAAATATAAAAATGGAGCTTAAAGTTAATGAAAAAATATAAAGGGGTATAAAAAATGTTAATGAAAAAATGAATACCTACAATATCTAATGAAAGTAGGGGTTTTCTAAATTGGGAAGTTGTATGGGTTTCATATTGGTAGGGGGTTAAATAATGTGATTTTTAGAGGGATTTTCCAATATGTAATCGAATTAAGGGTATTGTTTAATATGCCACGAACGCACGTGATATGTCAGAGGTTCACTGAGTGAATCCCTCGTGTAATTTTATGTTTCGTGGTCTTCCAGTTGAAGTGTCCTCCAAAAACTCCTACCTACCCCTTTTTCCTTCGTTGTCTCCTTGCACAAGGATGTCCTTGACTGTTGTCGTTGGGACAAACGTTGTGATTTCTTATTGCATCACATACATACGGAATGCCTTCAGAGCCTTGACTAGTGCATAGGCTTGTTTCTCCAATACATTATATTTCATCTCAGCATCCCTCATGACTTGGCTGAAGAAGGAAATGGGTTGTTCATAACCCTCTTTATTTGTTTGCAGCAGCACTACAAAAATAGTATGTGGGTAGGTGAAAGAAAAGATGTAGAAATGCACTAAATAGTCAGGGCTGACTAGTATCGGGGACTTGGACAAAGCTTCTTTAATTCTGATGAAAGAATCTTTGGGGTATAGCTACACCTTACTTCATTTTCCTTCTTGAGCATGTCTGTAATACCCTTGACAATTTCTTCATAGTTGGGTATGAACCTCCTCAAGAAATTTATTCTCCCTAGAAAGGCTTGAACCTATTTCTTTTTTTTGGGTAGGGGAATATGGCTAATGGCTTTGACTCATTCAGGATCGATCTTTACTCCTTCCTGCACTACTATGTGTCCAAGTATCTTCTCCTCAATTAGGGCGAACTGAGATTTCTTAGGATTTAGAGAGAGACCATACCTCCTACATTTTTCAAAGGTAAGCTTTAAATGGAGGATGTGCTCTTCATAAGTCTTAGAAAATACTGTGATATCATCTAAATAAACCACCACAAACTTTTCTTGGTCCCCTATGAAAGTTATGTCCATGGCTCTCTAAAATGTGGCCCCTGCATTAATGAGACCAAAGGGCATGCGAGCATACATGAATGTTCCCCACAGGGTGGTGAAAGCAATTTTCTTTTGATCCTCAGGATGAACTACCACCTCGTTGTAGCCAGAGAACCCATCCATCATGGACATTCTAGCTTATCCAACCACCTTCTGCAATATATGGTCCATCTTAGGCAACAAGTAGTTATCTTTCAACGATGCCCAGTTTAGATTCCGAAAATATATGCATAGCCTTATTTCTCTGCACTTTTTCCGAACAGGGACTAGGTTGGCCACCCAGTCAGAGTACCTTAAAGGCACTATGATCTTTGCATGCACTAGCTTTCTCACCTCTTTTTCAATGGAGGGGAGTAAAAGTGGATTTATCTGCCTAAGTTTTTATTTGCATGGATTTATTCCACTCTTCAAAGGAATCTTATGTTGAATGATGCTAGTACAATATGCTTTCAAATCCTCATAAGACCAAGAAAATACATCCTTGTAAATTTTGAATAGATTTAAATACCTTTTTTCTGTATTGCCAGGGGATTCCTTTTGATAGCTTGATCATCTGGGGTTCCTCCTCTGATCCAATGTTGCAGTCTTCTATTCGATCATCTATCTTTGGGGCTATTGGCTTGGAGACTATGTCATCCTTATTAAAAATCCGTTCCAATGGGACTAGTCCGCGCGGGATGGTGTTCCCTTTCAGTTGCAAAATTTTGCGCCTAGCCACAGTGTCTTTCCATGGAGTGACTTCTTGATCTTCTTCTTCTTCTTCTTCTTCTTTATCGATGGTGGAGTGGGAAAACTCCCCAATTACTTCCACGAATCTTTTCACCTGCTCATCATCCTCGAATAACTGCCAATGCTTGACATTATCAGGTATTGAAGGTCTGTATCTAACTTCTACCTCATATCTAAGGAGTGGATTTTGCAGGGGAATGAATCTGCTTGGTGCTATGGCAAGGGAGTCAGCCATCAGGTTCTCTTCCCTGGGAATAAAATTAGATATTAAAGGTGAGGAAGAAATTATCAATTAAATCCCACACTTCATTCTGGTATGTCCTCAGTCTGGGGTGTTTGGCTGGCATTGATTCCTGATCTACCTTACGACCAGCTCAGAGTCTCCATAGACCATTAGGCATTCAATATTCATATTTTTTTCCATTTGTAACCCAAGGAGAAATGCTTCATACTCTGCCACATTGTTGGTCGCCTCAAATTCCATCTTGAAAGAGAGGGGTATCAGGCTGCCCTCCGAAGATACCAACAATATTCCAGCTCCATTTCCCTCTTTTGAGTTTGCCCCATCGAAGTATAACTTCCATACTTCATTTTCATTTGTGCGTTGATGCTCTAACTGCCTCATTAGGTGCACTGATGTTTCCTCTAAGAAGGTCTCATCTTCTTCTAGAAATAGGCAGGAGAGGTCACTTTCTTTCCCATGCACTGGGGAATTTTCTGAGCCTTTAGCTAGGGTCACAGTCTTTACAAATGTGGATTTTCTGTAAAACCTCCTTTGCTCACCTCCAAAAGTGGGAATTGTGGAATAAGTCAGATCTAGCTTGATAGAACCCCCCACCTTGGAACCCTAAGATCTAGAGAAGAGCATGTTTAACCGAGGAGGAATATCGACCATCACTATATCCATTACCACACTCTTCATAAGGATCTGAGCCAGGTTTACCACTAGATCCTTTATCATCCCTAAGAACTTGAGTCTCTTGGAGTCGAAGGAGTATAGGTCCTTGTATGGTCTGGCAATCTCCAAGCCCAACTTTTCCATCACAGTTAGTGGCATGAGGTTGTGTGAGGCTCTGGAATCCAACATGCAATTATGCAGTAAGAGGTTGTGGATTACTAGGGTCATGTAGAAGGGTGCAGTAGAAGAATCCAACTCTTCCATGTGTGGCCCAAAAACAACTGTTGGCCTCTCCTCTTGGAGGTTTAAACTATCATGAGTTGGTGCTGAGGTAGATGGATGCATGAATTGAGAGACTTGAGCTTTATAATTAGGCTACTTTAGAAGTTTAGTTAGAAGAACAATAATTTTTACCTTTTCAAGCTCCTTCTAGAGATTTAATGTGGGTTGGACTTTTTCTGTACCTCCTGGCTCTATTCCTTCTTCCTTCCCATTGGCATTTTTCGGCAGAAAAGGTGCCTCCTTTTTTGTGCGTTCCTCAAAACTATTGCTTTCCTTATTTGCAGAGACTTTTATCTTGGAAGGGTTAAGATTTAGCTTCCCTTTCACTTTGTCTAGTACTAGAGGGATAACTTCGGGAGAAGTTCCTTCAGTTGCTCTAGTTCTCTTGGCCTCTTCTTTGAAGATCTTAGATTATATTTACATTATGGTTATGCTTGCATGAAATATGAAAATTATTTGCAATAATAATATATATCATCCTCCTCTAATGTTGCTTCTCTGATGTGACTGGCTTCCTGGTGAGCCATATTCTCATGTTCTTCTTTGGAAAAATCAAAACACAATTTTCCATGCATCTCTTGCATATCTAACAATTTCTCATCAGGATCCTCTTCTAAATATAGAGGATGAGGGATCTGATCGAGTTGTTCCTTCCTTTCCCTTGGAAGTATTTGCAATGGAGGTCTTCTATACTGTGAGTTGTAACCCTGGTTATTGACTTGAGCATTCTGTTTGGAGAGGCTCTTGTTCTTTATTTCAATATTTCCAACCTTCTGTGATAATCTCTTTATGATTTTTTCTAGTTCGTCCCACTTTGCGTCTGATGATTCTCTATCTTAACCATAGGAGGATGCCTCTTCTTTCCCTCTTTTATTCTTAGTAGGTTCTTGCTTTCCTCTTAACTTTCCTGCTAAGGCGAAATTTTCTTCCACCTCAAGCGCATTGATTTGGAGTTAATCTAGAGTGATAGACTTCCTTTCCTTTAGATTAAATCCAAAATTAGATTCAAAGGCTCGCAAAAACTACACAAGCTGCAGCTGGAGGAGGCTTTATCTCAGCTAGCAGGTTATTGTAGTGCTTGTTGAACCTCTTTATAAATTCTGAGATATCCTCTTTTGGCTTCTTCGTTATGGCATTAAACTCTATGTGGAGGTACTCTTGATTCCTATTTTCACCCCATTTCTGTTTGAAAGAGTTTTCAAGTTCTTCCCAAGTGGTGATGGAAGCATTGCGTAGGGCTTTGAACCACTTTCTAGCCTCTCCATCAAGGTACTATACAAAATGTCCCATGACCACATCCAAATATTCCACATTTAGGTTCTCAGCAAAGGCATTGAATGTTTCAATGTGTCTATGTGCTGTGTTATCATCTTCCCCATTGAACCTAGGTATATTCTTTAGGTAGTCCTGGGGCATTGCACTTAGAGGGTGAGGTAAATTAAGAGGTGCATATTTATTTAGCAAAAAACCTGGAAGAGCCATCTAGATAAATGGAGGGGGATTGAGGCTTGCCAGAGGAACTTGGCTCAAAAATGCAGTGGTAGGAGTGGCTAGACTGAATGCATGGTATGTTAGGGCCTTAGGAACAAGTCCTGAGTAGTGAGTAGCAGTGGGATGAGAGCTTGATGAGGAAGCTTCAAAGGCTAGTGAGATGGTAGCATAAGGGGAGTTTTCTCTTTCCAGACTTTCCTAAAAATTAATCTTTCTGGGTCAGATAAAAATGGGGCTTTCTGCTAAGATGTATCTGAGCGAGTGTGAGGCCTTTTAAAATCCAGGATGACAAATAATAATGGGGGTTTGTGGAGTCACCAAGGTGATGATGAATGAAATCAGAACCTCTTTTTTCACCTATGCAAAGAGTGCTCAACTTGTCGTATTCCAAGGGAAAAATCCTTCAATACGTCCCCGACAACGGCGCCAGAAGATGTTGTATCCCAGGGGGGGAAATCCTTCAATATGTCCCCGAAAACGACACCAGAAGATGTTGTAGCTCCCAGAGATAGCCTTAGATTTCTTACAAGACCAATGCCTAAGCACATCTAAATTTTTAGTGTCTCAAATGATTCTCAGAAAAGTGAGACCACACTTATATTCTATATGTATATATAATGGGTTGGTTCATTCACCTAAAGGAGTAAGACATAAATTTCTGGTACTTTTTCAGATATACAAATCTCAGAAATATGCATAAAATAATGGAGGTCGAGTAGTTCAAGGACTTACAGTTTAATTAGCTTTTGCAGAGCAATGATAGAGGATAAGGAGAAAGGGAAACTCATCACATAGATCTTAAAGCATCAAGAATTCTATGCTTAACACATAGAGATTGGAACCTCAATAATTTTTATACTTATCTGAGTCGCAAGTAGATATAATGGATAGAAAAGAGAATGGGTGTTATGATTCATGAAGATCAAATTTTAAAGATATAATTTCAATAATGAATACATGCACTAGCATAAATAATGTTGATACAAATGAATCTGTGAGGAACTTACAGGCACATGCATAAAATATTGACACCAGTGAATCTGTGAGGAAGTTTGGAAATATTTCTAACAGTTGTGATTGCATTAATTCATAGAAGAAACATGAACATAATGGGTTTTAACATTAGGATAACATACTGTAATATTTGAAGGGGGAATCACCACCATTTCCTTCATATTCTGGAAAATATGTATTGTAAAGCCATACAATCTGAAAATAACATGTAGTGTTTTCTTTAGAATTTATGAACCTTTGTTTAAGTCTTGCTTCCCCTTATTTATTCTAGAGAGGGGAGTATGGACATTCATTACAACAAGAATATATCTGGCTGAGTCTCAGCTGTCAAGTTGACTAGCTGTCTCGGTCGAGATGGCTCTAAGGCCCAAAAGCATTACAAAATTAATTGCCTCATTCAAGAGAGGCATGTTTCAGGACAAAAACAAGTAAATAATCAGACAACAAAGTAAATGAAATATCTTCATGCCCATCCTGTGATCACCACTGCCTCAGGCTGTAATTTGCTCATGGTATGGCCTCCTGTGTTGCCCAACCGTCCCTCGTCATGTTTGCTTTCACTTCTTGATCCATTCATCCTTGAAAGATGTGAATGGGGGGCATCAGTTTCATGTTGTGGTTATGAGGTAAAGGGTCTTAGGGCAATACTTTGTCTTTTTGTTTTATGGGACACCATGCCTGAGAATTAAATCCTCCCGAGCTACCAAGTATCTTTCCACTCCTGTCAGTGCTAGCCCTGATTCTGTGTCACAATGGGCCTTTCTAAAACATCCCATACCAATTTTTGAATGCATCATCTGTTTCTCTTAAAGCCACAGATGTCGACCCATCATGCCCTTAAAGCATTGTACCACATTATCGGGCATCACTGCATTGGGGCTTTTCCTCAGAACAGCGAGCTCTGATGCCCCTTAGCCCCCTTTCGGTATAGCCCCTTTCAGTGTTCTCTTTATATGACCAGGGGCTTGAACCAGGTACTTAGCCCAAAGGCGTTAGTGCCTTTAAAGCCTGTCCAGGGGCCTTTTTCCTTTAATACTTCAGATCCTGCATACCAACGATTTTCTATGCTTTGCCTTTGAGATATCCCTTTGACTTGTGCAATCATTGATCTGCAGGATTGGGGGTGTTTGAATATACACCCTTTGAAAACAGGGGACGAACTCAACAAACCCTTTAAGCTTATCTTATAAAATATCATCCGGGGAGCTCCCACATATCGTAATCACAAGCCTTGTTACTGGAGTTGTGACCTTTTACCTTCACCGATCACTCATAAGCTGGATTGATGATGTCACCGATGCCACATGGTACTTCTTGAGTGGTGACACATGTCACCTGGAAATGGCCCCATAGGACCCCTGAAAAAATTGAATCTTCATGCTACATGTCCTTCGTATTGCCACGTCATCTTCATACTACCACATCATGCTGACATCAGCTACCCTGTGGATTCTTAGGACCAATAGGATTTTGCCACGTGGCCCCTAGAGGAGAGAGAAAAGGGCCCATCCACCCTTGGTTTTTTCGTGAATTCCTTTGTTAAATAAAGCTGGCCCCTCCCCTGCTGTTGACTCTATCATTGTATTTATACCCGCAATTCTTTAAGAATGTCCCGTTGGGCATGTTGATCATTGATTTGTCGGTATTGCGAGGTTGTAGGATTGCGGACTGCAATATATGGGATCACAGGACTACAATATGCAGAATCACTAGATCTTCCCACCGCTAATATTCTTGACTTGTTGTGCCCAGGGCCCTCCAATAAGCTCTTTTATTTCATTTCAAGGCAACAGAACTCCTGATCTTCAACAAATGATCTCTTCTGATCCAGAAGTCCATTTTGGGACTTCTATATACCATTGGAAAGCTCATTCTGGGCACTATGAAATGGAGAGGTTCCGATTTGGCTTTAAGTTCTCTTTTGGCCTAGAATATGGCTTCAAACTTCAGTTCTCTTTGGCAACTTTGATCAACTGAAAACTCATAATGCAGTGAGTGACAACAATAGGATAAGTAATCTGTGAGAAGTTCATGATCAACCTCCTATAATAACCTACTAACCCCATGAAATAGCTCACCTGATCCATATTCCTTGGAGATTCCAACTCCATGATAGCTCTTATCTTCTCTCGATCCACTACTATGCCCTTCTTGGAGACAACATGTCCCAAGTAATGTACCTCAATCTGAAAGAAACTGCACTTGTTGAGCTTAACATACAATTTATGTTCTCTCAACAACCTCAACACTACTGCCAAATGCTCTTCTTCATTTTTAGAATATACCAATATGTCATCAATGAACACAATAACGAACTTTTCCAAATACGGGCTCAACACATTATTCATCAATCACATAAAGGTAGTTGGAGCATTAGTCAAACCAAATGGAATTACAGCAAACTTATAGTGCCCATACATAGTCTGGAAATTTGTATTGTAAATTTCCTCCTCTTTGATGCGTACCTGATGGTATCCTAATCTCAAATCAATCTTCGAGAACACTGCTACTCCCTTCAGCTGATCAAACAAGTTATCAATCTTTGACAATAGATACATGTGCTTGATAGTCACTTTGTTCAACTACCTGTAGCCAATGCATAATCTGAGAGTACCATCCTTATTCTTCACATATAATACCGATGCACCCCAAGGTAATACACTTGGCCTAATGTATCCCTTGTCAATCATCTCTTTCAACTGCAAGTTTAAATCTACCCACCCAGGTGTTCCAATTCTATAGAGTGTTTTTGATGCTGGAGTTTCCCCTGGCACTAACTCAATAGAAAATTCTACTTCCCTATGAGATGGAAACTCTAAAATTTTGGCGGGAAACACATCCTGAAATTATTGTAGAACTGGGTACCTTCTCAAAACTTTTTCATCCTTAACTTCCCTACCTTTTTTACTAGAGATATGTACTGCAAATAACACACCCTTTCCTGCGACTATGATTGGCCTGCATAACTATCACCATCCTAACTGATGTGGCTTTGTTTTTCGCCTATAAGACTCTTGGTTCCCCATTGTCATCCAAGCGCTCAATGGCTTTGTCATAAAAATCCACCTTGGTCTTATGAAGGTACAACCAATCCATGCCCAGCAACATATTGTATGATCCCAACGGTAATACATTCAAATGTGTTGCGGTAGGCATACCATTCAAATCAAATGCACAAGCTCTTACCCAATGATGAACTCGCTTCTGATCTATACTTGTAGCCAACTGCACTAACCAAGATTCTACATGCACTTTTTTATTCAAACTACACTTATCCACCAAGTCAGGAATTATAATTAGATCGAGGATCAATCAAAATAGAAACAAATTGATCACAAAGCTTATCATCCATCTCAATGATAGATGCCTGATGGTCTCACTGTCTATTATCCAGTGTTGCATAGATACAAGGAATGCTCTGACCAACATCCTCAATAGTCTGCACCTCCTATGCACTATATTTCTAATGCCTACCACCCTGATTTTGTGGACAATATCTCTTAGATTGTTCCTTGCCACATGTCCAACACTCCAACCGTCCAGTACCCTCAGCTCTATGTTGTTGTTGTGACCCATGTCCTTATCTAGTTGCATTGAATTTCTTTTATGGTGCAACATTTTCTATCTCTTCTACATTCTGAGGCCTTTCTCTTTTCAGTTTCCATTTACCCTTACCTTTATCCTTATCCTTCCCTTTCCTTCCTTTTTGAGATTTATTCTTATGCTTTGACTGTTCATAGAAATGCTTCAATTTCCAATAACTTCCTCAAGTTTGATCTCTAAATGCTAATGGAAAACCACTGACAAATCATTGAACTTCAGCCTTCTCGTATTTAAGATACAGTACATACCTTAATAGCTCCAGGAACTTAGTCGTATATTCTTCATCTGTCGTTGATCCCATATTTAGATCATAAAATTCTTTGGCCTTACCATCATAGTACCTTTCTGACAAGTACTTCTTCCTTAAAAGCCTCTTGAAATCATGCCAACTCAAGTCCTTCACTCTGATGTCTTTGACTCACTTCACACCTTCCCACCAAATGTTTGCTTTACCTTTCAGGCTGAAGATAACAATTTTGGCCTTCATGTTTTTTGTGTACTCATGCAACTCAAAGAACTTGTTCATCCCAAGTATACAAGCCTCTGCATATTCTGGTTTCTTCAAATCTCCATCAAAAGTAGGTGGCATTTATTTCTTAAATTCATCTGGAAAGCAACCCCTATCACTCCTCCTGTAAGGATGATAATGATGATGATCATGATGCCTATCAGAACCAAAACTAGAATAATACATGTATCCATCGCCTCTCCTATCTGGAGTATCCGACAATCTGGCATCTCTAATCGTGTCATATCTATCCAACCTGTGAACACCATGAGACCTACTACCATATGCCCCATTAGTTATTTCCTCTTGTCCATGGTTGATCTGAAGTGGCCCCTGTGGCTGCAATTGTAACAAATTCTGAAGGAGTATTGCATTAACCTCTACTTTTTCTCTTGTTCCTACATGATTTTGTCACTGTCCTCCTTACAACTCCTTATTTATTCCTTCAAGCTTCTCAATGTGTCTTCTAAGTCAGAAGAGTGCCCAACACCACATTACTCATCTGATTCATAGGCAGAGTCTTTGTAGTCTACCACCTTCATATTCATCTTTGATATTATTCGTGCAAGGTATATCATGTCAGCTAAACCAAATCACAATAAACCAATGTACCTTAGCATAATTCGAGGAGAATATCTCATCTGCAAGATCAACCAAATCAACGTAATACATGTACAAACATAATCATGACATCATATATACATATAATACAAAAGCATATAACCATATAACCATCATTCTAGCTAGATTTTAGTCATCAATGCATGACCATATTAGCTACACATACCATGACCTCATGCATGAAAACAACAACCATACCAATATACACTAACAGTACGCAAGCATAAACAACATGTAACCAATCATACACTCATGACGACACACTTCACAACAACAACATCCTCTTTCACATGGCGACATCACTACAACCATGACCGACACCATGCATATGCAACAAGCAAAAATACCATAGGATGATTAACACACATGCAACCGACATGAAAGCATGACCAACGCACACTGCCCAACCAATCCAATGGGTGAACCATGATCTGATACCACTTTGTAACACCCTCCTCCAACATCTACCCAAGTAACTGGCCAACCAAGGTAAATATGCAACAAGAGGCTGCTATAATGGGATTCAACCTCCTAAGTGACCATAAGGAAGTGGAACTAACAGAAACACACCATATAGACCTTCCAAATCTGCAACAAAACTCCCAAGAGCCATCCCAACCACTCAGGTAACCAACCCCTGAGACCAAATGAAGTTTTAGACCATTAAACCCCCAGATTCTCCCTTGATATGGACAAGCATGCATCTAGGAGGCTCTAGACATTCCCACAACATGGGTATGCATGCGTCCAGGGACTTTTCTACCCAGTGTTGTGCCTGCGTCTTTGGGATTTGAGCCACTTTTTTAGGCCCAGAGCCCGAGTCATTTCCCAAAACTCAATGACACTTTCATAAATGAATTTACACAACATAACAATGATGAATTTGCAAAAACAAGGACAAGGTATAAACTGGACCCTTATTAGCCATGACAAGGATTTCGTTAAACATGTCCCAAATATGTAATTTATAGCTGTAAACAACAGATCTGTAACAGCCCTGGTGAAAATTCCATGTAATAAAAGTTAATAAAGACAAAATACGACCATTTTTAAGGGACACTTATTCCAAGTTGAATCTTCGGCAAAGATATCCTAGTGGGCATCATTGGATGTGTGTTTTGGCTAAGGAAAATTGGCAAAGGCAAAAAGGAATTTTTGGCACATTTATTTATGAAAATAAAGGAAATTAAGAAAAAATTAAGGTGAAAGGTCACAGGTTGCATGTGAGGAGGAAAATGAAGGAAAATAATGGAAAATAAAGAAAATAGAGACCTCATTAATAAAAAGGCTTATGAGGATCAGTTGGTAACATTTTGTCAGTTCAATTTTAGAGCTCTCTCATTATTCTCCCTCTCTCTCTCTCACTCTTGGTCACTTAGAGTTTTCTTTTAGCACTCTAGCTTTTGATCAAGGAAGGAAAAGTAAACAAAGGGAAAGGAAGGAAAGCAAGTATCAAGGAAGGAAAAACAGGATCAAGCAGCTTCATCAGGAATATTTGCAGGTAACCTTTTGCATGTGTGATTTCCTAACTGTTTTAGACATGCATGGATTTGCATGTTGGTGTATGGTTCTCTTGCTATCAGTGGCATGGTTTTTTCAAGTTAGGACAGTGGTTTTAAACCTAGCCTTTCCTTTTTCTGGATGCCATGGTATGTTGGGATTTTTATCTTGATTTTGAGCTTTGGTTTTCCGGATGGATTTTGGAATATGGGGCGGAGGTGGTCTCAAGTTTCATTCCTAAAGGCCTAGGAATCACTTCACTAGTTTTGGCGAGATACACGATAAAGCCTGAGATAGAAGTATCGGTTTAGGGCCTAGTGATCCGAGTTTTAATTATGGTAAATCCTGAGAGACTGGTATCAGTTTAGGACCTAGTGATACGAGATTGGATTGCGGTAAAGGCTAAGAGACAAGGAGACAAAAAATTCCTCAAGGATAATGATGGATTCCAGATGGCATTCCAAGTTTGGTTCGGTTGTGATCGGAGCATTGTTTTTGGTGTGATCACGATTTGGTGAGGGTGGAGGTGGTTTAACCTCTGATTCCCTTGGTAGTTCTTGTATTGGTTGTTCTATGAGATCCCACATTCATGCTTGGAATATGGCACGGGGGTGACTAGCTGAAAGAGATATTGTACGTGGTAAGTGGAAGTCCCGAACCTGGTCTAATTTTCATATGATTAATAAAAGCTAAGTTCTCTTGCTTTTGCACTGGTTTATATGTGGATTTAATGGTTACCATATCTCTGATATTTATATGGTTTTATGCTAGTTATAAGCATGGTTATATTACTAGTTCATGTCATGGTTATTTCACTTATTTACTTGTAATTATTAAATGGATGGATGCAAGACCTAATTGATGATACAATAGTTCAATGGAGAAGGTGTTGATTCTTTTGGTTATGTTTCATAAGTTATTTCAGTCATTTATGCTCTGTCTTATATCCTATACTTGTAGGTTGCATTGATTCCAAGTGTTTGACAAAATGTCAGTCCCAGTTGGGGATGCTCAGGCTCAGTCATGAAGTTGGTTTTTAATTTGTTTATGTTGTCATCATGTCTTTGATGGATTACGAAGGTTGTAACATGTTATGGGCAGAGGCTGGGATTTTGGGCTGGAAAAGTGGCTCAAATCTCGGGGATGTTTTTACAGGTTTGTTGAAAAGAGTCCATGGATGTTGGCACATAGGCCTGTGAGAGCGAATTTCGCTTCTGGAAGTTGCCTTGCCTATAACATGAGAGTGACAAGGGGTTCAAAGGCTTAAATCATCAGCGGGACTCAGGTACAGGATGTCTGAGTGGTTGACATGTCTCATGCGGGTGTTGTTGCTGATGTGGATGGGTTTGTTTAAGGTGTTTTGTCGATTCCATTTTCCATAAGGTCACCAAGGAAGTTGAATCCCTTATAGTGATGTCTCTCGTCGCATGTTTACCCTGGCTAGTTGATTGCTTGGGTGGACTTGGGAGGAGGGGGTGTTACAATATTTGAGCATAGGGGTCTCATACTTATCTGAGAGTCGTTAAGAAGCATTGTTCCCTTATATCATTTGCTACATTATCATCTTAGGTCATAGATACATTATTCATTCATTTACAAATAAAAACACGAGGAGAGCCATACATCATCACTGTCATAAAACATTCTTATAACCAACATAATAACAATAGAAATATTAGGGATACATAAACCATAGAATCCACGCATACACCAATATATTTACACACAAAATATCAAGGAAAGAACCTCTTATTAATGAATGCAAAAGCCAACCTGAGATGGGACTACCACATTCCACCCGACCATAGAATGGCTGAGCCAATTCTCTCTTCAGCCATTCACTCTTGTGCCATATTCCAAGCATGAATGTGGGACTCAAACTAAAAGAACCAACCAGGGCATCCTGAGGCTAAACCAACTCACCCTCATCAATAGAAACCATGCTTTACCTTAATCCATCCTAAATCACTAGGCCAACACAATAAACATGTAATAATAGGCTTTTCCATGATCTCCACCCAATCACTATGCCAAAACAAGAATGGATGCCACTAGATTTCTCCACCTACACCGTGAGGAATTTTCTTGTCTCCTAGTCCCTTAGGATTTACCGCAATCCACAGTTTGATCCAGGGATCACTAGGCCCTAAACCGAGACTCAACCCTCTAGGATTTACCATATATCCTGCCATTCACCAACAAGGATTCCTAGGCCTAATCAAGGGCAACCACCTCTAGGATTTACTGTATATCCCACCATTCACCGGCAAGGATTCCTAGTCCCACGAAGGCACATAATACCTACCTTTATCACAACCAGAGTTTGGTTTAGGGGTCACTAGGCTAGTGGCTTTACCGCAATCCACAGTTTGGTTCAAGGATCACTAGCCCATGTGTTATTTATTTTGGAGATCCACCTCACTCAGCTTCAAATCATCCAGTAATCCATCTCAACCAAAACATGAGAACGCCATCACACCATGGCTATCCGGAAATGGCAAGACTAGGCTAAAAACACTATCACACTTGGATAAACCCATTCCGTAATAGCAAAATACCACATGAAATACCATGCATGCCAAATCTAGCAAGAAAAACACACATGCAAATCGATACCTGCAAAAAATCATGTTGTAACTGCTTGATCCTGCTCTTCCTTGCTTACTCCTTCCTTCCTCTCGCCTTCTTTGCCTTTCTTGATCCAATTGCAAAGTGCCCCATTACAAATTGATCCTCGGAAGCCTTTTTATCAATTAGGCCTCTATTTCCTTCAATTTCCATTATTTTCCTTCATTTTCTTCCTCACATGCAACTTCTAACCTTTCACCTTCATTTCCATTATTTTCATAAATAAATGTGCCAAAAATGTCATTTTGCCTTTCCAAAGCCTTAGCCATTGCCTTTGCCAATTTTCCTAGCCATAACAAACCAAATGAATGCCCACACTAGGATGTCTTGCCCAAAATTCAACTTGGAATAAGTGTCCCATCTACCATGGTTATTGTTTTTTCCTTTATTAACTTTTATTACATGGAATTTTCAACAGTTTTGTTACAATCTTGAATTAGATTTCGATTTCAAGGCTCAAAATTCGATGTCACCTGAACACACCAATGATGTAACTAATATGAGAAAAATAACTATTTTCAATTTCTATGAGATCTATCTAGTGTAGGGAAGAAGTGTAAATAATGATTCAACAATCAAATATGCAACAAACAAAAGCTTCCTAACTAGATCTTTCAATTTCTCTATTCCAATTCAATTGAAAGCATTAAAAGATGTCAAACCATGCAACGTAATTTGTGCATGATTCCCCTGAAAACTATGCAAATGTAATCTATATACAATTTCCTTTATTGTTGTGAAAATGAGAATTCTAACTGTGAAAATGTGATCTATGCAAGAGAATTCTTCAAAGAAAACACAGGAGGATTCCAGTGAAATCAAACATAATCTGAGATTTCATGAACAGAGGACTCAAACTGATATTGGGTGAAATTTTCAAAAATCAAAAGAGATGACACTCATACACAATTCAAACCCCTCCCCCCCCAAAAAAAAACGATTGAAGGGGGATTTTTTTGCAAAAACATGCAATTTCACACTAGGGAATTCCAATTTCACACACAAAACCCTACATGCAAATGCAATTTTTTTTTTCAACATGCTTAATTTTCGAAATGAAGAAAACTAAGATGCAAATGTTTAATCACGGATTCAAATGCACTTTTCAGAATGAGGACTAAAACAACAATTCATCCAAGCGGTCAATGACCAAACACAATCAGTTTGCAAGTGAACAAATTATAAGAACAAAGAAAAATCAAAACCAATTCTTACCAAACACAATCAAACACAAATGAAAACCAAATGGTACAGAGTGGGCCCAAGTGAGGTGCAATGATTTGTTAGAGGCACTTGGGGAGCATTGGTCCAAGGATAGAGAATTCTGACACAAAAGTTGAAAAAGGGACTCAATGAAATCACTTCCTATGTCTTTTCTTGGGTGGTTAAGACAACAAAGGTCTATCAAAGAGGTAAACAAACACAATGGAAAAAGGAGCCACCAAGGGAATACACTAATCCCCAGTATAGTCACCAATTTGTTATGCAGGATTTATGATTGTGGAAAAAAGTATCTCCCCTAGAGTTGGTTGCTAACCTAGAACAATAGAGAGATAAGGAACCCAAAGCTTTCTTTAAAGTAAATAGATAATGAAATGAAGCCTACTTAGAATCCGTCACAAGCTTTGCCCCTTATTTAGCTTGAATGCTCCAATTCCGATTCTGATTGCCAAAAGTAGAATCTGCATAATCAGATAACACAAGCCAAGAAACTACAAGATATATGTAGTATCATCTAAATACTATATTTAATAGATCAACATGGTATTGAAATACATTAAATAACAACATCATATATAGAAAAATATAGAACTCTTTTCATTAATATAAATTGAAGGAGTTACAACCATAAATAGATGTCGATCTTGTAGAAGAGCTCCTCGAGGCTGACTTGTCCTTTCCTTGTCACAATGTGCAACTCTAATTACCCTAAATGCATGAAATGAAACCTCTCACAACAGCATAAGGGTAGAATCACTCTCCAAAATCCAACCCCTTACATATGGAGGGTTGTAAATATATAAAGGAGTGGGGTAAGTTGGGAGTTCGTATCCAATTACCAATCTAAAGTTTTAGATCCGCCTTTGATGGGAGGATGGAATCAAAAGATAAGGGATGGAAACTCCAAAGTAGGGTAGGATAGGATCCGAATGTTTTATCTGAGGTAAATGGTTGTAACAAATTCTGGAAGCTTTTGGAAGAGGAGGCTTCCGTAATTTCTCTCCTTTTCCCGAGTTTCTAGAACCAACATAGGTGCAAAGGCGAGCAACCTGTAGGTGAACACTGTCCAACAAGAGGTCGGGGAGCGTTGGTCCTAAAACTGGCTCAAATGATGCAGTTTCAGGCATAAAATCTGGGGAATGAAAGAGGCATGCTTAGGGCTTTGTGAAAGATGACAACAAGGAGGAATGGTATGTTGATTGATCCCATTAGGAGGCCTATTGATCTAATGTGACAAAATGGCATATAACAATTAACCTTTTTTTTTTTACTTTAACTTGTCACCTAATCATTCATGCTACAATATGGCTCAATATTTTTTCATATAACTCTATGCCACCTGCATCAATGAACTTTGTGCTACATACGCCTATATGAATATAGCGTGCGTGTGATTATAAGATTGGTTTCTCAAAGTTTATGCTCCAATACCATGTTAAATTTCCTTGAATGTGTTATCACTCTAAAATTTCCCTAGGGTTGTTCTCTTGTGTTTAAAGAAATAATAGAGGTAACCACAAACCTAATTTTGAGATCAGGATCTAGCCTTCCTAATGCTCAGAGAGGGCTCTCTCTTAATAATTTAACTTTGTTGAATTAATTGATTTTAGGCTAGTTATTTAAGCTTGATTGGGTTTTGATTTGATTTGGTGGTGGAATCATTGATTTAGATGGATAGATGAATGTCTTTTTACCATTGGGCTATGGAGTCAAAATGTCAAGAAAACAGGACTGAATCAAGTTCTAAAGATAGTGTCCACAGGGCAAGGTAGCTGAGTAATTTCAGATCTTTTAGGCTGGATGGTGAAGTGGTTTTTAATCGGGATCAAGGAGCAGTTAAGGATTCCTCAAACCGGATAATGAGGGAAATGAAATAGGTCAATCGAAAGTAGGGAGAAATGAAGAATTCCCTCCTCTAGATATCAGAAGAAAACATCAAAATAAATAATTGTTCAAGGTAGAGTGTACTTAAACAAATTCTGTAATAATATTCCAATTATTACATCCAAATTTGGAAAACATGTAAGTATGTGAAATACTTAAGAAAATAACAATTTAACAAATGAAAGATACTTCACTGAAGTGGCCCAACACATGAATCCTGTAATGCAATGGCTTTATTGCTTAGTCTAGTCTGCTGACTTGAAAATGTTACAATAAAACCTTAGGTTTCAGATCAATACAGCCATAGAAAGGCTCAAAAATCCACCCCCAATACTTCAAATTATGAAGTACTTATACAAAAATTATTACAAAATATCCTAAACTGATTTAGGTATTATTCAAGGAAAAAGAAATATCTTCATGCAAGAAGATAGAGACACCTACGAGACTAAAGGCTAGTTGTCCCTGCTTTTATTGATTTTGTTGTTTGTTGTTTCAAACTTTTGCTGCTTTCTCTCTTTTGATGTTGCTCTATGCTGGCTGTCTTTTATGATGTTGAGTGTCTTTTATGATGGCTTTATCTTTAAACTCTGTTTTTGACTTTTAAACTCTATCTTTCATCTTATACTCTTTAACTTAACTGATCTGTTACTCTTTACTATTTTACCTTGACTGCTCTTGACTGCTCTGTTTTCACTGTTTTACCTTTCATTTTCACAGTAAATCATTCAAATTTTCCCAAGACTCTGCATCTAGTAATTTAATATTTACCATTCTTCTGAAGATTTCATTAGCTTCTGTGTATTTTGCAAATGTAGGTTTGTTGATAAAGAGATATTTTACCTCATGGCGGAGGTAAAAGAGATTCTCAAAAGTTTGATAGAGCACTTTTCCTCTTGGAATTCCTTTCATGGATGAATTGTTTGCTTGTTCCTTTGCCACTTCTCTGATTTTCTTATCATAGTATTCATGCTTCATCAACCTGTCATCAATCACCAATGGATTAGGCAGACCTTTCTACCTCAAAATATCAAATTTGACCATGAACCTGGCTATTTCTAGCTCCATTGTTTGACATTTCTCTTCAAGTTATACCATCAAGTTCCTCTTAGAAAATACCTTTTTCACTTCTAGAATTGTTTCAGTCTTGTCACTTATGCCAATTTCTTCCAATTCCTATTTGTTCTTGGAATTAAGAAACTTAATGATTTCATTGACCTCCTCTGGCTTCTTACCAAGTTCTTCCTTAACTTTTTGAATAGCTTTAGTTGCTTCCTTGATTAAATCCTTTGCTCAAAGATGACTTGGATGGATGGCCAAATATCATTATTAGAGTTAATGATATTGGTCCAAAGTTGTTGCTTTGCTTGGGCAAGTGGTTCTTTCAATGTCAATTATTTCTCTAACTTCTGTATTCTTTCAGTCAATCTGTTTGACTTCTGTGTTTCATTTTTATGCATGATTTGTGCCAACTTCTTTTCATCTTCTAGACTTTTTATTTGATCTTTAAGTCTATTTATTTCATTTTTTTGGATGGACAAATCCTGCATAGATGTGATTAATTTACTTGCTTCATCACTAGGATGAGTTGCTACTGTAGATGATTCTATAACTGATGTAGTTGCTGATGTAGTGGGAAGTGTTGTAGCTGTTGGAACTGTTGTGGTCATTGAAGCTGCTAAACTAGAAGGAATAGTTGTAGTAACTGTAGGAATAACAGTGACAAGGATTGATTCCATGCTGTCCTTTTTCTCCTGCACTAACTTATCCATCTCATTTTCCATTTTTGTTAATCGAGGAGTTAACTGAAGAATGAAGTTCATCATCTCATCTTTTTGGTTTTGATTCTCTAAAAATTCCTTGGTCTGTGGATGTTCAATAGGAGGAAATTTTAGTTGCTTCTTCAATGCAACAATGTCTTCATTCTTTTTCTTAATGAGTTCTCCTGCACCTTTGACATTTTTTGGATCATATCCCACTTCAATAACCAAATCTTCAAGGGATTTAATTCTATTATATTTAGCTTGTGAGGATGCCTTCTCTAGTTTTAACTGTGCTTTGATATTCTCTAAAGAATTTTGTAGTTTTTGTACACTCATAGCTTTGTCAGTCATAGTTGAGTATAGCATTTCTCCTGCTTGCTTATGAAACTCTATTTGGTCTATAGGATGAACATCTTTGGTAGGAATCTCATAATCCGTCTTTTTGTAATCTGCTGATGACTTAGGATGTTGTACTGTGGGCTGCAAAAAGCTCATCTGCATTTTTCCTATCTTATAATCAAATGCATAAATTAATCTGTTGGGGCCGCCAGGAGTCTGCTTCAAGTACTGTGAATATATTTCAGCTTTTATTTATTCATTTTTAGCCTTAATATCTTTGTATCTCTCTTTGATGTCTATTTCTCTGTCCATTGGTTCACTTGATGAAGAGACTTCAACATTATGTTGCTTCTGGATGATCTGAGCACTAGAAGTTGAAGGCTGACGAGTTTCCTTTGAAACTGAAGGAAGTGCATTTTCTCTAATTACAATGTCTATATCAATGATATCAATTGTATCATCACTTCTTCTTGATCGTTTACTAGATCTAGCTTTATTCTTTTTCTATACATAATTTCAAATTTGTTATCTGATGTATCTTTGTTTGAGCAAGAACCTTATTCTCTAGTCCTTTTTGCATTTATGTACTGTAGGGTTGGAGTATGTAGAATGGAACTAGTATCCATCTGCTCCTCCATATCTAGTAAGGTGTTTTCCAACCACTCACACTAGTTGGCATATATTTCAATCTCTGGCTTGGACTCATGCATAAAAGGGCTCAATTTAAACTTGAATCTCAATTTGTTTATGACACCCAAGGGATCATACTGTCATTTGAAACTATCACTGAATTTCATTTCTTGTAAACATCTTTTTGCTTCCTCTCCAGCATTCCTATTATTGCAGATAAAAGGACCAAGCTAGTTCTTGATTTTAAACTATGTTTTCTTCTTGATCGATAGAAAATTAACATCATCTGAATTTATGATCTGCTTGCTATATTCTAGTGCAAATATCCTCATGGGGAGATATTTGGGCAGCTTATATGGAGTGAGTTGACATCCATACACCCTAACTTTAGTGTAGTTCTGGTATAAATACCAGTCTCCTATTCTATTGTGTTTGGACAACTGTAAAACTTTCTTTATTTCATCACTGACCCTGGGTTGATTGCTACTGCTTAGCATGTTAACCACTGGGTGAACAAATGAATCAATGAAATCCTTGTAGCTGAAATCAGTGGAATATTTTTGGATTAAGGGTGTCCAAAAGATAACAGATCTAGGATTTCCCTTAGTGTCCAGTTTTTGGATGTTAACTGTAAACCTTTCTGATTGGAAATATAGAAACATATGGAACAATACTGAAGAGTATTTGAATACTCTTTCATCTGGAAATCTGATCAATTGATCATGGATTTTGTCTGCTAAGAATTGGGCAAAATTGAAAATTGTAGTTGGAGGGTTGCCTGGGCAAAAAATAGAAAGGAAACCAAGTATAGGCTCATCTACATGTTCATCAGTAGTATATCCTAGAATACAGGACAACATGGTTACAATTTGTCTGGCTCTCTCAGAGAAAATGGTGGCAGAATATGGAGGGTTGTCTGTAGGAACTTGAGCTTTTTCTAGGAGGAAAATTTGAAATATTTGGGATCTCTTGTGAAGGTCCAGCTTTAAGTACAGATCAATTAGGTTTTCAATAGAAAATGGGGCTTCATTAGGCTTTGGCTGGATCTACAAAATTTCATTTATTGATCTTGCAGTGGTTGTGAACAAAATTTGTTGGTTAGGAGAGACTATGGCTCTTTGACTTGGGAAATAGTAGAGTTGGCATAGGTGGATGATTTCAGGGAACTAGTATACCTGTGGGAACAAGCATTTGGGTAAATCTGACTCCCATTGTTGAATATCAGGATTCTGGTTAAGGAATTTGTCTTTGCTCCAGCAGTGGAGTTTTAACATATTGTTAGGGGAGGTTGTGTCTTTGATCTGGAAATCTCTATCGGTCAATGAGAGGTGGTCAATATCTAGGTGAGGAGTTTGCAGAGTTTTTGCATCCAGAATGCTTTGGGAAGCCATAGATTTGTTTATTTTATTCAATTTTATCACTAGCTAGCTTAAGAAGTATGCTTAGGACCTCTAGAATAGTGTGAAAATATGAATACAGTATGCAAAAAGGGTTTTGGATGCAACAATGGCTTTCTTTAGGTCGACAAGGTTTTTAAATTGGTTCAATTGATTAACATATTAGAAATGTTGTGCAAAGCTTAAGTACAGGCCTTCGACACTTTAGGAATACCTGGAAAATGAAGCTTTGGTATACAAAAGGGTTCTCTGGGGGCAGCGGAGGCTTTCTAAGGCTTCAATGGTCTTTATAGTGCTTCAAATCGGATTTGGCAGCATGTTCTGGTAGTAAAAATTTGAATTGTGGTTTAAAAATGGCTCAAAATAGTTCAACAGATCTTTTGGCGCTTTAGAATAGGTCGGCAGAGGTTCTTTTGTGAAATCGCTAACAGAATAATAGTGAAAAGATTGGAAAGGGCAGTTTCTTTCGTTTTTAACCAACAATGGTTAATCTTTGGGCATGGGGTTAAATTTAAATAGCAGGGTGGTTTCATCTGACGTGAGGAGGCGGTAAGGTGGTTTATCGCACCGCTTTAAAGTGGTATGGTGGTATTATTTTGGAGGACACGATATAACGTGGGGCTGCCACGTAGCAAAAAGGCGGGCGGGGAAAATAACTTATCTCGCGTGCTTTTGGGATGTTAAAAGTCAGGCGTCGGAGCGTGTGATATGGAATGTGGGTCGTTGGATCTGGAGGTGGGTGATGGGAGGGTTATTAGGCGGCGGAGTTGTGAGGGATGAGTCGGGGTGTGGGGTTGGGTTAATTAATAAGGTGGAGATTAATATATTATTTTAATTAAAACTAAGTTTTAATTAAATTAAATATATGGAGGAGTAGAGGTTAATTAAGTAGGGTTAATATGATAGCGGGAGTTAAAATGAAGTGGGACCCAATATATATGAAGTGATGCAATCTTTGGATAAATGGGTTTTTCCTGTTTTATATGAAAAAAGCGGAGTTAGTAAAGAAAAGGAATTATTAGTGATTGAAATGGGTTTTAAACTAGGGAAAGGAGTTTTAGGAAGGGAGAATGTGTTTTTAGGAAGGGGGGAATGTGTGGAATAAGGGGAAAAGGTTAGCCTGAAGGGAAAGGTATATTTTTACAAGGGAAAATACCTTTTTAGAGTGGCATTAGGGTTTTAAGCAAGGGGAAGGGGATTTTGAGGGATATTAGTGATATGAAATGACCGATTGATCCTCTCCATGCCTTGTGAAAGTGCTTCTACCTACCCATCATTTACCCTAACATTTTTTTCTTCATTTACTCAACGCATTTGAGCTCGCTAACCCTTTATTTCTTTTTCTTTTGTAAGAAAACTATCTAATTCTAACCTTATGACTTTCCAATGGCTTAGATTAAACTGTTGAGCTCATCATTATTCTCTACCTAACTATTGATCTGCCAAGATTAAATAGTTTGGCTAGATCTTTATTCTCTATCTATCAGCATGAAATTTAAAGCATGAATGAACCAAGATTAAACTATTTGACCATCATGGGTTGTGGCATTTTTGACAAGCTGCACACAATCTTATTTTGCAAAGTAAAGTAAAAAGTAGTGCCATTTGAATTTGCATCACTTTTAGAATCTATTTTTTATCTCTTTTTGGTGGGGTTTATACTTTATACTCTTTTTTTTATGCTTTTTCTTTTATTAGTCCTTTGATTTTTCTTTTAGGACTTCACCCTCTTTACATTTTTTTATTTTTAATATGGGAAAACACTTTGCAGAGAGAAAAAGTATGTACAGTATTACAAGACTAATCATAGTCAATTCAAAATTATGAATCCTATTATTATAGGACCCTAACAGTGGCTCCACATGGGGATGGCATTTCCTAGTGAAATGTCAAGAACTTTAAGATCAATAGCCTTTGAAACTTTGACTGTGCTTGCCTTGTAACTGCTTTTTTGTGATATGCTTTATTCATACATATGATGCTACACCTTTCAAAGCTTAGGGCCTTCTCTTCGGGCTTCAACCTCAAAAGGTAATCATCCAATCCAATCTAAACTTTGCAATGTTATGTACAATGAGCAAAGTAAAAAAATGAACTAATGTTAATCTAGGGAAAAGTAATGCTTCAACATTCTACCATTGACTGGTCCACCTGGTAGATCTGTTCCATCTAACTGCTTCAAGAAAAATGCATTGTTACCTCTGTAACCATAAATGATGTAAGGGCCTTGCCATAGGAAATCAAATTTACCATGTTTACCTTTTTCTTCTCTTCTGGAATCCCATTTGAGTACTTTGTCACTTATGTAAAAATCATCAACTTTGGTTTTCATGTCAAAAATCTTTTTTATTTTATCTTGGATCACTGAGATTTGACATAGACTTCTTCCCTAGTTTGTTGCAAATGTATTGTCTAGTTGGAATGAAGTATAGTGGAAAGATTTAAATAAAGATGAATTTACAGACTCTAAAGGAATGGTAGAAGGCTTAGGAGTATCAACAATTAGGGTAGGTAATTCAACTGACTATTGAAAATAGGCTTCGTCTATGTGCCTTATCAAAGTTGAGGTTAAAGCATCAAGTTTGTCAAAAGTGTCTAGAACATGTTAATCTAAATTAGGATGTATAACATTCTTCTTTGATTCAATAAATTGAATAAAATTAGGGTCTATTACAACATCATGGACTAAATTTTCAGATTTGGTACAAAACTGTTCTTTTGGAAGCCAACTTTTTTTCAAATTTTTTTTTTTTTTGTTTTTTTTTTTTTAATGAAACTTTTTGACAACCCTAAGCGGCCTTAAGGTGAAAAGATGAGATTTAGGATTTCCTTTAAGGTTTATTAAACTGAGGACTGATTTCGCCAGCAGAGTCGCCACTATGTTATCACTCCAAAACTTCCCTAGGGTTGTTCTCTTGTGTTTAAAGAAATAATAGTGGTAACCACAAACCTACTTTTGAGATCATGATCTAGCCTTCCTAATGCTCAAAGAGGGCTCTCTCTTAATAATTTAACTTTGTTGAATTAATTGATTTTAGGCTAGTTATTTAAGCTTGATTGGTTTTGATTTGATTTGGTGGTGGAATCGTTGATTTAGATGGATAGATGAATCTATTTTTACCATTGGAATATGGAGTCAAAATGTCAAGAAAACAGGACTGAATCAAGTTCTAAAGATAGTGTCCACAGGGCAAGGTAGTTGAGTAATTTTAAATCTTTTAAGCTAGATGGTGAAGTGATTTTTAATCGGGATCAAGAAGCAGTTAAGGATTCCTCAAACCAGATAATGAGTGAAATGAAAGAGGTCAATCGAAACTAGGGAGCAATGAAGAATTCCCTCCTCTAGATATCAGAAGGAAAAATCAAAATGAATAATTGTTCAAGACAGAGTGCACTTAAACAAATTCTGTAATAATATTCCAGTTATTACATCCAAATTTGGAAAACATGTAAGTATGTGAAATACTTAAGAAAATAACAATTTAACAAATGAAAGATACTTCACTAAAGTGGCCCAACACATGAATCCTGTAATTCAATGCCTTTATTACTCAGTCCAGTCTGCTGACTCGAAAATGTTACAATAAACCCTTAGGTTTTAGATCAATACAACCATAGAAAGGTTCAACAATCCACCCCCAATACATTAAATTATGAAGTATTTATACAAAAACTATTACAAAATATCCTAAACTGATTTAGGAATTCTTCAAGGAAAAAGAAATATCTTCATGCAAAAAGATAGAGACATCTAGGAGACTAAAGGCTAGTTATCCCTGCTTTTATTGATTTTGATGTTTGTTGTTTTGATCTTTTGCTGCTTTCTCTCTTTTGTTGTTGCTCTACGCTGGATGTCTTTTATGATGTTGAGTGTCTTTTATGTTGGCTTTATCTTTAAACTCTATTTTTGACTTTTAAACTCTATCTTTCATCTGATACTCTTTAACTTAACTGATCTGTTACTCTTTACTGTTTTACCTTGACTGCTCTTGACTGCTCTGTTTTCACTGTTTTACCTTTCATTTTCACAGTAAATCATTCAACTTTTCCCAAGACTCTGCATCTAGTAATTTAATCTTTACCATTCTTCTGAAGATTTCATCAGCCTCTGTGTATTTTGCAAATGTAGGTTTGTTGATAAAGAGATATTTTACCTCATGCTGGAGGTAAAAGAGATTCTCAAAAGTCTGATAGAGCACTTTTCCTGTTGGAATTCCTTTCATGGATGAATTGTTTGCTTGTTCCTTTGCCACTTCTCTGATTTTCTTATCATATTCTTCATGCTTCATCAACCTGTCATTAATCACCAATGGATTAGGCAAACCTTTCTACCTCAAAACATCAAATTTAACCATGAACCTATTCGATAGACCTTTCTGCCTCAAAACATTAAATTTGACCATGAACCTGGCTATTGCTAGCTCCATTGTTTGGCATTTCTCTTCAAGTTGTACCATCAAGTTCCTCTTAGAAATTACCTTTTTCACTTCTAGAATTGTTTCAGTCCTGTCACTTATTCCAATTTCTTCCACTTCCTATTTGTTCTTGGAATTAAGAAACTTAATGATTTCATTGGCCTCCTCTAGCTTCTTACCAAGTTCTTCCTTATCTTTTTGAATAGCTTTAGTTGCTTCCTTAATTAAATCCTTCTGCTCAAACATGACTTGGATGTATGGCCAAATATCATTAACAGAATTAATGATATTAGGCCATAGCTGATGCTTTTCTTGGGCTAGTGGTTCTTTCAATGTCATTTCTTTCTCTAACTTCTGCATTCTTTCAGTGAATCTGTTTGACTTTGTGTTTCATTTTTATGCATGATCTGTGCCAGCTTCTTTTCATCTTCTAGACTTTTTATTTTATCTTTTAAGTCTATTTATTTCATTTGTTTGGATGGGCATATCCTGCATAGCTTTGCTTAATTTACCTGCTTCATCACCAGGATGAGTTGTTGTTGTAGATGATTCTGTAACTGATGTAGTGGGAAGTGTTGTAGCTGCTAGAACCGTTGTGGCCGCTGAAACTGCTAAAGTAGAAGGAACTGTTGTAGTAACTGTAGGAATAGCAGTGACAAGGATAGAATCCATGCTGGCCTTTTCTACTACACTAACTTATCCATCTCATTTTCAATTTCTATTAATTGAGGAGTTAACTGAAGAATGAAGTTCATCATCTCATCTTTTTGGTTTTGATTCTTTAAAAATTCCTTGGTCTGTGGATGTTCAGTAGGAGGCAATTTTAGCTGCTTCTTCAATGCAACAATGTCTGCATTCTTTTTCTTAATGAGTTCCCTTGCACCTTTGACATTTTTTGGATCATATCCCACTTCAATAACCAAATCTTCAAGGGATTTAATTATATTATCTTTAGCTTGCGAGGATGCCTTCTCTAGTTTTAACTGTGCTTTGATATCCTCTAGAGAATTTTGTAGTTTTTGTACACTCATAGCTTTGTCGATCATAGTTGAGCATATAATTTCTTCTGCTTGTTATGAAACTCTATTTGGTCTATAGGATGAACATCTTTGGCAGGAATCTCATAATTGGTCTTTTTGTAATTTCCTGATGACTTAGGATGTTGTACTGTGGGCTGCAAAAAGGTCATCTTCATTTTTCATGTCTTATAATCAAATGCAAAATGTAATTTGTTGTGGTCGCCAGGATTCTCCTTCAAGTATTGTGAATATATTTCAGCTTTTATTTCTTCATTTTTGGCCTTAATATCTTTGTATCTCTCTTTGATGTCTATTTCTTTGTCCATTGGTTCACTTGATGAAGAGACTTCAACACTATGCTGCTTCTAGATGATCTGAGCACTAGAAGTTGAAGGCTGATGAGTTTCCTTTGAAACTGAAGGAAGTACATTTTCTTTAATTACAGTGTCTGTATCAATGATCTCACTTGTATCAATTACTTCTTCTTGCTCATTTACTGGATTCATCTTTGTTCTTTTTCTATACATAATTTCAAATTTGTTATCTATTGTATCTTTGTTTGAGCAAGAACCTGCTTCTCTAGTCCTTTTGTCATTTCTGTCCTGTAGGACTGGAGTATGTAGAATGGAACTAGTATCCATCTGCTCCTCCATATCCAGCAAGGTGTTTTCCAACCACTCAGACTAGCTGGCATATCTTTCAATCTCTGGCTTGGACTCATGAATAAAAGGGCTCAATTTAAACTTGAGTCTCAGTTTGTTTATGACACCCAAAGGATCATACTATCATTTGAAACTATCATTGAATTTCATTTCTTGTAAACATTTTTTGCTTCCTCTCCAACATCCCTATTATTGCATATAAAAGGACTAAGATGGTTCTTGATTTTAAATTGTGTTTTCTTCTTGGCTGATAGAAAATAAACATCATCTGAATTTATGATTTTCCTGATATATTCTAGTGAAAAAATCCTCATGGGGAGATATTTGGGCAGCTTATATGGAGTGAGTTTACATCCATACACCCTAACTTCAGTGTAGTTCTGGTATAAATACTAGTCTCATGTTCTACTATGTTTGGACAACTGTAAAACTTTATTTATATCATCACTGACCCTGGGTTGATTGCTACTGCTTAGCATGTTAACCACTAGGTGAACAAATGAATCAATGAAATCCTTGTAGTTGAAATCAGTGGAATACTTTTGGATTAAGGGTGTCCAAAAGATAACAGATCTAGGATTTCCCTTAGTGTCCAGTTTTTGGATTTTAACTGTAAACCTTTCTGATCGGAAATATAGAAACATATGGAACAATATTGAAGAGTATTTGAATACTCTTTCATCTGGCAATCTGATCAATTGATCATGGATTCTGTGTGCTAAGAATTGGGCAAAATTGAAAACTATAGCTGGAGGGTTGCCTGGCCAAAAAATAGAAAGGAAACCAAGTATAGGCTCATTTACATGTTCATAAGTAGTATCTCCTAGAATAGAGGACAACATGGTTATAATTTGTCTGGCTCTCTCAGAGAAAATGGTGGCAGAATATGGAGGGTTGTCTGTAGGAACTTGAGCTTTTTCTAGGAGGAAAGTCTGAAAATTTTGGGATCTCTTGGGAAGGTCCAGCTTTAAGTACAGATCAATTAGGTTTTCAATAGAAAATTGGGCTTCATTAGGCTTTGGCTAGATCTACAACATTTCATTTACTGATCCTACAGTGATTGTGAACAAAATTTGTTGGTTAGGAGAGACTATGGCTATTTGACTTTGTAAATAGTAGCGTTGGCATAGGTGGATGATTTCAGGGAACTGATATACCTGTGGGAACAAGTATTTGGGTAAATTTGACTCCCATAATTGAATATCATCATTCTGGTTGAGGAATTTGTCTTTGCTCCAACATTGGAGTTTTAACAGATTTTTAGGGGAGGTTGTGTCTTTGATCTGGAAATCTCTATCGACCAATGGGAGGCAATCAATATCTAGGTGAGGAGTTTACAAGGGTTTTGCATCCAGAATGCTTTGGGAAGCCATAGATTTGTTTATTTTATTCGATTTTATCACCATCTAGCTTAAGAAGTATGCTTAGGACCTCTAGAATAGTGTGAAAAGATGTATAGAGTCCATAAAAAGGGTTTTGGATGCAACAATAGCCTTCTTTAGGTTGGCAAGGCGTTTAAATTGGTTCAATTTATTAGTCTATTAGAAATGATGTGCAAAGCTTAAGTATAGGCATTCGGCACTTCAGGAATACCTGGAAAATGAAGCTTTGGTATATAGAAGGGTTCTCTGGGGGTAGTGGAGGCTTTTTGAGGCTTCAATGGTCTTTATAGTGCTTCAAATCGGAGTCGGCAGCGTCTTCTAGTAGCAAAAGTTTGAATTGTCGTTGAAAATGGCTCAAAATAGTTCAGCAGATCTTTTAGCGCTTTAGAATAGGTTGGCAGAGGTTCTTTTCTGCAATCGCTAATAGAATAATAGTGAAAAGATTGGAAAGGGTGGCTTCTTTCATTTCTAACCAATAGTGGTTAATCTTTGGGCACGCGGTTAAATTTAAACAACAGGGTGGTTTCATCTGACGCAAGTAGGCGGTAAGGTGGTTTATCGCACCGCTTTAAATTGGTATGGTGGTATTATTTTGGAGGACACGATATAACGTGGGGCTGCCACGTAGCAAAAAGGCAGGCGGGTAAAACAACTTATCTCGCATGCTTTTGGGATGTTAAAAGTCAGACATCGGAGCGTGTGATATGGAATGTGGGCCGTTGGATCTGGAGGTGGGTGATCAGAGGGTTATCGGGTGGCGGAGTTGTGAGGGATGAGTCGGGGTGTGGGGTTGGGTTAATTAATAAGGTGGAGATTAATATATTATTTTAATTAAAACTAAGTTTTAATTAAATTAAATATATGGAGGGGTAGAGGTTAATTAAGCGGGGTTAATATGATAGTGGGAGTTAAAATAAAGTGGAACCCAATATACTTGAAGTGTTGCAATCTTTGGATAAATGGGTTTTTCCCGTTTTATATGAAAAAAGCAAAGTTAGTAAAGGGAAGGAATTATTAGTGATAGAAATGGGTTTTAAACTAGGGAAAGGAGTTTTAGGAAGGGGGAATGTGTGGAATAAGAGGAAAAGGTTAGCTTGAAGGGAAAGCGATATTTTTACAAGGGAAAATACCTTTCTAGAGTGGCATTAGGGTTTTAAGCAAGGGGAAGGGGATTTTGGGGGATATTAGTGATATGAAATGACCAATTTGATGCTCTCCATGCCTTTTGAAATTGCTTCTACCTACCCATCATTTACCCTAACATTTTTTCTTCATTTACTGGGTGCGTTTGAGCTTGTTGACCCTTTATTTCTTTTTCTTTTGTAAGCAAACTATCTAATTCTAACCTTTTGACTTTCCAATGGCTCAGATTAAACTGTTGAGCTCATTATTATTCTCTACCTAACTACTGATCTGCCAAGATTAAACATTTTGGTTAGATCTTTATTCTCTTTCTATCGACATGAAATTTAAAGCATGAGTAAATCAAGATTAAACTATTTGACCATCA
This sequence comes from Pinus tabuliformis, assembly GCA_031772625.1. Classification (NCBI taxonomy): domain Eukaryota; kingdom Viridiplantae; phylum Streptophyta; class Pinopsida; order Pinales; family Pinaceae; genus Pinus; species Pinus tabuliformis. The sequence continues at coordinate 200,207,026 of CM062818.1, read as the reverse complement.
TGGATTGTGGCATTTTTGACAAGCTGCACACAATCTTATTTTGCAAAGTAAAGTAAAAAGTAGTGGCATTTGAATTTGCATCACTTTCAGAATCTATTTTTTATCTCTTTTTGGTGGGGTTTATACTTTATACTCTTTTCTTTATGCTTTTTCTTTTATTAGTCCTTTGATTTTTCTTTTAGGACTTCACCCTCTTTACATTTTTTATTTTTAATATGGGAAAACATTTTGTAGAGAGCAAAAGCATCTACAATATTATAAGACTAATCATAGTCAAATCAAAATTATGAATCCTATTATTATAGGACCCTAACATAATGCAACAACTTAGCTATTTAATTCCTTGTAGATTACATATCTATTAAATAAAAACAACTAAGATCTTAACCTAAACATTCATCAGAAATTAATGACAACTAATCCTTAAGCACACATTACACACAAATTTTCTCCCCAATCAACAAATTTTCATTAAAGTAATATTAGAACTTATTCGAGCTCCCTCCTTGGGAAAATGGCCCTCTAAGGAATTTACAAATACAACATACCCTAAATCTGATCCAAATGATCAAGTCCTCGATATGTCCTTTGATCTGTTTGGCTTATTTGGATCTCCTTTGTTGCACCCTGGTACCTTCCTTGGACCCAACACACTTGGATGAAACTTCTTCTCTAACCAATCATTGAGATTACCTCTCAAGTCTTGTGCTCACTCACTATTGTGTGTCTTTCTAATACGATATTTATGAAAAGATCTATGAGTAGAAAAGTGTTGAACTCCCTGTTTAAAATACATGTAAAAATATATAAGATCGCGGTCATGGGACATGTATTCCAAGATGAATAGTGGGAAAAACAACCCATTGGGATGTCACTTCGGTTTATTGTGGCTAAGGAAATTGGCAAAGGCAATGCCAAAGGCTTTGGAAAGGCATGAGGCATTTGTTGGAGTTTTATTTTTGAAAATAAAGGAAATTAGGAGAAAAGGAAGGTGAAAGGTCTCAAGTTGCATGTGAGGAGGAAATTGAAGGAAAATAATGGAAATTGAAGAAAATAGAGGCCTCATTGATAAAAAGGATTATGAGAATCAATTGGCAAGGTTTTGAAAAATTTTGGTGGAACTCTCTTCTATTCTGTCCCTCTCGCACACTCTTGGACACTTAGAGTTCTCTTCGAGCACTCTTGGAGAGTGTGGCATACTTGAATTTTTGGAGCAAGAAGGCAAAGGAAACGCAGGAAATTGCAATAGGACATCGAGGTCAAGGACTACAATGGGTTTTTCTTGCAGGTACCGAGTTGCATGTATGTTTTCCTCACTAGTTTTGGCATGCATGACACATGCATGTGGTTTCTTGGTCATGATTTGTCATTGAAAGGGAGGATTTCCTAGATTGATAGTGGATTTGCCTAGCCTTGCCATTTCCTGGATAGCCATGGCGTTGTGGGTTCATTTCTTTATTTGTTTGGTTGGTTCTCATGTTTCCTTTAGCTTGGGTTGAGTTATTAGTTCCTGGAGCCTTGGTTGGATAAATGCTCTAGGAGCCCTATAACGGCTTGGGTTGAGTTATTAGTCCTAAAGCCTTAGTTGGACAAACACTTTGGAAGCTCTGTAATAGCTTGGGTTGAGTTACTAGTCCTAGAAGCCTTGGTTGGACAAACGCTCTGGAAGCCCTTGGTGGGTTGAGTTACTAGTCCTGGAAGCCCTGGTTGGAAAAATGCTCTGGAAGCTCAGAAAGAGCTGTGGGTTGAGTTACTAGTCCTGGAGCCTTGCTTGGAAAAACTCTTTGGAGCCCGACAACAGTCATGGGTTGAGTTACTAGTCCCAAAATTTGGGTTGGAACAAACGATCTGGAGCCATGGAAGGCTTGGGTAGAGACCAACCTGATGATGGTTTTGTGATGTTCGATCATGAGGTGCAATCATTGTTTGATGGGTTGAGGTGGTTTGGCCTCTAGAAGCCCCGAATGTTTTTGTTTGATGTGTTTTATGAGATCCTACATTCTATTGGGTTGTGTTATATTCTTTCCACGACTAGCCCAAGTAGTTAACCGGGTGGTTAGAGGGGGGGCAAAGCCCCCCTTCATTGCGCCGATTGTGTAGCGGGGGGGGGGGGGTCATAGGGGGTTTTAGGTGTACCCGTAACTCCTCTACATGGTCCGCCCCGGGAAATTTTTTTTTGGACCCTATATTAGGTTGGGTGAACCTACCTTTGGTTTTCGGTCCATGGTATTGGATGCTTCGGCATGTATAACTATGTATTATAACATTGAAAGGAACATAATGAAAAATCAAGCTAGTAGTCTCGGTTTTGGGATCGAGGGGAAATGTCTGCGTATATGTGTTATGCTCTCGAATTGTTTATTTTCTGTGTCTTAGAATTCGTATGCAGGTAATTTCTGTACAGGGTTAGAACCTACATTTGGAATCAGAGTTGTTTTGGCTTCAAGGGGATGCCTTTATTGCTAAGGGGTTTCGCTCAGGCTTGTGGTAGACCCTGTTCAGTGGGAGATCTGTGGGATTGATTCTGGTAGTGAAAGAAGATGGCGAGTAGTGGAAAGATAGAGATCAAGAAATTTAATGGTCAGAGTTTTGAGTTGTGGAAACTCAAGATGGAGGATCTGTTGGTGGATAAAGATCAGTGGATCGTGGTAGATCTGGGTACTAAACCAACAGGAGTGTCTGATGAAGAATGGAAGAAGTTGGATCGAAAGGCAAAGAGCACAATACGATTGTGTGTCTTAGATTCAGTATTGCTGAATGTATCAGGGGAAGCTACGTCGAAGGCTTTTTGGGACAAGTTAGGGACTTTGTACCAATCTAAGTCTTTGGTGAATAAATTTTTCTTGCGGAAAAAGCTATATAACCTGAGGATGAAAGATGGAGACTCGGTGACAGAGCATCTGAATGCATTTAATACTGTGGTAAGTCAGTTTGCATCTGCTGATATTAAAATTTCAGATGAAGATAAGTGCATCAGTTTGTTGTGTTCTCTACCAGATTCGTGGGATAGTCTGGTTATTGTAATAGGTAGCAATGCAATTGCCTTGCAGTTTGATGAAATAGTCTCAGCCTTGCTGACAAAGGAGATGAGATGGAAAAATATGGAGATCCAGAATGGTGATGCCTTTTCTATACAAGGACGGTCCCAGAACAGAAACAAAAATAAATCTAGAGGGAGATCTACATCTCCAGGAAAACATGTAAAGGTGGTGTGCTAGAAATGCAGAAAGGAAGGCCACTTTAAAAGGGACTGTAAATCTAAAGTTCTTAATAAAGGAAAGGGATCTGATGAGGCTCCTTCTGTAGAGGCGAAAACCACCGCAGATGAAGGTGGGGATGTGTACTTTTCTTCTTCAAGTACACATGTAGATCATGAGGCATGGTTGATTGACTTAGGTGCATCCTTTCACTTCACTCCCCATAGAGAGTGGTTCTGTGAGTATGAGAAATATGATGGTGGTGATGTCGTCTTGGGGGATGACAGGAAGGCTAGAATCATTGTTCGTGGAAAAGTAAAGTTGAAGTTACAAGGTGGAAGGGTTAGAACACTTCTGGGTGTTCTGCATATTCCTGCATTGGCCAGAAATCTAATTTCTGTAAGCAAGTTGGATGATGCAGGTGTAAAAACAAAGTTCGAGAAGGATACCTGTAAGATGGTTTGGGGAGCATTGGTATTGAAGTGGGGAGTTCAGATTGGAACTCTGTACAAGTTGCAAGGTAGCACGGTTGTTGATGGGTGCAACAGTTCTGTGGTTCCTGAAAGTGGAACAGAAAATCTAGTGGTCTCTAAAGAAAAAACCATGTTGTGGCATCAAAGGCTTGGACATATTGGAGAGAAGGGCCTTTGAATGCTTCATGGTAAAGTTATGGTAGAAGGTATGAGTAATAGCTCTCTGGATTTTGATTTCTGTGAAAATTGTGTATATGGGAAGCAGAATCGGGTGAGTTTCCCCTTTGGTGGTAAGAGGGCAAAACAGATATTAGAGCTTGTGCACAGTGATGTGTTTGGACCTGTGAAGGTTTCATCACTGGGTAAGTCTGTGTACTATGTATCATTTATAGATGACTTCTAAAGGAATACATGGATATATTTCCTTAAGAAGAAATATGAAGTCTTTGACAGGTTTAAAGAATTTAAGGCTCTCGTGGAAAATCAGGCAGAGAAGAAGATAAAGGTGCTAAGAACAGATAATGGTGGAGAGTTTTGTAGCAAGGAATTTGAAGAATTCTATAAGAAGTGTGGTATATCACGGCAGAATACTATTCCATATACACCTCAACAAAAAGGAGTTGCAGAAAGAATGAACAAGATATTGATGGAAAGGGCAAGAAGCATGCTCAGTGGTGTTGGGTTAGGACATGAATTATGGGTTGAGGCAGTGGATTCTGCATGTTACCTAGTCAACAGGTCACCTTCATCAATGTTGGAGGATAAGACTCCACAAGAGGTATGGACTGGTAAGAAACCCTCTCTTTCACATCTAAAGGTATTTGGATGTGATGCATATGTACATGTTCCAAATGAGAAAAGAACCAAGTTGGATAGTAAATCTAAAAAGTGCATCTTTATTGGGTATAAGGATGGTTTAAAGGGTTATAGGCTTTGGAACCCAACAACAAGGAAGGTTGTGTACAACCGAAATGTGGTGTTCAGAGAGGTGAAAGATGTTATTAAACATGAAGTCCAACCAAAGGAACCTGAGAAGATAGAGTTTGAGCTAAAGGAGGGAGAATCAGACTCTACAGTAGAGGAGGAGTCTAAAGATGAAGAGCCACAAACTCCATGTGTAAGAAGATCAGTCCGAGAAAGAAGGCAGCCAGAAAGGTATAGTCCATCTGCTTTCTGTTCAAATTTTGCTTTATTTATTACTGATGATGATCCCAAAATTGTGAAGGAAGTAGTACATTCAGAGGATGAAAAACTTTGGAAAGAGGCCATGGTTGATGAAATGGCGTCTTTGCACAAAAATGAGGCTTGGGATCTAGTGGAGTTTTCGGCTAGAAGGAAACCTATTGGAAGCAAATGGGTGTTCAAGAAGAAGACAAATGCAGAAGGAAAGGTGGAGAAATACAAAGCTCGGTTGGTAACAAAAGGTTATTCCCAGGTGCCGGGAATTGATTTTGGTGATATTTTTTCTCTTGTTGCCAAGGTAACTTCTATTAGATTACTTTTATCTGTTGTTGTTGCTTTTGATTTTGAGGTAGAACAGATGGATGTAAAGACAACATTTCTTCACATGGGATCTAGAAGAGGAAATATACATGAAGCAACCTGAAGGCTTTATGGTGAAGGGTAAGAAAGAACTGGTATGCAAGTTAAAGAAGTCTCTGTATGGGTTGAAATAGTCACCAAGGATGTGGTATCAGAAATTTGATACATTTATACAGGGACTTGGCTTCACTAGAAGCAAAGAAAATCATTGTGCGTATTTTAAATTAATTTGTGATCATGTTATTTATCTGGTCTTGTATGTGGATGATATGTTGTTGGTTGGAAATGACAAAGGAATTATCCAGGATTTGAAGACCCAATTGTCCTCCAAATTTGACATGAAATATCTTGGAGTTGCAAACTATATTTTGGGCATGGAAATTAAAAGAGATCGGGCAAAGAGGAAGCTTTAGTTAAACCAGAGGAAGTATGTCGAGACAATACTGCAGAGGTTTAATATGCAGGATAGTAAACTGGTGAAGGTTCATATTCCTATAGGTGTGAGGTTATCTGTTGAACAGTGTCCCAAGACACAAGAAGAGGAAGAGGACATGTCCCGTGTTCCATATGAAAGTGAAGTCAGTAGCCTGATGTATGAAATGGTCTGTACTAGACCAGACATTGCACATGCAGTGGGAGTATTGAGCAAGTTTATGTCAAAACTAGGAAAGGAGCATTGGACAACAGTGAAGCAGGTTTTCAGGTATTTGCGTGGCACTAGTGATTATGGTTTGTGCTACCAGGAAGACCAGGATTGGATAAAGTATTGGATATTCATGGCTTTGTTGATGCAGACTGGGCTGGAGATCTGGATCAGAGAAGATCTACAAGTGGGTATGTGTTTAACCTAATTGGAGGTGCAGTCAGTTGGATGAGTAAGAAATAATCTGTAGTGGCACTATCAACTACAGAGGCAGAATATATGGCAGCCACTCATGCAAGCAAGGAAGCAGTTTGGTTGCAGAGATTGTGTTCAAGTATGGGGTTAGTACAGGAAGCTATAAGGATAGACTGTGACAGCCAAAGTGCAATTTTCTTGGCAAAGAACCCCGCATATCATTCAAAGACAAAGCACATTGATGTTGAATATCACTTTGTGAGGGATATGATAGAAGACAAAAAGGTGTTGCTGGTAAAGGTGGAAACTTTGAAGAATACTGTAGATGCATTGACAAAATCTCTGAGCTCTGAGAAGTTCTCTTGGTGTAGAGAGACAATGGGCGTTTCAGGGCTGAAAAAATGACTAAGCTCTCTTGTGGCCCCCTGTGGAAAAAAAACAAGAAGTGGGAGAATGTTGGGTTGTGTTATATTCTTTCCACGACTAGCCCATGTAGTTAACCGGGGGGTTAGAGGGGGGGCGAAGCCCCCCTTTGTTGCGCTGATTGTGTAGTGGGGGGGGGGGTCACAAGGGGTTTTAGGTGTACCTGTAACCCCTCTACGGGGTCCGGGGCAGCTCCTTGGGAAAAACAATTTTGGACCCTATATTAGGTTGGGCGAACCTACCTATGGTTTTCGATCCATGGTTTTGGACGCGATGGTTTTCGGTCCATGGTATTGGATGTTTCGGCATGTATAAATATGTATTATAACATTGAAAGGAACATAATGAAAAATCAAGTTGGTAGTCCCGGTTTTGGGATCCAGGGGAAAATATTTGTGTATATGTGTTTTATGTGTTATGCTCTCGCATTGTTTATTTTCTGTGTCTTAGAATTCGTATGCAGATAATTTCTGTACGGGGTTAAAACCTACACATTCATGCTTGGAATATGGCACGGGGGTGACTGGTTGAAGAGATATTTGGCTCAGCCATGTCTATGGTTGAGTGGAACGTGGTAGTCCCATACTGGGTTGGCTTTTGCATCATTAATATGAGGTTATTTCTCCTTGTTATTTCATGAGTATTGTACTGGTTTATATGTGGATTATATGGTTGTTGTTTCCTTGGTATTTATGTTGTTATTATGTTGGTTATGAACATGTATTATGACAGTAGCTATGTATGTCTCTCATCATATTTTTGCTTGTAAATGAATGAACAATGTATGTATGGTCTAATGGATGAAACTGTAGCTAATGTGTTGAGGCATCAATGCTTCTAGCGATTCTCAGATGAATACGAGACCCCTATACTCATATAATTTTGTTTAAACTTGTAGATTACATATTTGTGACATGTTTGATAAAATGCATGTCATGGCTAGTAGGGGTCCAATCAAGTCCTTGTTCAATTTTTTTTCCTTATTCTGTTGTTATCTTTCGGTTCTGAAAGTGTTATTGAGTTCTAGGCAATGATCTGGGCTCTGGGCCTAAAAAGGTGGCTCAAATCCCAGAGACACAGGCACAAAACTAGGCAGAAAAGTCCATGGATGCATGCATACCATGCTGTGAGAGCGTCCAGAGTCTCTTGGATGCATGCATGCCCATATCTAGGGAGCATCCAGAGTCTTTTGGATGCACGCATGCCCATATGTAGGGAGCGTTCAGGGGTTTAATGATCTAAAAACTCAGTGGGACCCAGGGGCTAGTTTCCTAAGTGGTTGGGATGGCTCCTGGAGTTATGTTGCTGATGTGGAAGGTCTGTATAGTGTGTTTCTGTCGGTTCCACTTCCTTAACTGACATGTAGGGAGTTGAATCATATCATAGTAACTTCTCATCACATGTTTACACTGGTTGGACGATTACTTGGGTAGATGTGGGAGGAGGGTGTTATAGTGTGGTATCAGAGCAGGTTCCGTTCTCTTTGGGGGATTTCTGTTTTTTGTTCTCTTTGTGTCAAAACTAATACCATGGAGTGGTATCAGAGCATGGTTCACCCCTCAGACTGGATGGGCGGTGTGTTGGTCATGCACTCATGTCAGTTGCATATGTGTTCCTTATGCTTGTAGTCCATGTGCTTGTTGCATTTGCATGGTGTTGATTATGGTTATAGTGATGTCGCCATGTGAAGGTTTATGGTGTTGTTGTGGGATGTGTCGTCATGAGTGTATGGTTTTATATGCATTTGTTATGCATGTCAGTGTCTATATGTTGTTATGCATGCATTGTCATGGTTATAGTTATGCATGTATAGTAGGTTAAACATGCATTGTGGGGTCATTGCATGTAGTTATGTCATCATGATGTAGTTGTTATGTTATGATTCTAATGTGTTGACTGAGATAGAGTAGGAGATGCAAACTATCAAAGTGAAGTTGCAGCATTGGACCTCGAGGCAAGAGCATGTCGTCATACACGTTTGTATGTTGGGCATGCAAGTATCTAGTTGTATGCCTCTCATTATATCGATGTTATGGTTACATACATGATAGATGCTAGTTAATTAGTTTAGTCATATGCACATGTGTCAGATGGTCATGAATGGTAGTAATATGTGGTTGTATGCATTGTTATTGTTGTTTTATGTTAGATAACTTGATGATTTTGTTATATGTTGTTGATGAGTATGTCAAATGTTAACTTGTCATTGTTATATGTCAGTTAATGATTAGGGTTCTTGCATTAAGATCTTGATGTTATATGTATCATGCTAAATTGGATTGTTCTATGCAGATGGTTAGGGTTATGACATTCAAGTATGAGTCAACCTAATCATGATAGTGTATTGTACTAATCTAAACTGACTATGCATATGTAATTATTATGTATGAATGATAATTGTTTATGAGTTTATGATGCGAACACGTTAGCTAGTTATTGTTATGGATATCATGACCTTATTTATGTTTGAGTTGATATGTTGTGAAGTTATATCATGCTAATCTAGATTGATTGTGCAGACAAGATAGCCTCCCTTGAGATACATTAAGGTATGAGTTTTCTTATGTCGTCTATTTGGTGTTTGAATGTTTGACTATGTCGTTTATTTGGTGTTTGAGTGTTTTGTGTCTATTATGTCATCTATATGTTGTCTAAATGTTTGATTACTTGAATGATATGAGTATGTGTCTATAAGATTTCTTGCTGAAATGATCTTGTTTTAAGATGGTTGTACTAATACATATGTGTTGAGACAACTGATATGTACTTGAGTGTAAGTAGGTGATAGTTGTAGCATTATGTATTATGAATGATATATGTGAGTTGATTGTTGAGTATGACATGGTTGTTAGACTTGGTAAAGATTGATTTCAAATTAATACACATGATATCTTGTTCTTTGGAATGTGAGACTGACATGTGTCAGCAGTTGTAGGGCAACATGCTTGGTATTAGATTGACAAGGTAATAGTTGATATGTTTATATAACTAACAATTGGGTGATGTGATAGTGCATAGTAAGACTCAATTGCAACAAGGAAAAGGTAAAATAAAGGAATTGGGTGAAAATTCCTTTGGCTATGTTTGGAAACCGCAATTCCAAACAAATGAGTGCTTTGCATACATGAAGTCTTCTTAACCTTGAATTTGTCTGACATTATGAGGATATGTGTTATATTCATAAATATGTATTTGACAAGTATAACAATTGGTTCTAGTTATGGCTAGATTCGTCAAAGGATTGGAGTCCCTTGAGAGATGGTGTGGATGTGTTCAGTTGCAAGCAACATGCTTGGCACAACAAAGTAAGGTAACTAGTGTATTGTTATGTTTATTTATGCATTGATAGTTATGTTTATGGAAATATGATGCAAGGGATTGCATGGCAATGAGACTGCCATGGAATTCTGAAGAAGGCTCAAGTTGAGCTTTCCTTTGGAAGCACTGGGAACCATGTGGATTGAGTCATGGTGTATGTTGAGAGTCTTGTGATTTCGATTCTTTGTGCTTTGTTTGCACTTGATTTGCAGTTTTGTTATGTCTAGTGCATGATCATGCCATTTTGTTTGTGGTGTCGTATTGTTATTGGTTTTCATGGTTTTCTTCTTGTTTGGCTCTTGTTCTTTCCTTTTATGTTTTGAGTTTCTTGGGAATTGGTTGGGAAAGAGGAAGGCTAATGGAGCTTAGGGAGAGCTGAAGGAAACCTAACAGGTAATGTAAGACCCAAATGAAGCTCAGTGCATGAGTAAGGGAAGTTGAAGGTAATAATATGACAATCAGTTCGATTGGTTTGGCCCATTGGTGTAAATGGACAGTGGCAGTACAACCATGAGAAAGGTAACATGAAAGGTGAAGTAAATGGATTTGAGGTGTTAGATGCCTTGGCTATGTTGGGAACAATTGTTCTCAATGTTGTGCATGGTGTGCACAGATAAAGAGAGTTCTCTTAATCTTGACCTTATGCTAACTGGTAATTATGTTATGATCATGATTATGTTGATGTTTATATACATATATGTGTGTGTATGGATGTCATTCTCTGACATGATCATGATTGTTTTATGCTAATTTATCTATATGTATCTATGTATCTATGTCACTGTTCGACACGGTTTTCAGGGATCATTCTTATGGAGGAATGATTGCTTATGTAGGTGAATGGCATGACAAGGTTCCTGGTCTTATGAGAATCAAGTAGGAAGATTAGTAATGACAAATATATGATGTCAGTATCATGCGGATATGAATTGATAGTGTATGATTGTATTATGCCTATGTTTATGTTATGACAGATAACGTTGAATGATACATCAGTGGAATGAAAACAATGTGCTTTGCGACATGCTAGGGTAAGCATGGATGGCAGAGAGACACTGGAAGCAATATTGTCTAGTAGAGACAATGTGGTTTTGGATGTGCATTGCTATTATTGTGCATATGTTGTATATGTTGTACATGTTGCATCTGTGATGTTGTGCGCATGCAGTGATGTGTATATATAGTCTGTGTACATGTTATTTATGCAATGTTATGTATAGTGGTACTATTTGTACAAGGTGGTACATATAGTGTTAACTGAATATTGCATATGCAGTGCTGGGTATAGATGGTGCTATGTACATGTTGGATATGTGGTGTTGTGTACATATCATAGTGTGCACATGATGGATATGCAATGTTGTGTGCATATGGTGTTGTATGCATGTTGGATATGCAGTGTTGTGTATAGATGATGCTATGTACATGTTGGATATGCAGTGTTATGTATATGTGGTGCTATGTACATATGGTGTTGTGTTCATGATTGTACAAGTGGTGATGTGTGCATGTGGTGTTGTGTACATGTTGTACAAGTGGCGCTATGTGCAAGTGGTGTTGTGTACATGTGGTGCCGTGTACATGTCATGCATCTGGTACTATGTACATGTGATATTGTGTACATGTTATATAGGTGGTGTGGTGTACATGTGGCGTTGTGTACATGTTGTGTAGGTGGTGCCATGTGCATGTGATGTTGTGTACACGTTGCGCAGGTGGTGCTTTGTACAAATGGTACTAGTGTACATGTGGTATTGTGTGCATGTCATACATGTGTTACAGGCATGCGGTACTATGTATGTGCATTGTGTCATTGTGGTATCGTGACATGTGTATTCATTGTGTTGTACTATGTGTACGTATTTGTGTTGTGTTGTACACTGGGTGTAGGTGTATGTATTGTGTTGTGGTATACACCGAATGTAGGAGCATGTATTGTGTTGTGTTTTACACTAGGTGTAGGTGTATGTGTGGTATGCCAAGTGTACGTACATGTATTGTGTGGCATTGTACATCGGGTATAGATGTATGTGTTGTGTTGTATATTAGGTGTAGGTGTATGCATTGTGTGGTATTGTATGTCATGTGTGGTTGTATGTGCATGATGCACACTATGTGTATGTGCACATGGTTGAGGAGAAGACATTGGGTGTTTGTCAGGTGTGGAAACCGATCCAGTGTGCGTAAGGAAAAAAGACAAAGGTAGAAGCTAAGGATTGAATAAATGATAAGTATCAAATTTTATTTCAATTTTATTATGCATGTGATTTATGATTATGGTCCATGATGATTACATGTGATCTATGATTATGGTTTATGATGGTTACATGTGATTTATGATGGTTGAGTTTGAGCTAAGCAGATGTGATATGTTATTCATGATAATTTAGTCAAGAGCTTGTTTGACATGTTGTGGCATGAAGTAAACATGATTGCAAGTGTACCTTATTGACGAGCTACCAATGAGGTATGATGTGAATTTATTTCAATTTATTTTGAATCTAATGGAAATTATGTGCTTGGTACAAGAAAGCATGAAATGCCTAGTGGGGTGGTCAAAACCGACGACAAGCATTAGCAACAACAACAAAAATAATTGGAATATGCAACAATATGTTGGTAAAGCATTCAGGAGCAGGGCCATTGTTAGATACTAGTACCCAATAATGTCCATTGATTACAATGAGCATGCTATGACGGTATGATGGTTTTAAGGCAAGGATATGCCTTGGTTTTTGGACCTTCCGATGTGAAAAAACCTTGTTGAGGGATGGACTTCCCGAGATGGGGGTTGCGAGCGGAACTTGGAAGGTGTGTGTCTGCATAGAAGGGGGGGACCGGATTGCCCGAGGGAATGGAAGGTCAGGGTTATATTTGTTTTGGTCATTAGCATTGCTAAATGGAATCAAATGCACATTGGGAGTGTGCCTTGGAACAATGAGCCAGTAACTGTTCACTGAGAGGACAAGTAGCACAGGATTATAGCGCTGGACATTGGATGCATATTTGACCTTGTAGTGGATTCTGGACTTCTTGGGGAGGAGGTGAATCCTGGTATTACTTTAAGGTTGGAGGTGTGAGCCTCTTGATTCCCTTGTTGCAGATGCATGCATCGTATAATTTTATTTGATGGTTAACCAAATGTATATATATGTATATGTGTGTATTATTGTAAATACTGTATCGAACTAGATTTATAAATCTCCGTAGACAATATGATTATTTGTTGGGTGAAGCAAATATGTATGTGTGTATATGTGGTTATTATTGTAAATACCATAATGAGATGTGTTATAAAGCTCCAGTATACAATATGTTTGTCTTGTTTTAATAGATGACCATTGTAAATACTGCAACAAGCTATGTTATAAAGCTCCATGGGCAGTATGTTTTGTTTTCAACAGTCTCGCTGGTTATAGGTGTCATTGAACATCGATGACGGTGTTCCCCCAAGGGGGAGGGTTCTGTAATAGCCCTCGTTAAAATACATGCAAAAATATATAAGACCACGTCATGGGACATGTATTCCAAGTTGAATAGTGGGAAAAAATCCTAGTGGGGTATCACTTCGGTTTATTATGGCTAAGGAAATTGGCAAAGGCTTTGGAAAGGCATGAGGCATTTATTGAGATTTTATTTATAAAAATAAAGGAAATTAGGAGAAAAGGAAGGTAAAAGGTCACAGATTGCATGTGATGAGGAAATTGAAGGAAAATAATGGAAATTGAAGAAAATAGAGGCCTCATTGATAAAAAGGCTTCCGAGGATCAGTGGGCAAACTTTTGATAGGTTTTGGTGGAACTCGCTTCTATTCTCTCTCTCACACACTCTTGGACACTTAGAGTTCTCTTGGACCACTCTTGGAGAGTGTGGCATACTTGGAGTTTTGGAGCAAGAAGGCAAATGAAGAGTAGGAAAGCACAAGAGGACATCGAGATCAACAATTATCGTGGGGTTTGCTTGCAGGTATTGAGTTGCATGTATGTTTTCCTCACTAGTTTTGCCCTGCATGCCACATGCATGTGGTTTCTTGGTCATGATCTGTCATTGGCATGGAGGATTGCTTGGATTGACAATGGATTTGCCTAGCCTTACCATTTCCTGGATAACCATGGTGTTGTGGGTTCATTTTTTTTTGGTTGGTTCTCATGTTTCCTTTAGCTTGGGTTTAGTTATTAGTTCCTGCAACCTTGGTTGGACAAACGCTCTGGAAGACCTATAATGACTTGGGTTGAGTTATTAGTCATGGAGCCTTGGTTGGAAAAACACTCTGGAAGCCTTGTAACAACTTGGATTGAGTTACTAGTCCTAGAAGCCTTGGTTGGACAAATGCTCTAGAAGCCCTTGGTCGGTTGAGTTACTAGTCCTAGAAACCCTAGTTAGACAAATTCTCTGGAAGCCAGGAAAAAGTTGTGGGTTGAGTTACTAGTCCTGGAGCCTTGGTTGGACAAACACTTTGGAGCTCGACAACAACCATGGGTTGTGTTACTAGTCCTGAAAGCTGGGTTGGAACAAATGCTCTAGAGCCCTGGAAGGCTTGGGTAGAGACCAATCTGATGATGGTTTTGTGATGTCTGACCATGAGGTGGAATCACTATTTGATGGGTTGAGGTGGTTTGGCCTCTGGAAGCCATGTATGGTTTTGGTTGATGTGTTTTATGAGATCCCACATTCATGCTTGGAATATGGTACGAGGGTGACTAGCTGAAGAGAGATTTGGCTCAGTCATGTCTACATTTGGGTGGAACGTGGTAGTCCCATACCGGGTTGAATTTTGCATCATTAATACGAGGTTATTTCTCCTTGTTATTTAATGAGTATTGTACTGGTTTATATGTGGATTATGTAGTTGTTTCCTTGGTATTCCTGTTGTTATTACGCTGGTTATGAACATGTATTATGACAATAGTTATGTATGGCTCTCATCATATTTTTGCTTGTAAACGAATGAACAATGTATCTATGCCTAATGGATGAAACTACAACTAATGTGTTGAGGCATTAATGCTTCTAGCAATTCTCAAATGAGTACGAGACCCTTATGCTCAGATATATTATTTAAACCGATAGATTACATATTTGTGACAAGTTTGACGAAATGTCTGTCATAGCTAGTAGGGGTTTAGTCAAGTCCTTGTTCAGGTATTTGCATCTATTTCCTTATTATGTTGTTATCTTTCGGTTATGAAAGTGTCATTGAGTTCTACGCAGCAACTTGGGCTCTGGGCCTAGAAATGTGGCTCAAATCCCAGAGACGCAGGCATATAACTGGGCAAAAAAGTCCTTGGACGCATGCATACCCATGTTGTGGGAGCGTCCAGAGCCTCCTGGATGCACACATGCCCATATCAAGGGAGCGTCCAGGGGTTTAATGGTCTAAAAACTTAGTGGGACCCAGGGGCTGGTTACCTGAGTGGTTGGGATGGCTCCTAGGAGTTTTGTTGCTGATGTGGAATGTATGTATGGTGTGTTTTCGTCGATTCCACTTCTTTAACTGACACGTAGGAAATAAAATCATATCATAGTAACTTCTCGTCACATGTTTACCCCGATTGGCTAGTTACTTGGGTAGATGTGGGATGAGGGAGTTACAATCTGATCCAATTGATCAAGTCCTAGATCTGTCCTTTGATCTATTTGGCTGATTTGGATCTCTTTTGCTGCACCCTAGTACCTTCCTTGGACCCAACACACATGGATGAAACTCCTTCTCCAACCAATCACTGAGATCACCTCTCAAGTCTTGTACTCACTCACTATTTTGTGACTTTCTCCTATGATCTATATGAATAGATCTATGAGTAGAAAAGTGTTGAACTCCAACAACTACTGCTTCATCAACATTCCAAGAACTAGATTTCAACCTCCTAATCTGTTGTAAAACAAACTTATTCCTCTAATTCTTCATCCTTTGAATTCCATGATAAATCAACTTCATCCAACTCCATGTTCGATAAGCTCTAACCGACAACTCTAGAGGCCCAAACTGATCTAGGCCATCAACTCACAAGGCGCAAAGACCCTAGTCTTGAGAGACCCACAACTTTATTAACTTATACATTGTACTTAATTTATGAAATCACTTTCAAAAATTAAGCTTTACGATATTTTTGCCTTATAACTGCATTTAAGAAGTAGTAACTAGTTTTAAGGATTCTTCGGTCTTTATTGGAAAGAATCATAAAACCATCCTTTATTTTTATTTTTTTTTGCTTGAAGTGGTCTAAGCCATCAACTCACCATAATTAATAATATATTTATTTGGGTTATAATAAGCCAAGCTCCCACAAGTTACTGTTATGAATCCCAAGGCTTCAACCAAGTAGTTTACCCAGGGCTGCTACCCACCCTTTACCCTTCATTCTTTTCTGGCCAAGCCTCGGCCACGCAAGATTAGGAAAACCCTGATGCGATCCGGGCCGAATAAAAGGCCCGCCGAGGGCTATATGCACACACTCTTTTCGACAAGCGAAACAGATTCACCTCCTCCTTGTCACGATTTCAGCTTCTGGAAATCCTCGTCTCTTTGGATTTACAAGCTGTAGCAATGGCGGTAGCAGATCCTGTGTTTGAATATCTCCAACGCACTCCGTCAATGATGGAATCCTTCGACGAGTCTCTCTCCCAGCTATGCAAAGACAACATCAGCGAGTCAGCTCGCGATCTGCGGAAGGACCTGATGGAGTCTTATCACGACCTCTATAAAGCCTTGCAGTCGAGGTACGAAACCCTAAAGATAAAGGAGAAACAACTAGAAGAACCCGTAACCACGGGCAAGAGCGAAGAGAACAAAACATCAAATGTCACTGGTTCAATTCCCGCATTCAATAAACTTCTCTCACCTGTTCCCGCATTCAATGAACTTCTCTCATCTGTTCGCGTCCGCTCTGAGATCGAAATCCTCTGCGATAAAGCAGACGGCCGTGGCCTCAGAAATTACTTAATGGACCACAGGAAAGAAGGGTCAACCCTGAAGGAAGAATTGTTCGTGGCGCTCCTTAAAGCCCCTGATGCGGCAAAGCTGGTGTTGAATGCTCTGGAGCCCCCATTTTCTTGGAATATAAATGACCCCACTTTCTTGCTATTGAAAGGCCTTTACCGCATTTTTGGTAAAGAAGACAGTTGTGTTTTTTCCTCGGATGTCAAGGATTCGGCCCGAGAGATTGCCAAAGCTTGGAAAGATAAGATGAATCTGAAGGATAATACTAGTCGTGGTGGTGGGCTGTATGTTATCGCCTTCCTGAAGTTCTTGGCCACGTTTAAGATCGCGGCAGACTATGAGAGGAATGAGCTTTGGGGGCTACTGTCGGCTGTTTCGAGCAAGCCGCAGACTCTAGTGCTGTTTCGTCGTCTTGGATTGACTCCTTACATATCAGGTTAGTGCTTTGATTAGATCTCCTGGTTTTCAACATCAAGTAAAAAGTCCCGCATCAATCCCGCATCAAGCGAGTGTAAAGTCCCACATCGACAGTTCCGAGACAAAGGCGCTTTATGAATTACTACATGCGGTAAAAGCAACTTTGCCAATTCTGAAATTGGCTTGTGGTTGCAGGTCCCCAGAGCTTATGTGCTAGTTTGCTCTCTCGCTGCCTCATTTTGGCTGTACTAAAAACTGTTTAGAAGTCCTTGTGTTACTGTGTTTGTTGTGACGCTTCCTTACTTGCAAACAACCTAAGAATCCCAGTGCCATATCTCCTCAAAAGGCAAACCGATAAATTAAGAATTTTCATTTGGCTACGCAGCCATGGCAAGGGTGTTTTTCAGTCAAAATTTTCCCGGGACATATAACCCAAGCAACAACTGCTTATACATATCTCTGGGAAATTAGAACCTTCATTTGACTAAGCGGCCATGACAAGGGTGCTTTTCAATCAAAATTACCCACGGACATATGACCCTAGCAAAAAATGCTTATAATTTTAAGGCACAGGAGAAAGAAGACGGAAATAAATGGGAAATAAGAGAGAGATGTTATTTCCGTCTTCTTTCTCTGAGATAAGTGGCTGACATTTTAATTACACGATGAAACATCCAAATTTGACTGTCTAACGTGACCTCTGGTGAACATGGTTTTCAATGTTGTTAAGTCATCCGCTTGAAAAATGAAATCTTCGCTTCAAATGCCTCCGAAATCAACAGCTCAAACTACAAAGTTGAGATTCACATGTTACACTTTTATTATGTGAGTGCCAAAATTTGGCTTTGCTTTTATATCGAGTGTGATTTTCAGTAAAATTCCTACGAGTCAAATGCCTTTTCAACAACTGTTCAAGAGTCTTAAGCCAGTCACGTCCTTGCCTATGGCCTATAGCTTCAGCTGTTTCCTGCTGCCACTGGCTTCTTCAACTTGGAGGTAGCTTCAGCTGTTTGCTGCTGCCACTGGCTTCTTCAACTTGGAGGCTTACAGGGCATACGCCTGTTGCACCAGTAATAGGCCTCTTTATAATGGAGCTGCGAGAGGAGAAATTGAAGTAACTAATTGATAACAATGTCAATTCCATTGAGTTACTGCCGTTTGAATTTGAGTGAGCTTTACAAATATGCACCCCAGATAAAGTTACTGGGATACGGGGAATGCGGGACTGTGCCCATGGATGTGTAGAGACTCTCCTCGAATTTTAGGGAACGGCAGAGGGGACGTGTAGGTCTTGACATAAGGGACGTTTTTCGAAATGCTATAAATACTATAAATACTTAAACTGACAAGTATGAGAGTATGGGAGTTGTGATATGAAAGTGTCTCCACTTGCTTTTGGCAGCTTATTTTCTTGCTAAAATTCTTTGAATTTTGCCCGTTCTTTGTTATTCTTTGAAAATTCGGAATTGGGATGCTTTGAAAAATTCCCTTCCCACATCTCTCAAACTAGAGGTATGGAGTTTCATCAATAGGAGCTATGATGGAACATTCCTTACGGTTCTTTTAGATGTTTGCTGATCACAGGATTTTGGTATTTATGCAGAATTCATCGATATGCTTTCCAAAGGTGGTAAACTGTTTGACGCCCTTCGATACGCTAATGCATTTGACATGTTGGACAAAATAGAACCTGTGGATTTGTTGACATCATATTTGAGAGATGTGGAGAAGGCTGGAAAGGAAGTTGTGACGAAGGCACAAGGCACGGCTGCTTCTCAGGTTGTTACTGATGTTTATATCCTTTTTCTAAGATCAAAAGCTACTTGATGTAATAGTGAATTGAAATGTATATTTTAATTTGTGTTGTAGGTACCAGATTATATGGCAAGGCTTCAGCGTGATGCAGATATTAAGTTGAGGGGTGCCGTGAAAACTGTTATTAAGTTTGTCAGAAGGTATGGTTTGGATAGTCATTTTTTCGAAGACAAACTAAGAAAATTGCAACAGGGGAAAGAACCCGAAGAACAACCAGAACCCAGAACCAGGGGCAAAAACAATGAGAGCAAAACATCAAAGGTCACCGGTCTAAATCCCGGCATTTCAAAATTGGAACAGGAGGGAAAAGACAGATTCAAAATCAGCAAGAATGCTAGAAGAAAAAGAAACAGAGCTGCTAAGAAAAATGCAAAGCAGGAAGATGGAAAAAAAACTGCTGAGAATAACTATAAGGCACAGGAGAAAGAAGAGAAAGAAGACGGAAATAAAGCTGCTAAGAAAAAGGCAGAGAATATAGAAGAGAGAGAAGACGGAAAGAAAGCTGCTGAGAAAAAGGTACAGGAGATAGAAGAGAAAGAAGACAGAAAGAAAGCTGCGGAGAAGAGGGCACAGGAGAAAGAAAAGAAAGAAGGTGGAAAGAAAGATGCTGAGAAAAAGGCACAGGAGAAAGAAGACGGAAATAAAATTGCTGGGAAAAAGGCGCAGGAGAAAGATGCTGGGAAGAAGGCACAAGAGAAAGCTGGGGAGAAAGATGCTGAGAAAAAGGCACGAGAGAAAGATGCTGAGAAAATAGCACAAGAGAAAAAGGAGCAAGAAGACGGAAGGAAAGATGACGCTGAGAAAAAGGCCCAGCATAAAAAACGTCAATCTTTTGAGCCAGGCTATAAGCTTTCGGAGAGTGAAAACTATGCTTCAAAGAGGGCTAAGCATGCTTCATCAAATGAGACAACCAGAGTGGTTAAGCAAAAGGCAGAGCAGGAAGATGGAAAGAAAGCTTCTGAGAAAAAGGCACAGGAGAAAGCTTCCGGGCTTGCTGCTGGTGCCTCTGCATCAGTACCTTCCATTGGAGTTCAAATAAATAATGAGAGAAGACGTCATGAAGGGAACCCCTTAGCTTTTGGGACTAGTAATCTAGCACCTATTGGAACATCATTGTACAGCGCTAGTGTCCCTGCTGGTCCTTTTGAAGTCCCATTGTCCAATCTGGCTGCAGTTAATTATGATGGAAGAGTTCAGCAAAGCTATGCGATGAATTTTGTTGAAGTTGATAAAAATCCTGTTAGAACATCAGTATATGGGACTAGGGATTTGTCAAATTCACTTGCCATGCAAAATAAATATAATTTTGAGGGAAGAGGTGAGGAAGGCTATAAGTTGAATTTAGGGGAAATTCATAACAATCCTGTTAGAGCATCATCATACGCGACTGGTGTTTCGACAAACTCATCTGCCACTCAATGTCATTATGAGAGAAGGGTCCCAGAACTGTATACATCAACTTTTGGCGGTGGTAATACGGCTGGCATTGGGTCATCTGTATATGGATCAAATCCTTGTACGTTTCCCTCCGGTGTGAACCAAGGTAGTCATGAAAGAAGCCTTGGACAGTCTTCAGGTTTTGCTGGTCGAAATGCGGTTCCTGCGGAGTCATCAGGGTATGGATCTGGTGTTCCCATGGTACCACCTTCCAGTGTGAGCCAAGGTCACTTTGAGAGGAGAGGATCTGTTATAAATAAGTATACGTTCAACAGTGGGTAAACTTATCTACCGTTGGCCCACTGAGCTTCCTAAAACTGATAATGAAAACACAACAGGGCAGAGTGATCATGTATTAAAGTTTGTCCCCCTTATTGTAACCGTATAAAAATCTTATCCTGGCTGAATAAGATTTTGCTGCTGGGTGATCCAAGCACTCAAATTTCATTTGCTTGTGTTGGAATACAAATTGAGTCAGTGGGGCACTCAAATTTCATGTGCTGTTGTTGGAATACAAATTCAGTCAATGGAGTTGTACTTGAAAATAACTTCTTATTGATTGTGTGGATTATTATGCTGTTTATAACAAGGGACAAATGTGTCATTGTGCCCCCGTTGTTTTAATAAAATGGATTATATTTACAAAATTCTTATATATGCACATACCATTAGGATATCCATTGTCTGCTATTTTGATTGTTTAAAGGCATCCATTGTCTGCTATTTTGATTGTTGGGTTTCCTTTGCCTGTGTTGATTGTTTCGAAGTATTGTAAGTAGGCAGGTGATGTTTTCACATTAACGTTATTTAACCTTAAATTTAGAAGATTGAAAAAATAGTAATAAAAATACAAGTCAGCACATGTGCACACATAGCAACCTGATTAATTTGATATAGCGTGTTCTTGCAGGGAAGATTTCTTCCTATTTGGCAATACTGAAGGGTCTCGGTCAGACCTTGGGGATCGCTGAAGTGCGCCAATGAAATGGGAAGCTGATGAGTGCACAGTAATGAAATATATATATATATATATATATATATACCCCTGTTTGAATACTTCAATTTTTTTTAAAATTATATGCCTTTATACATACACACCTGATTGAATACTTAACACTTAAATACACACCTGTTTGAATGCTTCAACTTACAGTGTGTCTTCACCTAAGGAGAATCAAATCTCAGACTTGTTGATACGGAACTCGCTGAATTCCCAACAATATTTGCAACAAGAGGTTCAACTAGCCCCGTGAAATTAATCAGTTGAATTAATTGTGTAGGGAAACTTAAGAGATGTTTTTCCATTGTTAAATTATCTTGAACTTAACAATTTGGCTAGTTAATTCATAGTTAATTCATAGCATATTATAGATCTATTGAATAAAAGCACCATTGGGATCTTAAGATAAACATTTAGCATAATTGAAATAATAACCAATCCTAATCACACATTAAACACAAATATTCTAAGAATCTAAAAATACAACATATGAAGAATGTAATTATTGTCGGTCTTCATAATTGTACTTATCAAAAGAAAATTTGTTATTAAATAAAATGACTTATTAAAGCATGGCTTTCATGCTTTGGTCAATGTTTTCTAGGTCAAAGCTTTCATTGAAGGCTTCTAGGTTTTGTCTTGAGTTATTAGAGTCGTCGTCATTTTTATTAGATCTTTATTGGGCTTTTGTATCATGTAAGAATAATTATTTCTGAGTCAAAAAGGTTATTTCTCACCTACACACCAAGTCAGCCCTATCCCCATGTAGTCGGCCTACACTAGGGCAATTTGACCAAGTAGAAAGGCTATATAAAGAGAGGCAATTTGACCTATTTGGAGCATTCACTCAACAAGTTCGATATTCAAAGAAGAGAGGCAAAAAAGAGAGCGAAGTAGCTAGAGAAGGACGAAATTTGTTGGGAAGACCTAATTCAAGTTTTGGGCTATCTGTCTTTCACATGTGTGAAGTTTTTGGGTAGTTGTTGGGGCTGAAATTTTTTTGCCTACTGCAGCTCTGAAATTTTGTAGTGGGGGTCGAAGTTTTGCTGCTGGGGGGTCGACATTCTAGGCTGACGCTGCTGTCGGGGAGCTGTCACTTGGAGACTATGACATAGATCATCTATTGAAGGGAAGGGCTAACTTGGTGGTTGGAGGAGGTCTTTGTCTAGGTCTAAGAAGGCTGGAAGTGTCTCATCTTGATTTGAATCTTCCCTGTTTTCCTCTTGTCGGGTTTTGCTTCGACTGAGTACCTACATCTTGTGTCTCTTGTTCTTGTGGTCTTCGTATACATATAATTTGGTAATTGCTTGATGAAAGATAAACTAATAAAGAAGTAAAATAAGCCAACATAATTCATAGGTAATTATCAAGAAAGAAGAATCAAACCTTAATTTCTATAAGCATTGATTTCTCAACATGGTATCAAAGCTAAGGTGAAGGAGAAGGAAAAAGGCAGATTGAATATCTATTGAATAGAGATATAAGAAAAGGGTTTCAAAGAAGATTACTAGGAGTAGAAGATAGCAATATGACAAACTCAATCAAGGGAGAAAACAAGCTAGAAGTAGCCTCCAACTACAAAGCCTAGAAAAAGATGATAGATCTTATCCTCACAAAACACAAAGTTTTGGACCCTGTTCAAGGAAAAATCAAGAAGCCTACAGATGAATCCAAGAAAGAGAAGTTCAGAGAAATTGAAATCTTGGCCATGAATCTAATTGTAGATGGAGTAAAGGACAACCTTATTCCATATATATCCAACATAGACTTTGCTCAAGAATTGTATGAGACTCTCTCCAAATTGTTCACCATCAAGAACATTTTTTCAAATAGCAAGCCTCAAGAATGAACTAAGGACAATAAAGATGACACTGTATCATCGTACTTTGTAAGGATATCTAGAATAATAGATGAACTCCAAGCATTAATGAAGTTGTACCAGAAAATGAGCTCGTAATGGCTTCCCTTCTAGGACTACCAAAATCTTAGAGTACTTTTGCATCAAGTATTGATAGTTGGAAGGATACTCCAACATTCGAACAAATGTGGAATGCATGTAGTCAAGAAGAAGCTCGAATATCATTAGTAAACAACGAGGAGGAGGATGAAGAAGAAAACACCTCTAATGCTTAT
The DNA here is from genome assembly GCA_031772625.1 of Pinus tabuliformis. NCBI lineage: Eukaryota > Viridiplantae > Streptophyta > Pinopsida > Pinales > Pinaceae > Pinus > Pinus tabuliformis. Next base: position 200,183,493 of record CM062818.1, on the reverse strand, counting down.
CCTCTTCATCATTAGAAGAAGGGAACCTTCAAGAAGTTTTGAAGAACCAAAGAAGAAAGTTGATCTATCCAAAATTGAATGTTACAACTGTCATAAGATGGGTCATTACAAAAATCAATGTTTTGAGAATCCAAGGAATAAGAAGAGAGATAGGGATCAGAAAAAAAATATTGATGAAACTCCACCTAAGAAGAACAACACTGAAGAATCATGAGTCAAGGACCTATGCTACTAAGTCCTCTCTTACATATCCTTCTTAGTCTTGTATTGTTTCCCTTTATGTTTTGATTTCTAGAGTTTGTAGGTCTAACATATCTTGTTAGAACATTTTTGAATCATTTTGATAAGTTATAGGTATCCCTCAAGATTGGATTAAGAGGGAGCCTTCACCATTTTACCAAAAGATAAGTATCTTGTTACTTGTTTCCTCTTTTATCTTTGGTTTCCCTCTCATATCAAGATTTGTTTGTATTATATGCTAATAACCTTTTTCTTTGTATTTTCCTTGGTAGGAAGGATTGAAGAATACATGAAGGTTAGGGAAGAGACTTCAAAAGGATAGATTTGAAGCACAAAAGAAGTTCTATTGCAAATGAAGTTTCTCAAGAATTGATGTCCTACAAGATTTGTTAAATAAAAACTCAAGGTATGTCTTAAACTACAAGTTTTGTCACAAGGTTCTCCCTGTTGACGGTGCTGGACCCGCCAACATTCAGGGGATTTCCCCGGTATGAAATCCTAACTAGACCTCACACTGTTTGGTGTAGGAGTCACATCTGGTACGATGGACCAATTGCCATCTTAAAGATATGTCTTAGCTCTTGCTTGTCAACACATGAGAGTAGTTTACTTAGTCTTCGAACATGAGGTTCGTGTGTTTGGTGAGTGCTTAGTCTCGCTTGAGTCAAGGTTCTTTCACTATAGAGGGAGAGGGTGAGAGTGAGTCTCAAGTTGAAAGGAAATAGTCCCAACTCTGTTAGAGACACACAACACAACAAGACATGCGTATCTTTTGGTAGAGTAGTCCACACGGTTGTGACAATCACAAACACAAGGTGAACATATAGCACATACAACACCCAACGGAATAGCCATATGAGTGCGATGGTCGTTATAACAAGTTTACAAGAATGAGTCTATCGAGTGTCCGACAGAATAGTCCACACGTGCGAGACAACATTAACCACTAATACAACACATTTCCAATAACATATGCACTAAAACAACTGAAATATTTCAACTGTCTTAATACAGGTTTAAGGAACATGCATTACAAGCGTCCCAAGAATAGTCTTACAAACAAATATAATACATGTGTGAAAAAGTGTTGGCCTGTTAACATGCTTCTGAATTAAGATAAAGTTCCAAGACACATTCGTACACCATTACATCACTAACCCCGATAGCAGGGCGTTGGAGCCACTGCTCACTCCTCAAAGAAAAGATTACAAACTCTCAAGGCTATGTGGGAGGAGCCAAGGTGAAAAGCCTTTTGCATGTACCAATGAGGGGTATATATAGCCAAGGGTGACACTGACCCTTGTGACCGTTCGACTTCCCTTATGACACTTTGACTTACATGACTCTTCAAATTTACATGTGGGTCTCTTAGACTTTCACGTTACATTACGTTGATTACAACAGTATGGCCCACAATAGTGATGTGGCCGAGACGACTCATGACATGACTCGACACAAAAGTGCTGGTATGTTCATGCTGATGGTGGTATCCATGTCGAGTTGTAGTGTTGTTGAGTGATGAGTGTGCTCTTGGTGTATCATAGCTTCACCTCAGCATGACAAGGTGTGTGAAGTCTTCGATGGTCTTGGTGTTAGCTTGATGTTGCATGTGCATGTATCTCCTTCGTTGGTACTTGGCATGCTTCATGTGTTCATTCATTTGCGAACAAGTCTTCTAGCATGTGTTCCTTGTTCATCATGTTCGTCGTCACGCCAAGTCTCATCCATGTACATGTATCTACAATCACTCATGACGGGACGACATCAAATCCAGAAATCTCCTAGTCTAAGATGATGCATCATCTTTCGTTTTCAAGTGCAGGTGATTGAGAGAGAGGACAAGGCTTTGAAATTGTGCAGAGCACATTTCTGGGATGCGGGCTCTGAGGCACTATCAAGGAAAATTGCACAGAGGTCACTGGGAGGCTGAGATGAGCAGTCTGGAACAACAACGACCATCTGCGAGATCTGGCTCAGCTAAAGGGTAAAATTGAGCAATTTCTTCAAGGAGGCAGTGCGGGCAGCAGGGAGGACACTAGTAGTGAAAACAATAGATTCTCTAGGGAGGATGGTAACGACTGCAGGAACTTGCTGGCCAAAATGCGTAGAACTGGGACGCAGGCATGCAGGACATGTCTACACAGTTTTCGGCTGAGCGAGGTATTGGGCAATGGGGGCTTAGTCTAAGAAAAATACGCAGTTTTTAGGAGCAACAAACCACCTGACAGAACTGCGCAATTTCCGGAGACAGTGCAGAGACAGGCATAGGTGCTTGTCCCTCATGTCTACACAATTTCTTCAATCAACAGAGGTGGGCATGTTTGTAACAGTCCAAAATAAATATGAAGTTAAATTCCTAATTAATATTAGATTCAAACAAATCAGTATTTACCTATATTACCTGTGATCGACGTCTGATAGATGACAACAAGGTTTTGGGGACGACTCTCCACCCAACCGTAGGCTCAATTGCGCAAGAATTTGCTACAACTGGCCACCCCGAGCCCTCAAACGTACTACTGCCAGTGACTCCTAAGTCTTAGAACACCATTCTCCCAAGAGAATGAAAGATAGAAACTCGGAAAGATGGAATGCCTCCCATCTTCCTCACCCTCTAATAAAATAGAACAAACATTGGATGGGGAACCACATGCACACACTCCATGTGTCTACATGAGACTTTGATTTTTAGCTTTCTTTACTTTTCTTTTGATTTTTTGATTTTTCTTGTTTTATTTCTTTTCTTTTCTTTAGCTTTCTTGTTTTATTTTCTTCTTTTTCCTGCTTTTCTTGTTTATTTCTATTTATTCTTATTTAGAGAATCACTAATTTTATTTTTATTTATTTATTTATTATTTTGTATATATTTTTACTATCATTTATGTTTTATTATTTTTATTATTTAAGTGATTTATTATTTATTATTTATTATTAAGGGGAGGGATATTACATACTCTCCCACTTTAAGGAACTTCGTCTCGAAGTTATGTTTTTATTATTATTTATTTTTATTTACTTCATGTTGCCAACACTCTCTGCTGAACTAGTATAACTAGCAGGCATCGAAATTTCCCAACACCCCGAAAAATCTCAAGGAATCTCTGTCCTTTTTCCCACTTTTGGCACCAGGCATAAGCCTGACCCGGTCTGTATCCTAGTCCAAGGCTGACCCCAAGGCTTGCGCCTGACTCAGACCTCATCTACCCCAAGGCAGGCATTTGGTCCAGTACTCAATGACCCCGGGCATCTCGCAAGGCTGGCCCACTCCCTCCACAACTACTAAGGCGCACAACCCCAGGTGTTAGGACCTGCGGTCCGTGCGACGGGCAGGGCGACTCAACCATGCGAAGGACGTGCGAAATATGAAACAAAATGAGCCAAGAAGCGAGATTATAAGGTGTTGGGCGAGTTGGGTAGGCAGACCCTCCTCTTGGGCGAGACAACACATGTTGAACGAGTCGGCTTGGACGTTTGGTGTGGGTCGGTTAGGTGACATAACCTGCCACCCGCCCGTATATATTGGAGGGAGTTTGGAGGCAAATGACCATCATTCGATCACATGAGTTCGAACAAGGAGTTCTACAATGTGTGGATGAGTCCGCACGACGGGCGGAACTCGGGTGGAAAACTTGTTAGGAAAGTCGTTCAAGAAAGTCGTTCGAGGAAGTCATTCAAGAATTCGTTTGAGAAGTCGTTCGAAAGGTCGTTCGAGGAAGTCGTTCGAAAGGTTGTTCAAGAAAGTCGTTCAGGAAAGTCGTTCAGAAAAGTCGTTCAGGCAGAACTTGGGCGAGGTCGTTCGGGCGACCCGGGTGAGGTCGTTCGGGCGAACCGGGTGAAGTCGTGTGGCGACCCGGGTGAAGTCGTGTGGTGACTCGGGTGAACGAGGTTGGGTGAACGGGTGGATGTGCAGACGGGTGGCCAGGCGAGGGCGTGTCGTGCACGCCGAAACGAAAAATTGTGCGGACGGGCGACGGGTGAGGGCGCGCCGTGCACGACGAAACGGTGGAAACAGTGAAGTGTTGAGATTGTGAATGGAGGTGTGACTCGTGCGGAGGCGCCCGTGTGTGGCGACTTGGTTACGACGAGGCGTGCCCAAGTTGGGCAAACAACACGATCGTGCGACGAGGTGAACGAAGGGTTGGTGAGTCGTGCGGCGACCGTGCGGAGGCACCGACGAGCTGGGCAACCGAGTTTGCCGAAGTTGAAAATTGGCTAAGTGTAAATTTGGGGTTTCCCAAGATTTAACTTGTACTTTGTAAAAGTGAAGATTATATAATATATTGATTCGGGCAGACTCATATTGCAGGGAGTTGCCCCTCCCTTTATACTGTTGTGCATTTCTCTTGTATAATGTTGTTTATGTGAATATTATGGGCTTTCACTTGTATAAAGGAACACATTAATAATACTTGGTTGTGAAACAAAAACTAAGTAGGATAAGTGGAATGTTAGGCGTAGTCTACAATCATAAGTATTGGTGAAAAGAAAACGATTGGTAGTGCCGCACCTCGCTATAAGCGGTTGAAAGACTACCGCAGGTGTAGGGGCGTGACAGGTGGTATCAGAGCTAGTGCCGGGGAGCTGGTGCTGGTGTTGAAGCATTGAAGCTGATACACACCTGCACTTCGTGACAGGTGGTATCAGAGCTTATGGTTGGAGCTAGTGAACTGAATCAAGGAGCTGATTCTACGAAGACCGAAGACTTGGCAGGGAGCTCAAGTTTTGCAGGTGACAGGTGGAATATTAGGGTGATTCAGGTGAATGGTGAAATAGGTTTAGTAGAGGAGAAGCTTTGTGCTTGGGCCAAGCTGCACGACAAGGCATGGCAGGTTTGAAAGAATACGAAGGGAAGCTCTTGCTTACCTTATACAGGTTGAAGTGGATGAAAGAAGAGAATCCCCGGATTCGAAAGGAACTTGAAGTCTTGGAAAAGAATGTTGAAGACGAACTTCTTCAACTTGGTTGGACAATGGAGCAAGATGAAGTTGTAGATTGTGCTAACAAGGAAAAGGAAGCCGTGATGATCGAGGATGTTGCAGATGTGACAACGATGGAGGATGAACTTGAGATTGATCAAGTTGGACCAGGATCGTGCAATTTGCAGACATGGATGGATGAGGGTACTCACATGGAGGAGCCTCATGATGATGTAAGTACTATTGATACTTGTGTTTCACTTGAGCATTTGGTAGATGGACCGTATGCAGGGAAGGGAAAAATCAGTTTGCCGATGCTAGGGAGGATCTTACCATGGATGACTATGATGAGACCTTGTATGGAGAAGCAAGGATTGTTGACTGTTGCAGGACTTGTTGGGGTTGTTTGTGACCTTATGGTAGAAGGTGCAAAGGCCCGTGACAAGGGAGGAACATGATGATCGTTGCGAAGGATGGGTCATGCTTTAGCCATATGGAGAATTGGCTAAGTGCCCAGCATGACTCATGGACAGATTGAGGAGGGCACACACTTGAGTTGCTTGGGTGGACTTCTCATGGCCGAGACCAAGAGATAGTCTTGGTGGAACCTTTAGTGGGGGAGCTATGATGGAAGGGACTCGTGATGATGATGATATGGTTAGGTGACCGAGTTCACTAGACCGAAGATTGCAGACTTGGATGAGGATGACCGATTGTTGTGATGGGTCTACTTGGTTGGACTACATGGGCAACTTAGTCATGGACATCAGGTTGGAGACATGGAGCATGGCAGTCTTATGTAGGGACATTATGCAGGAGCACTTATAGAGGTGTCACTTATGGGCATCTAATGAGGAGTGCCAAGGTAGGGATGTTGTGCAGGTGGATTTGCTAATGTGACATGGAGATGTTTTGGTTATGAGCCGATGGAGAGGGTGTGCACTTATGTACAACAAGGCCATGGACTTGGATGGAGTTGTGAGCAAAGTATGGAGCATTCCTACTACATGGAGAGCTGAGGCATCTTGCAGAGATCTTTGGGACGAGACTTGTATGCTTGCTAGAGTGTTGGTTGGAGATGACTCATGGAGCTCATGATGACATGAGGTTGTGACTTTTAGGGACTTCATATATGGTGGACTTGGAGGATCTGATGCATTGAGGAGCTGAGGTCAGAGACTTTGATGCAGGATGGGGTGCATACTTTCAAGTACATGTATGGGAATGGCTTGAAAGAGTGACTTGATGTGGAGGATCGATATGAGACACTTTGGAGTATGGAGTTACAACGACGATGATGCCTTGGTGGCAACACTTGGGCATGGGTTGAGCCGAGGCTTAACCACTTTTGGCACATGGGAGCTAATTGATCTATGATCATGGGCAACACATGGATAGATGAGACAGGTGTATACTTGTTTCTGTGGCAGACTTGAGGGATGGCACATTGCAAATATGATGGAGGTTGCTTCATGGACCTGGATGTGGCACATCGAGAGTCGAGAGATGATCTCTTCACTTTGAGGAGATGGATGTTTTGCAGATGGATGATGATGTTGGGGTAGATGTGACTGATTTCGTGCAGCACATTAGTACCAGACATCATGGACAACATGTTGCAGATGAGATGAGGACTACTTCATGGAATTGAGCATGACTTACACTTGTATGGAGATGGATTCTTGATCGAGTTGAGGATGTGATGGGATGTTCTAAGAAATCGCTGATGATGGCATGAGGATGTTCACTCTCATGGTTTGAGCGTGACAGTTGGACTGATCACCCGACTAGTTCAAACATGGGGTCCGGAAGTGTACAAAGATGTGTTAGCATTTGTTGGAGTATCATGGCAGCAGTTCACACGAGGATGAAACATGACGGGGTCGACACGAGATGTTGCAGTGGGCATGTAGCTTGAGATGGAGGGACCAGCCTTCCACAACGGGAAGCAGCATGTGGAGATTGTGACAGGGTAGTCGATGGTCATGGATTGAGATGATTTCCGATGTATGACATACCGATGGGGTGTATACCTTGGTATGGTGATCTTGGTGACAGATGGTTGCCAGGATGAGATATGAATTCCAGTGGGGGAGGATGTTAGGACCTACGGTCCATGCGACGAGCAGGGCGACTCAACCATGCGAAGGACGTGCAAAATATGAAACGAAATGAGCCAAGAAGCGAGTTTATAAGGTGTTGGGCGAGTTGGGCGGGCCGACCCTCCTCTTGGGCGAGACAACATATGTTGAATGAGTCGGCTTGGACGTTTGGTGTGGGTTGGCCGGGTGACATAACCCGCCACCTGCCCGTATATATTGGAGGGCGTTCGGAGGCAAATGACCATCATTCGATCACACGAGTTCGAACAAGGAGTTTTGCAGTGCATGGATGAGCCCGCACGATAGGCGGAAATCGGGTGGAAAACTCGTTCGGAAAGTCGTTCAAGAAATTCGTTCGAGAATTCGTTTGAGAAGTCGTTCAAGGAAGTCGTTTGAGAATTCGTTCGAGAAGTCGTTCGAGAATTCGTTCGAAAGGTCGTTCGAGAAAGTCGTTCGAGAATTCGTTCGAGAAGTCGTTCAAGGAAGTCGTTCGAGGAAGTCGTTCGAGAATTCGTTCGAAAGGTCATTCGAGAAAGTCGTTCAGGAAAGTCGTTCAGAAAAGTCGTTCAGGCAGAACTCGGGCGAGGTCGTTCGGGTGACCCGGGCGAGGTCGTGTGGCGACCCGGGTGAGGTCGTTCGGGCGACCCGGGTGAAGTCGTGTGGCGACCCGGGTGAGGTCGTTCGGGCGAACCGGGTGAAGTCGTGTGGCGACCCGGGTGAAGTCGTGTGGCGACTCGGGTGAACGAGGTTGGGTGAACGGGTGGACGTGCGGATGGGCGGCCGGGCGAGGGCACGTCGTGCACGCCGAAACGAAGAATCGTGCGGACGGGCGACCGGGTGAGGGCACGTCGTGCACGACGAAACGATGGAAATAGTGAAGTGTTGAGATTGTGAACGGAGGTGTGACTCGTGCAAAGGCGCCCGTGTGTGGTGACTTGGTTACAACGAGGCGCACCCAAGTTGGGAAAACAACACGATCGTGCGACGAGGTGAACGAAGGGTTGGTGAGTCGTGCGGCGACTATGCGGAGGTGCCGACAAGCTGGGCAACCGAGTTTGCCGAAGTTGAAAATTGGCTAAGTGTAAATTTGGGGTTTCCGAAGATTTAACTTGTACTTTGTAAAAGTGAAGATTGTATAATATATTGACTCGGGCAGACTCATATTGCAGGGAGTTGCCCCTCCCTTTATACTGTTGTGCATTTCTCTTGTATAATGTTGCTTATGTGAATGTTATGGGCTTTCACTTGTATAAAGGAACACATTAATAATACTTGGTTGCGAAACAAAAACTAAGTAGGATAAGTGGAATGTTAGGCATCGTCTACAATCGTAAGTATTGGTGAAAAGAAAACGATTGGTAGTGCCACACCTCGCTATAAGCGGTTGAAAGACTACCACAGGTGTAGGGGCGTGACACCAGGCATCGAAGTCCTTTACATCCCTTCCAGACTTCAGCATCCCAATCCAATAACAGGCACCTAACCTAGAACATTAGGCACTTGGCCTCCTCAAGATGGTCCCATAGCTCTTCAAGAGCTATACACAAGAGAAAGGAACCACTGGCATATGTAGTGTTGATTGAATTTTGTCCCCAGCCCATATGATGTTACTTATTTGTGGAGTCATGTGAATCATCACACCTCAACATGCATCCAATGCATTAACCATACCATCTTAGTATCATAGAAAATAATCCACATGCCAAGCCGTGCATGTCATCAAGAAAACATTCATTATTGTTAATCGCAACATTAGGAGTAATAACACATTGCATGCTTATGCATGCCATAAATTTGTACACAACTATCGCATGCTTCAGTTATACCATCAACATAATTATATCAAAGACATATCATGACTTCACATAAATGAACCACATGTTAGTAAACCTCATATTATAGCATCATAACTCTTATGCCACGTTATGCATATCATATCCATCATGAGTATTCAACATTAAATATTTATCATCACATAGTAAATGAATATGTCAATATACCTTGACATAATGTGATAATACTTATGCATATTGCTATCATTGTATGGATACATTAACACTATAAGAACCATATGTGCATCATTATCCTCTGATACCATATGTAACAATCCAAAATAGATATGAAGTTAAATTCCTAATTAATATCAGATTCAAACAAATCAACATTTACCTATATTACTTGTGATCGCCTGTGATTGACGTCTGCCAAATGACAACAAGGTTTTGGGGACGACTCTCCACCCAACCGTAAGCTCAATTGGACAAGGATTTGCTACAACTGGCCACCCTCGAGCCCTCAATCAACGTACTATTGCCAATGACTCCTAAGTCTTAGAACACCATTCTCCCAAGAGAATGAAAGATAGAAACTCGGAAAGATGGAATGCCTCCCATCCTCCTCACCCTATAATAAAATAGAGCAAACATTGGATGGGGAACCACATGCACACACTCCATGTGTCTACATGCGATTTTGATTTTAGCTTTCTTTACTTTTCTTTTGATTTTTTTAGTTTTCTTGTTTTATTTATTTTATTTTCTTTAGCTTTCTTGTTTTATTTTCTTCTTTTTCCCGTTTTTCTTGTTTTATTTCTATTTATTCTTATTTAGAGAATAACCATTTATATTATTATTATTTATTTATTATTTTTCATATATTTTTAATATCATTTATGATTTATTATTTTTATTATTTAAGTGATTTTTTATTTATATTATTTATATTATTATGTATTATTATTCCCATTACAGCCAGTGAATATCCAACAACCATTTGAACAATGGGGATTGGATATAAATGGTGATATTGTTCCTAACTCTTCCAAGTAGCACAAGTACATCCTTACAACTACTGATTATTTCACGAAATGGGTAGAAGCTATCCCACTAAAGGTAGCTAACACAGAAAGTATTACAAACTTTATTGATCAGTACATAATCACTAGGTTTGGCTTACCTACAACTTTAATGTTTGATAATGCATCTTATTTTTCTGGAAATACTATGGTAGAATTTTCCTTAAAAAGAGGTTTCAAATTGAAGTATTCAGCCAACTATTATCCACAAGGTAATGGATTAGCCAAATCAACAAACAAAAACCTTATCAGAATCATCAAGCAGACTATACACCAAAATCATAGGAATTGGCACAAAGCATTGACATTTGCTCTTTGGGCAGATAGAATAACACAGAAGGTCTCAATCGGTTCTTCTCCTTTTCATTTAGTTTATGGAACAGAAGTAGTTCTCCCCACAAACATAACAATCCCATCTCTCGCCCTAGTGCAATTTATTAATGAAAATCCTTTCTCTTCTCTTCAAGCAAGACAATTTCAGATTCTTAAGCTTGAAGAAGAAAGAGAAAAATATAAAGCCACCCATTCCCATCATCAACAGTTATTCAAAGCCTCTTTTGATACAACCTCTTCCAGTGATGGAACCTTTGAAGTAGGTGACTTGGTTTTGAAATGGGACAAAGCACACGAGGAAAAAGGAAAACACACCAAATTCCAAAGACCATGGCTTGGACCTTTCCAAATCATTGAGAAAATTGGTCCATCAACATTTCTTTTACAAGACTTGTCAGGTAGAATAGATTCTTTGCCCGTTAATGGGCAAATTTTGAAAAAATACTTTTCCTAGAAAAACAACCTCTTCTAATTTTGTATCATATTGTCTTTAAGATTCTTAGGAAAAATAAAAGTTAAATAGTATTTACTTTTGGCTTCTCAAAATAAAGTCTCTGAGAATATTTCAATTTTTCGCTTCTATAAATAGGAAAAGTTAAAGAAATAATTAGAGCATTTGAGTATCAAAATGAACCCTATTTCTTTGGAAAAACTTGACCTTGCTAAAAACACTTATTCTATGAACAAGCTCTTATCTTTATAAAGTATAGATGTTTTGTTATCAGTCAAGAAAATAATCTTTAACCTAGTAAGGACTCTCTATAGATGAGTATCTCAAAACTCTATTATTATCATCCAAAAAACTCTTGAAAAGTGCCAATGATTCACCCCATCTGATAAATTTTTTTTTTTTTCAGAGTGTAATTAAAAAATATGCAAAACTTAAAAGATAATAAGTCTCATTACGAGCTTGTTTACCATGAGGATAGGGGAATAATTAAATTGATATTACCAATACTGCATTTCAAAACAGGGTAATAGCCAATGATCTAATCAATCAAAGGACAAGGGGTCTCATCAAGAGCCAACTTGTTCAGTTTAACTACAACCAGTGAATGGCATTGTCATTATTGGGTTAGCAATGTTGGGTATGGAGCCTGATTATCTTCTGTATTCAAAGGTTTTAGCCGGATGTATACCCCAGGAAGATTGTACACACATCCACACGGGGGGGTGCGGGGGGCACTTGTCCCCCCCATGGGGATTCTTCCCGGCTGGGGTGTTCGGGAGCCAGGGGTCCCCCAGCGGGGGTTCGGGGGCACTGCTCCCAAAGCTAAAAATAGATATAAAATTTCCTTGTAAAAGTCTAGTAATTTCTAGTCAATCTGGGCCGTTCATTAGGCGGATGATCTGACAGTAGAAGTTATGTTTATTTTAGGGTTTTTTTCCCTAGAAGGCAACCCCTCACTATATATGAGGGAATTGTATTGCGTCTATATATCTCTGTATTCTGAGTGAGGAAGAGAGAGGAGATTGAGAGCGACGAGGGTGTTACAGTAGATCTGTTGTAGGTTGTATCTCTTCAGTTTGCTGGATAATATAAAAGGAAGGGCTGGTTGTTTCTCCGTGGATGTAGCCCAAATTGGGTGAACCACGTATATCTGTGTCTCTCTTGTTTTATGTGTTTTCTGTGTTTATATTTCTGCAATGTTTTATGTGTTCCGTTGCTCTGTAATATATAATTTTCTAACAAGCAAGCCTAGACAATGTCTTTTAAGAAACTTAAAAAAAAAAAAAAATTACGTAAAAGGAAAAAATAAGATCCAAATGAGAAAGAAAGCAAATGAATATCATTTTGAATTCTAAAAATTTCTTCGGATGGGACAATGAATCATTGTTGGTTAAAAGATAACCCTGCCAAGGCTATGAACGCCTGCTGGTAGCAGAGGCTCTATCTATGATAAATGAGTAAACAATAAAAACTAATCTGTAGAAGACACCTACTATATCTCTTTAAATCTTAGTATAGACTGATGCAAACATTTATATTTTTATCATTACAAGAGTAAAGTAGTTGAATAATTAAATTAAGTGAGTGATTATGATTTCAGAGAAATGTTGTTTAGTTTGTAACTCATGTAATTATTATTCCTATAACTCTTCTAATTTTGAAAGTTTTAGAGATTTCAAAAGACCAATCAGAGATAGCTGGTTCTCCCAAGTGAATCGCCAATTGTTGTACTATGTAACAACCCCCGCCATTTATAGGGATGAATAGTTAGTATTTGACATATAAATGGGGACCCTTTTAAATTTTTAGCTTTTGAAAATAAGTGCTAATGATAAAATTTGTCTTAAACCTTTAGAATGCAACCCATCCTTAAACTTTTATTGTCGCAAATCACATCTCGCAGTTTTCCATGTGACAATCATAAACATCCTAAAAAAAAAACCCCGAAATGCGATATGTGATAAAGTCTCCACTGCGATTTTCTGATCGCAACACTCTAAGAATATGCGATCGCATTTCGTAGATCGCAATTTAACAAATCATGCCACTGTGTTATCCCTTAAAAATTTCAAAATGCGATATTGTGATGTTTCGCAATCGCATTTCACATTATCTACAAACATTGCTATGTTGCAACATTTGAAAGTCGCGATCCGGAAAATCAGGTGTAAAGTGTGGGAAGTTATTGAGTTTTTAATGAAATATCAAGTGGGTTGACAGAGCAATTATTGTTTAGTAGCTCGAGGAGAGAAGTTAATGTTTTAAGGTCATGGATAGTAAACATAGAGATTGTGTTCAAATTTTCCCATGATTCAAGTCATTTCAAAGAGCTCTTCAGCCTTAATTGCCCTCTATTGTTTATGCTAATATATCTCTTTTTCATTTCAGGGAAGCTTCAAAAGAGATGTCCTTATGGAAAGTAATGCAAAAACAAAAGCAATAGAGTGTTTCAGAATATGAGGTTATAGAGATGTCGCCAATATTTTCTGATACGGTTTGTAGTGCTCATGGAGGAGCGACGACGTGGAAAGTTATCTATAATAGACCTAAGTTACCGGAAACTCCTGAAGAATTTCCCAGAAACGCGGATCCCTGTTTCTGATACATAAACGGATACGATTCTTGTCCGAAACACTCTAAAAACGTTTTTGTGCGTTTCAAAAAATCGGAAACTTTAGATTTGGAATTGGATACGTTTCCAAGGGATTTAAATTTTTTTGGATCCGTTTCCAGTAAAACGGATCCACAAAAATTGTGATTAGAATCTACCCTTAAAATGTTAAAAAGCTTGAAAATTTGCATAGCCATAAATAAATAATAAAAATGAAGAAATCAGATTTGCAAATAAAATCACTATAAACAGAGTCTCATAAAATCTTTTCTAAATCTTTAGAAACAAAAACACTCCATATATTTATCAAAAATTCTTACTAAGAAAAAGATAGATGTTCAAAAATGCAAATAAAGGGGTTTGATGAATGTCTTCATAAAGAGATTTATTTGAGTGATTAATTTTCATTTTGGTTAAGGTTTTGTTAATTGTCATTGATTTTGCTTTTGATTTCATAAATCCCTCCAATGTAACAAATCTTCTCTAGCCAATCTTATGCCTGCATATAGTCACAAGACCAAGCTGACATTGAGAAGATTGAAATGTTCAGATAGGTCTTGATGGAATATCCCAATGATCCCATGGGCTTTTTAATTGTCATGCAAGGAAGATAGATATCATCTGCCATGCATGACACGTTCTTTGAAGGAGTTGGACCCGAAAGCACAAAGGTTGTTGCATTTCTGATTACATTATTAATGATGATGATGATCTGTTTATGTTGAATTCATGACGATGACTATGCATTTTTAGATATAGATTCTAGATTCTAAAAGATGAATGGTAATATGAAATATATATATATATATATATATATATATATATATATATATGCATGTCGTTTCCTTGCCGTATCGTATCCTCATATTTTGAAAATTTGTTGTATCCGTTTCAAACCCCGTATCCGTATCCGTTCCCGTATCCGTTCCAGTGCAACTTAGTAATAGACTTGAAGATGAGCGGCCGAAGTTATCGTTACCAAGGCAACAACAGATTCAATAGAAACCTTAGCAGTTCAATTCAAAGACGTTGCTTGCTATTTTCTTCACAGAATAGGAGCAAGAGACAAGATACTACCATACACAGATATGATTAGATGGGTGGTGGAAAATGTCAATATTGAAAACAGAAAATTCAAGAATTCAAAGATGGAGCTGATGGGATCATTTAAAGCCGAAGATTTGAAACAAATGTATCATCTTCCCGACACTCAGGATATATATGATAAATAATTCCTGGCCAAGTTTGCGAAACAGAATGAAGAACCCTTTAAGATGATTCAGGGGTGGAGAGTCCTAGAAAAAAAATTCAAATATGACAAGACAGGTATGTACCCCATATCTTCTTTAGCAAATCCCCATAACTATGTAGCCTCCATGTTATGTAGATTGTATGGAATGCCTAATAATACCAAGTTCTCTATAGAATGGGTCCCTTAAATCGATGCATGTATAAATTCTCATATAATGAATTGGGCTACTATCCTATATGAAAACTTAGCTGCGACAATTTCTGAATATCGTCAAAAGAGATCTAACTCCACAGAAAACTTTCCTCCATTTTATATGAGTGCTTATATCATGGACTCTATCTGCTTCTGTACTAAGTTTCCAATTATGGGTTGGAAATGGACCTTGCAAGACCCATACCCCATCCATCTCAGTCACAAACAAATGTGGGAATCCCATTTTATACCCCATTTTTACAAGATATGCCATGGTGTTATGCTACCATTACATCAAATGATTTTTGATAAAAAGACCCCAATATTTTCTAAGGAAGCCGCTACAAACCTTCTTGTAGTAGAAAAGCACTTTTCTAAGCAATGGTTCACATATATCATAGTTTACGACAGTACAACAGAACCACATGTACTTCCCTTGTATGTCTCCGACAAGCTGTTAGCCAGAGAAATAACTCACCAAATTGTTGGAAAAGGCTTAACCAAGACTTTGAAAGATAGCAAAAAATCACTATGGCCACCCTTTCCCATCCGGTGTGGTGCTTTTTCATTGGCAAACTTCAACCATGCAAACAAAGAATTACCAAACTTAGAGAGGCTCAGGCTGGCTACTCTGCCAAAGAGGCAATTTGACCCAGAGAAAGTAGCACAAAATGTTACTATGTCACTAAAGGTCAAACCCTTTATCCATGAAGATCATGAATTTGAAGATTTATTACAATCAGCTGAGTCATTTGAACAAGCATTCAATTGGGCAAAGGTGAATTTGAATCCTGACGACTTCGAAAGGTTTCAAGAATTTAGAAATCAGAGGCTTGAAACAATCCCATTGGATTTGTTAAGAACTGATGACAAACCTACGCCCAGTGTGACCATTAACAACGAGGGACCAAATTCTCAAACATAATCTCAGGTGAATGCAGCCTAGAACACAGGGAAGACACAGGAAATAGAGGCTACGACAGAATCTAGCAAAAAAATCAGCTGAGAAACAGGTCAAAAGTGACCTAACTCAGGAAACCGGTCCCAAAGGCGAAAGCAGCGATATGGAGCAGGAATGGGGCCAGTTTAATAAAAAATTTCAAGATATTGCCAAAGCAACATATGTTCAAGAAACTACAGAATATCATACTCCACAACAAACTCAGAACGTTTCAGAGTCTGAGCCAATGAATGATCAAGGAACAAATTCACAGAATGCATAAATCATACCTACATTTCTGACATCTGAGATTATCCTAAAGGTTATAGAAATACCTCCTTTAGATGTATTCTACAACCCACTGCATAAGGATGTAGTAAGAAGACAGAGGAAGAGAAGGAGAGTGGAAACACCTGAAATCCCACTAGGGAATGAACCAATGGATATAGTCTAGAAGGATATTCCTTCAAATCCAACTAAAAATTTAACTAGGCTATCACAATTTGCAGGGGCATATGCTATTGCCACCATTGATAAGGCCATTGAAGTATCTATTTTGTTAAGAGAAAGAGAAGAAAAGATAGCACAACTTGAGCAACAGTTGGAAATTGAGAAAACAAATGTGAACAAGCAAGCCACAAAACAAATAGTCCAATTGCAGCAAAGTATAGAAGTACTTAGGATAAGCCACGAAGCAAATATCTTAGAAAAGAATATGAAAATCCAAGAGTTGCAAGAGACTATGGAAAAATATAAATATGTCCCCACTATTGATGAGTTCATCAAAGAGGCATTGGAGCTAAACTCCATTCTGTCAAAACAACAAGATCTATTCTGCCAAAAAATGTCCCATATCATCCCTTATTTGAATACCAGTGATCAATTAACAGATAAGGCAATTGATCAGAGAAATGAGTTTAATGAATTAAATACTAAGATCTCTAACTATATTGAATGGCAAGAATATGAAGAAGGAAGAAGCGCTAATATGCCAGAGATTGAAGAAACACACAAAGACATATTATTCACAGATTGGGATGCATAGATTAAAGAGGCAAAATTGGCAGTAGCAAGAGCAACAAGAGTGGCAAAGAATATAATAAAGGCAGTCAATCACACTTTGCACACCACCAACTTGATAAAAGAAGGTAATCCAAAGTCACTGCCAGATTTGAAAGACTTGGATAAAAACTGGAAAGCAAAGATGAAAATCCAAAGAGAGGCAATCACGAAATTATCAAAGACCGACTGGGAGGCATATTGACAATTTCTTGTCAAACCTCACAGCCAAATTATGACACTGAATTGTTCACTCAATTCAACGCAAAGGATGATGCCACCTTTTATAGATTTCATCTTTGCAGGATAAGTCATAACACAATTCAGAGCACCTTCTCAAGTAAAACCAATGTCTGACATATACGACCTCAACGAAAAGTTGGTAGACAACAAGACATTTTCATAGCCTCAAGTCATCAAATCAATTTTATTTTTAGAGTTAGTTACTAATTAAGAGCATGGAGCAGCGAAATTCTGAGGCTTCAACAGAAACCAATAGAAAAAGGAAATAAGAATATTATACAACTATAAAAATATACAAATTATAAACTCAAAAGGAAAACGACCATTGAAATCGAAAAATACTAATACCTTGCACGGAGTGGAAAGTTGAGGCACCCTATCCCTCTGTGTTTAAGGAAAATAATATAACAAGAGACAAAAGTAATATACAAACCCTTCAGTCTCACACGCGCGCACACACATAACAATTAAGATTTAAAATATAAAGAAGTGTGATAAAGAAAAATTTACAGATATTATAAAATTGGTTATACAAATAAATTACCTTCATTGACAAAGGCATATACATGGAGAACATTCTCTTTTTTGACAACAGATGGAAGGTCAACAAAAATGTAATACTATGGAAAATCGCTCAAAGAAAGTTTGTCATAGTAAAACCCTAACCATGGAGTGACGGTATCAGAAAGAAGCCCTCAACATAATGACTGTGCGAATGGAGCAAAATGGTAGACATTAGGTAAATCAAAACTCTTGATAAATCTTACATCTCCAATTTAAGGGTAAACAATATCAATCGTTGATCGAGTAGGTCAAGAAATAGATTCATGGAGTGTTCATAAAAGGCCATGTATCACCAATAACTCTCCAAAATGTCCAAAGTGTTCAAACGTGTCATTAGGATAACAACTTTGTCAAACAATTAAATTGCCACATGCATTAAAGTATTAAGATGCTAACCATATGAAGGATTTTATATTAGTTGTGGTGTGAAAGATGTGTAGTGGTTTTAAATGGTAAACCAACATGGTATTTACATACCCAAAGACACTATTGGCATTGGCATATCTATATATATATATATATATATATTGATATGAAATGTGAGAGGTACTATTATCCATCAATTTTTTCCATTTACATATATTCTATGTACACATGTAACTAAGCGAGGATATCATTAGATGAATGTTCACATTTCAACAATTGTTGAATAAGAAAGGTTTGGAAAACCCACTATTTTTTTTTAAATCAATATAGTTAGTGTACACATTTATATCAAGCAAGAAATACCCTATGATATCTAACTAGAAGTACAATTCTCACCAAGGTTCATCCTTACTAAAAAGAATTATTTCATCATCAGGAAAAATGCAAGAGAAAACTAGTTCCTTGTATTATATAAAGTTTATAAGGTGGTATGGTTTAAGTATATTGAAGAGATAAATAATGTGTAAATTTGACTTATTGGATCATCAATAGTCAAGGAAGTGATTACTATATTAATTCTTAAATAAGTGTAATGATAAAGTCCTAAATTCCCCATATTTTAGGCTAGAAAAAAGAAAAAAAAAAATGGGTAGTTTTTAGAGTCTTTACAAGTGGTATCAGAGTTGTAGTTGCAACATTGGGCCTCTTCCGGGTCCTGAAACTAAAACGTTCACATATGTTATGAATAGATTGCGTACAAGAGAAAAATAATTAAAGTATGGATGAAGAGTTTAATGGACAAACATCTTTGGGATCACCAAGGGGTGATGTTGAATATGGTACTTAATTGGGAATGATTGGAGGTCGAATATTGAACAGCTACAAGTAATAAGGAAATTGAAAACTGATTTGGACGATATTAAAGAAAATCGGGAAAGGTTAGTCAAAGTTAGAGAAGACCATGAAGAAATCAATGGATAGAAGTTAAGAAAATTGGAGAAGGAAAAAGCCAGTAAAAAGGCTCATAGGAAGGGATCTAGAAGTAAATATGTTAGCACTACAAGAAGAAGAAATTCATAAACTTCTACCGATAATAAAACCAATGAGTCTAGTGGTCAAGATGAACAAAAATCAAGCATTTCTTCATCTAGAAAAATAAAATAATCATCTCAGTTGTAGGGAGAATTTAAGAAAATCAGACCTCCCAATTTCGATGGTGAATCAGAAGAGGAGCATAGGAGTGGATCCTCAATATGTTTAAATACTTTAGTATACACTTACCCAAATAATATTAAGGCAAGTTTGGCTACCTATCAGTTAACAGGTAAGGCAACCTTATGGTGGGAAGAAAACAAAGAAGTTAAAAGAATTAGAAGCTAGGATTTGACTTGGAACTATAGTTCATAAAAGAATTCAAAAATAAATCTTTAACTGAGATATATTTTCTTGAGAAAGCTAGGGAGTTATGTGATTTGAAATTGGAACAAAATACTATGGATAAATTGGTTTACAAATTCATGAGTCTATTGAGATATGTTCCATATCTGAAAGAAGAGAAAGAAAAATTACAAAGATTTTTCAGTTGTCTACCTTTCTCATATAAACAAAGAAAGAATTGAATTTGATAAGCTAAAAACAATGGATGATGCCATTAGAAAAGAAAAATTGTGTTTCAACTAGAGAAGACAAAAGGGGAAATTTATAAAGAATGTGTATCAAAGAAACCTGAAAAATTCAACAGCAAAAGAAAGGGGTTTAAAAAGCCCACTTTTACTAATAGTGTACAAGCAAGAAACTATAAGAAAAATCTTAATCAACAAAAGAATATTAGGCAAAGGGGAGGATCTGTTATAGGAAGTAAAAAAATTAGTGAGACAATGAGACCACCCACTAAATTTTGGGGCTGTGGTGAAAATCATCTATGGAGAGATTGTCCATAGAATCCACTAAATAAGAAGACAGTGTTAAATCAGGTTCAGGAAGCATCAATGGTAAATGATGTAGCCTGTAATATATCCAAAATCAGCGCTACATTGAATAGGAGACAAGAATCTGATTTGTCAACTATGGTTGAAGTCTAAGGTAAGATCTCTAACAAAAATGTATTTGTACTTATAAATCTAGGATCTACCTTGAGTTATATTTCTCCAATGTAGTTGAGTAGTGTAAACTTAGAAAGGAAAAATAACATAAGCCTTGGTTAGTACAGCTAGCCATAGGAACTAAAAGAAAAGTAACTGAAATTAGTACAAGTTGCACCTTAGACCCATAATGGAATGCAAATTGTCCTCAATCTAAATATTTTACCATTAGGATCCTATTATATCCTTATAGGAATGAATTAGTTAGAAGCATCTAAAGTAATATTAAATTGCTTAGATAAGTCCTTTAGATGTGTTGATGATGGACAAAAAGCTTGCATGGTTCAAGGAATTACAAGAAATATTTTTGTCAGGCAAACTTTTGTTGTAAAAATGAAGAAATATGCTAGCAAAGGTTTTCAATTGTTCAATGTCCACGTATAAGATCTATCTGAAAATAAATAGTAGCCATCATTAGAAGACTATTTTGTACTAGAATAGTTTATTGATGTATTTCCAGAAGAAATACCAAGACTTCCTCCAAAAAGGGATATTGACTTTACCATTGATCTTATACCTTGTGTTGTTCCAGTTTCCAAGGCCCCATATAGAATGAGTATTCCTAAATTAATGGAGTTGAAATTTAAATTGCAAGAATTATTAGATAAAAAAGTACATAAGGCCAAGTGTCTCCTTGGGGAGCACCTGTGTTATTTGTGAAAAATAAAGATGGAACATTGAAACTATGCATAGATTATAGATAGTTGAATAAGATGACTATTAAAAGTAAATACCCTTTTCCAAGAATAGATGATTTATTTGATCAAGTTAGAGGAGCTTCCATATTCTCTAAAATTGATCTAAGGTCAGGATATCATCAAACAAGGATTAAGGATGAATATGTGCATAAGAATTTTTTTCATACTATGGGCATTATGAATTTGTAGTACTTCCATTTTGGTTGACTAATGTACCTGCTACATTCATGTGTCTTGTGAACATTGTATTAAGGTCATTTCTAGACAAGTTTTTGAATGCCTTTATAGACAATATTTTGGTATATTCAAAGAGTAAGGAAGAACATGAGAAACGTCTAAAGATGGAGAAAAAATTAACTACATGCTAAATATAGAAAATGTTCATTTTAGCAGCAACAAATTCATTATTTAGGACATCTAATATTAGAAGAAGTAATTGTTGTAGATCCTGGGAAGATACAAGAAATTGTGTAGTGGCCAACACCCAAGAATGTGGAAGAAGTCATATTTTTTATGGGCATTACAGGTTATTATAGGAGATTCATGGATGGGTTCTCTAAACTTTCTTAACCAATCACTAATCTACAAAAGAAGGGAATCAAATTTGAATGGAGTCAGAAGTGTCAAGCTAGTTTTTACAAATTAAAACAACTTTTGACGACAACTCCAATTCTAAAACTAGTTGACCCCAATAATGAATTTGTGGTTTGTATAGATGCAAGTAAAGAGGGCCTATGAGGAGTTCTAATGTAGGATGGTCATGTTATCTGCTATGAATCTACAAAACTAAAAAAACATGAGAAAAATTATGCTACTCATGATATGGAATTAGCAACAATAATTCATGCATTTAAAATGTGGAGACACTACTTAATAGGGAGAAGATTTCAGCTAAGTACAGATAATGTAAGTCTCAAGTATCTATTTGATTAGCCTAATCTAAATGCTAGATAAGAAAGATGGTTAGCATTCATTAGCAAGTATGATGTTGAGATTACACGCATCAAAAGGGAAGGAAAACAAGATAGTTGATGTTTTAAACAAAAAACTTAATCAAATTTGGAATACAACAACAATCAATTGGTTAACAAAATTGATAATAAGAGTGAAAACAACTAGAAATTTTGATTTAGAATATCTGAAAATTAAGGAAAAAGTGCAGAAATTTAATAAAGTGGAAGGATAAGAAGTTGATTTTTCAGTTAACGGTCAATATTTATTATTGTTTAGAAACAAAATTTACATACAAAATGACATAAATTTGAAAAAAAATGTCTTAGATGAGCTACATAAGAGACCAATAGTTGGTCATCGAGGTTGTAAAAAGTTGATTACTATGTTAAGAAAGGATTTTAATTGGCCAAATATGAAAAATGAGATAATTGAATATGTAGCAAGATGCCTATAATTCCGGCAAGTCAAGGCATCTCATCAACACCCTACTAGATTGCTACAATCATTACCCATATAAGAGTGCAAATGGGAAACCATTTCAATGGATTTTATTACTAAACTACCAAGAAGTAGAAAACATCATGATGCCTTTGTGGTTGTAGTTGACAAGCCCAATAAAACAACACACTTGATTCCATTCAAATCCACTTTTAAGGCTATAAAAATTGCAAGAATATTTATGAGGGAAATTTTTAGACTTCATGAGGTACCCAAGGTTGTAATTTCAGACAGAGATGTAAAGATTACCTCCAAATTTCCTCAAGTTGATGGCCATATAGACCAATTAGATATTAGAGGATATATTAAGGATGTATGTGAAATATAAGCAAACTAAATGGGAAGACTATTTGCATCTAGTTGAATTTTCCTACAACAATGGTTATCAAACCTATTTAAAAATGAGTCATTTTGAAGCCATTTACGGAAAAAGATGCAAGGTACCATTAAGTTGGGATCATGTTGAGGACAGATTGATACTAGGTCTAGACATGTTAAAATAAATGGAAGTGATAGTCAAACAAGTCAAATAGAATTTAACTGTAACAGCTGACTACGGTCACAATATTTGCATATGCCTATGGGCATCTATAGCATGTAATTTTCAACAGTTAATTGAAATTACGATTTTTATCCCCGGGAAAAAAAAGTCAAATAGAATTTGAAAACAACCCAAGATCATCATAAAAGCTATGCAAATTTGAAAATAAATTGGAAAGAATTCAATGTGGGAGATCATGTATACTTTAAGGTCAAACCTAAGAAAAGTACACTCAAACTTGGCAGTGGTGATAAACTATCTCCTAGATATTGTGGACCCTTTGAAGTGTTAGCTAGAGTTGGGTTTGTTGCTTACCAACTGGCTCTACCAACCAACATCAAGATTCATGATGTGTTTCATGTTTCATTATTGAAAAAGTATGTACATGATCCCTCTCATGTGATTGATTGACATGTTGTACAGGTGGAACCAGAGGGAGAGTTCCTAGCAAAACCATTACATATTATAGACTGTTGGGTGGTTACACTCCAGAAAAGAGCTGAAGTATAGTTGAAAGTTCAATGGAAACATTTCACTCCAGAGGAAGCCATCTAGGATTGGAGGATGCTTTCAAGGAATCTTACCCTTCTATGTTTATATTTTGAAATGGTTTCCAAAAGAAAGTACTAATTGGTACACTTGGACGGTGTCAAATTTAAGCAGGCGAGTATGTGATATCCCTCATCTTAACGAATTTTATTGTAATTAAATGTGTCTAAATTTAAATTTAGTGTGCTACTTTAAAACATAGATAGACATTTAATTATCATTAATTTTATTGATAATAATTGATGTAAAGTTGTTGTTTGAAAATATGTAATTATGTTTTATATTATGAATAAACACAACTTGGAAAATTAATGACTAAGTATAGATGATTGAGAGAGGAAAAAGGCTACAACTTAATTATAAAAAAAAAAAGAAATAATTTTTTTCCATCAACAAGTCCTAGGCATCCAATATGGGTAATTGGAGTTACTTTTGAAATTAGGATATTATCCAATTTAATGTTTCCTAGAAGACATGAATTTGTCCTGAAGAGTGGGAAAATTGAGCACATTTATGAGCATTTAACTACCTGCCACCTGTCAGTGAGGTAGAGGCAGTTAGTAACCGTCAAATAGTGGGAGATGGATAATATATGATAATTTATCTTATTTTTGTCTTAATAATTCTAAGTGCATAATTAAGAGGGACTAATACATAAAAGGAAAGTTGTAGGTCTGGTTTTGCATGGAGGGACAAGCATTGTTGTTGTTCCAAGGTTGGGAGGATCGAAGTACTTAGTTATCTGTTTCCCAAAAATTTACTCAATTTGGTATTTTTGCATGCATACTTGTTTTAATTTTTCTTTTAGAAACAAAATTTCTCTATAATGTTATCTTTTCAGATTTATGAAGTATATTGAATTAAGAATTGTTGTGAACATGTATTGAAACATATATAAACAAAAAAGAAAACATGATTTCTTTTCTCCTTGCAATCGAATGTTAAAATAGTCAGAAAAGAAGTATGAGTAGGGTGTTATGTAAAAATGGATTCATAATTGAATAATAGCTTATGAAAAGTTGATTTTCTCCTCATATATATATATATATATATATATATATATATATATATATATATATATATATATATATTGGAAAACATAAAAGACGAATTTCTTGGTGAGAAGTTAATCTCACTACAAAATAATTGGCGAGTTTATAATGTCACCAATTTATAAATTTTCCTAATTTTATCTGGAAATCACTTAAAAATATCTACCATAAATTTATCCAAGCAATTGTAGAACAATAACCACGAAATTGTGACAAAAATAAAATAACATTTCCAAATAAACCCATAAATTCCATAATTGAGCAACATTATTTATTTATTGGAGAAATTACATACAAATATCGTAATAAAAATAGTTGCAGTGATGGCCACAGTAGATTTGTTGCAGTAATAAATCGGGCCCCCAAAATAGAATTGGAAATAAATAAGTTACACTTGTGAATTACTACCCAAAAATTCTGTTACTACTACTGGAGGTGAGTTTTGATTTATGCCCTCAAATTTGCTCCAAAATTTCTACAAAATCAACTCAAGGCATATCTCACCAAAATCTACCAAATCCAGAAAATCTTGGGCTAAATCCAGCTGATCTTGAAAGCCCAAAAAAATGTGAATTACCCAGAAAATATTGTTGTTATTGGAGAAGAATTGAAATTTCTTCCCTTGACACTATTTAGAAAATTTTGAAAATTTAACTTGGAGCTCCTCACACCAGACCATAAAAACCCAAAAATGGTTTGGCTTAACTCCAAGCCAAAATTGAACACATAATGTGATGCAAACTTCCCACCTAACCATCAATATACCCTACAATAAGAATGCACAATTCTGGCCCGAATACTTCCCAAAAAATTCTATAAAATTAGCTATAGGTTCCTCACACCCAAGCCAACAAAACCCATAAATTGTTTGGGCTAATTCCAGTTGACCCAGAATGCCCAAAATAAAGCAAATTTCTAGCCACACAATCTTTCACCCAACTAGAGAGGAACTGTTGAGAAATAATAAAACTTTCTGGCAAATGGCTCAGAGATTGTGCACAAATATCCTCCGAAAAATAGTTATCACTCCCAATTAAAACTCCCAGAAAATACTAGCACCAAACACCAACAAAAACTCTGTTCTCCAACCTCTGCGCACACTCTTAAGTAGAAATTCGTCCCAACCAAAAGATACATGAAGAACTCTAAAAAATGGTGCCAAACTCCTCCTCCAACCAATAGAAAGTTTCCTACAAATACCTAGAACCTGTAATAGAAATATGTTTCTCCAAATAAACTCTGGGGTTTGCCTTCCGTGCTGACAAATAACAAATTTTTGTGTGAATTTCCTGCAACAAACTCCTATCAAAGTCCTAAAATAGAATCCCCCAAAACCTCACTATGGAGACACTCTTCTTTGAAAATAGAGGTGTAATTTCCAACTGGAAATCGCTTGTGCTAAGCAATGTTGTTGTCTCAGTTGAACAACTCAAGAGAACTCAAGTTTATATTTCAAATAGAAATGATAAGATATAATGATTTACATTTGAGTTCCTCCTTTTATAACTCTTCATGGAACCTCCCTCTAGCTTCTAGAGCCTTCCTTTTTCCTTATTATTTTATTGGTGGGGACCATTTTCCACTTTTTTCCACCATTTGAATAAAACAATTATTTTCTTTCATTCTTTAATAAAATATTACTTTGATTTCATTCTACATAAAAAATATAACTTACCTCCCTTCTCTAACAAGATATTATTTTTCTTCCATTCTCCATTGAAATAATAATTTCTGCTTTTCTCCCACAAAATAATATTTTCTCTTTTTTATTTAATATCTCCAAAATTGACAAAACTCCTTAGTGAATTTCACACTCACAAAAATTGGGGACATGATAGTCCTCCCCGCCAAAAATTGTTTGTCCTCAAGCAATTCCTAAACAAGCGTCCCCGCTATCTGCTAACCCAAACAAACAATACCAGTGTCCCAAATGTGCCACTGATTCAACCTTGTCTCATGCACTATCATGTCATAAAAGAGTCTCCCGATACCAGGATTTCAATCCATCATGATCAACGTGAAACAACCTTTACTCTGCCCATTTTCCAACCATGTATAATCCCCAGAATCCCTCAGCATAATATCCATGAGTAGAGCATCACAATAATAAAATATTGAGCAACTCATCATGAAGCTTCCCTACTAAGTAGTCAATCTCATGTACTTTAAGAGTAGAGTCCTGAAGATAAAATCCAACACCTTTGGAGATAAATTCTCACCCGCATAATATCCCCATGATCTCCTCCTGCTAATCATCCCACCATGCTTGTGAAGTTACCCACGCCAACAACAAACCACTAAAACCTAATGGAATATTTAAATGGTCTCCCCTATAGGAACCAAATCACCCCTTAAGGTAACTTAACTGAAAATTCCTATGATGCCTGGATCCCATTCTAGTCTCAGAAGGGTGCCACCATGTCGATGTGCCACTATGACTATGACATGTTACCCATCATGCGCAGACTATATCCTCCTCTCCTAGAACCTGATGGCAAAAGATATGTGAAGGCCAAGTTCATCCTTTCCTGGCATCTCCATGATATCAATGTCTACCCATCCACTACCAATCTCAGTCTAGAGTAGTAACAAGGAACATTGTCCTTGTCATGTGACGAATACCTTGATTTCTCCCCCATATGTTAAACTAAGAATGAGTTGGGTCACTCTCTGCTCTGATCCCGCTCATCATGAAATAGAGTGATCAATCATCCAATTGAATCCCTAGATCCCATAGCCTATCATCTTCGGCATAGTCCTGACAATTAGTAGCACCAACTCATACCACATCTCAGATCCCTAGATGAAATCAGTATATGTACTCCATACATCCCAAATTAGTCTGGTGGGTGCAAGACTACATTGCACTTGCCATACCACACTGCGAGATATGTTATCTTGCCTCTTGTAGGTGCTGCCAAAAACTTCCTAGAGTTTAAACATCTTCCTGGAAGATGGGTCCACCAACCCTTTATATATGCTCCCAAGACATCTTGGAATTTCTCACCCAACAGGTGTCAAGAATCCCCTAAACATGGGCCCAAGTGTGGAGCATTTGCTACCCCTGCAGTAGATCAGACCATCCCCAAGTCTACACCTGCCAACTCGCACTCTGACCATATTCCAAGGCTAGAAATCCTCTCTCTTTATGCACCATGTCCTGTCCATCTGTCTCAAATGAACCTCCAGGGTCCTATTGCTCTTGATGAGAGCATCAATATATGATAGCCAAGTCTCTTGTGTTAGTGTGCAATGTCAGAGAGTGATAAATGGAAGCTCAAGGTCAGCCTTGTGATCAACTCGCTCTCTAAATATGGGTGTACCAAATCCAATGGTGTGCTTTATGTCCCCATCAATATATCTCTCTAGTGGCAACGCTTCAACAACCTATTGTGCATCATCATGCTCTGTTGTACTTAAATATGTACCCCTGCACTCCCCTATATAGCATTGAACTCCACAGCACAACTTTGTGCACCATTGGATACCAATGCTCACTGTCGCACCACCCTATACCATATGGCATCCCATATGTTTCAATGCATCCACCGTGCTGGTAGTAAGCCCTCCATGATGTGAACCATACCTCCTCATCTGCCCTAACAGACCTAGGTCGTTTTACTCCCCACAAGCTAACGTAATTAACATTATTATGCATATCCTTAATAGCTCTCGTGTTCAATAGTAAGAGGGCATTGTCTCCATGTAATTCCCTATCGGGTGGCTTGTCGATGCTACCTCCTACCATCTCTTTCCAAAGTAGGCTAATCGCCCTGTTACCACACACACAATCAATATGCCAAGACAACTCATGAAATATGTACGCTCCCCTGTCAAACCATCTTGTCATTAGTGTTGATGAGGATATGAAAGTGTGTGGGTGCTCAGTCACAATATCCATCGCACTATTAATACCATCACTAACCAAACCCATGTTGTGACGAGGAATCCCACCTAGACCCCAACATAGTTTGGCCCTTAGACTGCTCTAGTAACATTGTTGGACTATGCTCCTAGCCATGGATATATCCATGCACCTAGCCAACTCAATAGGATAACAACTCAATATCTCTCGCCATTCAACGCAAGAATGGGCTCAACTGCATGGACACCCATACATGGAACAACTCCCACCTGCAAATTTTGCACCTTATACAACTCATGTCGCATCATCTCACAATCCTAGTCAACACATGAGATTTGTCTAGGTAACTCTACCTCTCTCTCCAATGTGCAAAGGTAAAGTAACAGTGTTATCAACCCCACCTATGTATGCCTAAAGAGGGTTGTTCCTACACTCCAATATGTACTCCTCTAAATGTACCATTAGGGAATCCAATTGTTCCCCAATGTGAGTCATCTTGGTCGTTGTCTTGGCACAAACTACTCTCATGCCATCCAAATCCTCGTTTTGCTACAAAGTGGTCTCTCGGACTATCTTGACCTTCTTTTTCAATGCTAGAAGGTCAACCCGGAGCTGATTAAACTATTGTGGGCGACTAACATCTGTAAACTCAGTCGTAGCTCTGGGTACTTTTGTGTCTTCTGGCACTTCATCAATTGGGGATATGTCTCCTGGCACCTCATCCATGGTAGGTATGTCTATCCCTTGGCACCTCATCAATGGGTATATGCTCAACTATCTCTACCAATGAGTCAATTGGGGTTACCAAAGGAAAATCCAACAAGGGTGGCTCATGTGTCACACTGGGTGTATCCACATGCTCCTCACAATCCTACATGTCCTCAGTATCCTACTCAAACTCCTTCTCAAGCTCATTGTCAATGTACCCAAGCCATAGGTCCCATGATTTGAAGTAAGATCTCCACTTGTTCCCATCATCCAACTGATCTCGTCCTGTCCACTCCTCTTGAGGAGGTTTGTTGCCTTGATTTTGCTTGCTTTTCCAACATGGTGCAAGTTGCTTCATTCCTATGGCATGCACACCTCTAGTGCCTTTGTTATAAGGATGAGGATAGCTCAGTTTTATTACCTTATGGATACACAATTGGGCTAAAATTTCTATCATATCCTCATTCTTTCAGAGGATATCTTCCATGATTCCCTGTGTACTCCTCCCCTTTTGTGCCATTGTAATGTCCATAAATTTCACCAATCATTGTGCATGCATGCCTACACCTTCATGATCTTTCTAGGTTCCCCACAGCTGGCCAAGATCATGCTCTAATACCATTGTAATGTCTCGGTTTATAATTTTTCCTAATTTTCTCAGGAAATTTCTTAAAAATTTCTACCATAAATTTCTCCAAGCAATTACAGAACAAGAACCATGAAATTGTAGGAAAAAATAAAATAACATTTCCAAATAAACCTATAAATGCCACAATTGTAAATAACACAAGAAATGGATAATTGAGCAGCTTTATTTATTTATTGGAGCAATTACATACAAAGCTCTTGATATAAATAAATGTACTGATGGCCACAAAAGATACACTGCAATAATAAATCGGGCCTCTAAAATATAACTAGAAATGAATAAGCTACACATGTGAATTAATGCCCATAAATTTTATTGTTGCTGCTAGAGGTGAACTGTGATTTATGCCCTCAAATATGCTCCAATTTTTTTTGCAAAATTAATTGGAGAATTCTCTCACCAAAATATACCAAACCCATCAAAACCTTGGGATAATTCCAGTTGACCGTGAAAGCCCCAAAAAGTGTGAATTATCTAGAAAATATTGTTGTTGTTGTTGCTACTATTGGAGAAGAATTAAAATTTCTTCCCTCGAAACGACTCAAAAATTTATGAAAATTTAATCCAGAGCTCCACACACCAAACCCATAAAAACCCAGAAATGGTTTTGCTTAACTCCAAGGAAAAATCAAACCCATAATATAATGAAAACTAACCACCTAACTAACGATACACCCTACAATAAAAATGCACAATTCTAGCCCGAATACTTGTTGAAAAATGTAGCAAGCATTTCTCAATTTGATTTTGCCTTGATTAAATTGAGAAAATTCGAATTTCCACATCAACAGACAACTTGGATGATGTTAACTTGTGTGACATGGCTTGTGTCACCCAATTTTCTCAGTAAATTCGAGTTGGAGGATTTAGATTTCAATTCTGCATGAGCGAATGCTAATTTGTAGCAATCAAGGTCAGTTTTCTCAAGTTGTTTTCAATTAAACTAATTTCAACTTTTAGAGGAACTAATGGAAGGTCAGTTAAGTAGTGGGACTTCATTCAAACTTAGTGATCATCCAGCTAACTAATCAATCAACCAGAAATAGCTAGTTCATGTAGAGAATTCGAGTTACCTAGTTGAGATGGAGATTCCAAGGCAGTGTAACATTAGTTTTAGACTAGTCTTGAGTGTACAGGTGTTGCATGTAATTAGATGATAAGCCAAAAATAATTGCGCAATTAAATTGAGGGAATTTTCGAAATAATAGGGGCTAATTCCTCAAGGAATAGTTCAAGGAAATAGGAGTTCAAGCTGAGGCAAAATTTGACTAATTTTGGGTCAAAGGCCTTTAGTGAGAAGAGAGATATGTTTTGCACTTGCAAGGTGAGCTCAATTGAGCAAAGAAATTGTAATAAATATATATTCATTTAATTAATACAAGAGGCATTAAGGTTTTTAACAGATTGTTTTCCCCAGATAAAAAATACTTGTTTCATGTGTGTTATTTCTTCTTGCATTTCTGAGATTTTTGTTCTAAATTGTGAATTGATGTCTGCGGAGTAGTAGTGTAGGTTTGTGTCTTGTGATTTAGTTTAAAAATTCATGAGAAGTTGCAAATATACAACCTAATTTCTACATGGTATCAGAGACAGATTCACATTAGAGCAGGAAATTCGAAGTTTTTTCTCATAGGTTCGAATTTGAAGATCAATGTAGCATGATTTCTTCAAAGATGAGAAGATGACCTTCTATGGATTAAGGTTAGAGCATGCCTTGGAAGACACCTCTAATTTTGTTTCATGGAAGGACTACATGGAGGCAGTATTGGATGACAATGGATTTCTAGAATACATCAAGACATATGTTGCAAAACCTCATGCATCTAATGCCTAGAACCTTGCTCAGTGGAATAAATATGTAGCTAAGGTGAGGAGAATAATAATGGAGGGAGTATGGGATCATATTATCTCAAATCTCCATGGAAAATAAATTTTGTTCACAATGTGGAAAAAGCTGACAAAATTGTTCAAGAATAGTAGTGACCATAGGAAGCTGGCGCTCAAGGATAAACATCGAAGTATATATGCGGAAGAATGGCACAATTCTTCTATATCTCAGCAATCTTACATAGTGTCACAATGAATTTGGTGGGGTTGGTGTTAATGTCCTTGAAGAAGACTTGGTAACCTTAGCCCTTATGGGATTCCCAAGAGTTGGAATAGCTATCAAGATTCGATGAATGGGAGAGATAAACTACCGAGTTGGGAGCGCTTATGGTCTGATTTTGTGCGAGAGGAAATAAGGCAGAATGCCAGAGATGGGACTTCATCCAAGGGTGAGGAGGAAAAAATTTTTGCATTGGCTAGAAATGAAAAGAAGGGAGAAGGGAAGAAATCCCAATCCAAACCAAAATCTAGTCAAGGGGGCAAGAAGAAAGATCTGTAAAAAAATAAATGCTTCCATTGTCATGAATTCGGGCACCATGCCACAAAGTGTCCACACAAGAAGGAAAACAATAAGACCTTAGGAGGAGGAGGAGGTGAAGCTTTGGCTTCACAGTTTGAGCTTTGGATTCACAGTTTGAGATTGAATCTACACTCATTGCATGCATGGCCAACACAATGATGGGTAGCATGTTTTACTTGGACTCAAGTTTAGCATTCTACATGACGGGGAATAGAGAATTTTTTAGTGACATGAAATAAAAATATTTGCAAATGCACATTGAGATGGGAGATGAAGAAAGGTATAGCGTGACCAGGATTGGTACAATCACATTTCAAAGGGATTTAGGCTCCCCACTCAGGCTCAATGATGTCATGTTTGTTCCAAGCCTAAAGAAAAACCTCGTCTCTGTTGCAATTATGAAAGACTATGGTTATGATGTGATCTTTAGCAAAGGAAAGGAATTCCTAAGTCACTTAGCCATAATACAGGTGAAGTAGATCGGGGTTTGTGTGAAGAACCTGTACAAGCTATAGCCGAGTATTGTGTGGCATTGAGCACAAAGGCAGAGAAGGTGCAACGACGCAATGTCGGTGAAATTTGGCATAAAATACTTAGCCATTTCATCATGGCGCTTTGAAGATCATGCAACAAATAACCACATGTCTCCCCAAAGGAGCACTTGAGTAGTAGGATGTTTGCAAAGGATGTACTTTGGGGAAGTACATAAAATCCACCTTCCATGATCGAGAAAACATCGCACATGTAGTCCTAGAAAGGATCCACTCTGATGTTTGTGGACCTTTCTCGACAACATCCACTTCCAAGCACAAGTATTTTGTCATTTTCATTGATGACTTCTCACGGAAGTGTTGGATCTTCTTCATGCAAAGGAATGATGAGACATTCTTCAAGTTTGTAGAATTAAAGGCACTAGTTGAGAAAGAAATGGGAAATAAGGTGAAGGATATCAAGAGTGATAATGGAGGTAAGTACGTGTCGAATGAGTTTAAAAATTTATGTGCAAAAGAAGGCATTTGACGCGAGTTGACAACACCCCAACCCATAGCAGAATGGGGTGGTTGAGAGGAAGAACTGTAGCATTGTGGGAGTAGCGAGGGAGATGTTGCATGATCAGGGCCTACCTATGCATTTACAAGTCAAGGCATGAAACACAACAATCTATTTGCAGAACCAGAGTCCTCATCAGATTCTTGGCATGATTACACCAGAGGAGGCTTTCTCGGGGAGAAAGCTGGATGTATCACACTTCAGGATTTTTGGAGCTTTTTTTTACTACCATGTCTCCAAATAATAAAGGAATAATCTAGAGCTAACAATAAAATTTGGGGTATTTGTGGGGTAAACAAAAACTCCCCACAACTACCATGTCTACTTTCCATCCCTCAGAATGATAATTGCGCGAACAAATGTAAAATTTGATGAAGAGAAATCCATGTGATGCTCTCTTGAGAGGAAGCTTTAGATCCCACCAGAAGAAGAGATTTTAGCTCTAAAGGAGGAATCTCAAGAAGTTGTGGAGCATCCATAAGTTGAGGAGCAGAGATTGGAGACATCCACTCAAGTAGAACCATCTAGAGAAGGAAAGAAAATGACCAGGGAAGTTGAGAGACTTGTGCAGGATGTGAGGGAGAATGTGGGCGCTCCTTCAAATTAGCAAAGGAAGATAAGGTCACTAGATCAGTACACTGGCTACATGGCTCTATTGACTGATCTTGTAGAGACTAAGCCATCCTTTTTCGAGGAAGCAATAGAGAGACCTATATGGGTTAATGCAATGGTGGAGGAATATGAGTCTATTGTAAAGAACAATGTTTGTGAAGTGGTTCCAAGACCAACAGATAAATCAATTGTGGGTTTGAAATTGATCTTCAAAGTAAAGCATGCATCAGATGGATGCACAGAAAAGTACAAGGCCAAATTTGTGGCCAAGGGGTACTCTCAAGTTGAGGAGATTGACTATGAGGGGACCTTTGCTCCTATAGCAAGGTACTCATCCATCGGATCAATTCTCTCTCTAGCTGCACAGATGGGGTGGAAGATCCACCAAATGGATGTGAAAACAACATTCCTAAATGGAGTTATTAAGGAGGAGGTGTACATCAAGCAACCATAAGGCTTCAATACTTTTGATTGGGAGTCTCATGTGTGAAAACTCAAGCGAGTGTTGTATGGTCTCAAGCAAGCACCCTGTGCTTGGTACACTAGGATCAATAACTATCTCACCAGTTTGGGCTTCACCAAAAGTAAAGTGGATGCAAACCTCTATCATATCTTGGTAGAAGGTAAATTGCTGATTATTTTCTTATATGTTGATGACTTGATTTTAACCAGTGATGAATAGTTGATTGGATCTTGCAAGGAGGACCTTGCAAGAGAGTTTTAAATCAAGGACATGGGTCTCATGCACTACTTCCTCTGATTTGAAGTATGGAAAGGCGATGGGAATTGTTTGTCTCTCAGGGAAAGTATGCCAGTGAAATACCTCAGGGGTTCTGCATGGACAGTTGCAAACCCATGGAGACACCTCTAGCGACCAACTAGAGGAAAGAGGATGCTATTGTTTACTAGAAGTTGGTGGGTTAATTAATATATCTTATGAACACATGACCAATTGAGCCAAGCTATGATTAGGCAAACCAAATTATTTTGGATGGAATTTAAGCATGTTCTACGGTACCTTAAAGGCACAACCTAGTTTGGACTATGGAATAGACGGATAAAGGGAGTGAAACTATGTGGCTTCACAAATGTAGATTGGGTGGGGAGTACATCAGGTGGATTTTTTAGTGTTGGGTCTGCAACGATTTCTTGGTATAGCAGGAAGCAAAGATATGTGACAATCAGCTCAACAAAAGCATAATACATGGCTGCTAGTTAAGCAACATGTGAGGCAATCTGGATGATAAAGATACTTGTTGGATTGTTTGATCAGATCATGGATCCAACTATGATCTACTATGATAATCAGGGTTTCATCAAGCTCTCTGAGAATCCTATTTTTCATGATTGATCCAAGCATATAGATATCTGGTATCACCATTTACGGGACTATGTCCAGAGGTGGATAATGTTGTTGTAGTACATTCTGAAAAAGGAATAAGATGTTAATATTTTGACCAAGGCCTTGTCAAAAGGGAAGCTTGAGTTCCATAGGTGTAGGATAGGGGTGGTTGATAATCCCTTTCTAGCTAAGAGTGAGTGTTGAAAAAATGCAGCAAGAAATTCTCAATTTGATTTTACCTTGATT
Source organism: Pinus tabuliformis (assembly GCA_031772625.1). Taxonomy (NCBI): domain Eukaryota; kingdom Viridiplantae; phylum Streptophyta; class Pinopsida; order Pinales; family Pinaceae; genus Pinus; species Pinus tabuliformis. The sequence goes on along the minus strand of CM062818.1, from coordinate 200,148,058 downwards.
AAATTGAAAAAATTAGAATTTCTACATCATAAGAAAACTTGGATAATGTTAACCTGTGTGACATGGCTTGTGTCACCTAGTTTACTCAGTAAATTCAAGTTGTAGGAGTTAGAGTTCAGTTCAACATGAGTGATTGCTAATTTGTAGTAATCAAGGTCAATTAAGCAATGGGACTTCAGTCAAACTTAGTGATCATCTAAATGACTAATCAATCAGCCCAAAATAGCTAGTGCATGAAGAGAATTTGAGTTAGCCAGTTGAGGTGGGTATTCCAAGGCAGTGTAACATTAGTAGTAGACTACTCTTGAGTGTACAAATGTTGCATGCAACCATATGATCAACCTAAAGGAATTGCACAATTCAATTGAGGGAATTTCCTAAATAATAGGGTCTAATTGATCTGAACTTAAACGTGAATGCAAAAAATCACAGATATAACCATAAATATAGATATGCAACAGAAATAACACTTCATTTCAATAATATCAAAATACTAAAATATGCTTACAAACAAAATGAAAATAAACTAGCTCAGGTGATGGTAGCTTATCTCTAAAAAGAGATGTGGCGGCTACATGCCTCTAAACTATGTTACGATGAGGCTCAAGGGCCTATTTATTATTGGACAACAAGCGAAAAACCTAAACGACCAAAACCCTAACCTCGGGAGATGGAACACCAAGAGTTTGTGGGCCCCGTTGGGGTTAGTTGGGCAACCAACTTCCTGGGGTCATAACTTGGTAATATTATCTCCATTTGGTGTGTATGATATCTTTTTGGAAATATCTCTCCGAGTACTACAGGATTTGTGGTACGCTACATAGGCTTGTTGCATACCTAAAAAAAACGTCGTTTAGGGGGTCAAAACTACTCCGGAAGTTCAGGACCCGAAAAACTGCTAAATATAGTAAATGCCGCAATAAATAAGGGAACAGATGAAATTGAATGGAGGTCTAGGTGGAATAGGTAGGTGGCCACCAATATCCACCTGGATTAGTCCTCCCTCCCTAGGAAGCAATAGTCCCCATTGCATGCAGATCCTCCATGTGGTGAGGAAATTTCTATTAAACCTGGTCCCTGGTGAACCACTTACCCTGGTCAAGGAATTGGCATACTTTGACAACTCGATATAGATGGATCCTCAAATGGTGAGCGTTCTTGAGTTGTTTCCATAATCTAAAGAGTTTTGGTTGTTCCATGCAGTCTGGGTTTAGCTCTATTGGTGTGATTTGTTTTTCAATGTTGGATGTGTCCAACAATAGTGGAAAGTATGGTCAAAGGTCGTCTACATTGAACATTGGGTGTATACCAAGGAATGGTGGAATGTTGAACTCAAAGGCATTGTCCCCTACAACCTTGGTGATGGTGTATAGACCATATCGGAGTGGGCGAAGCTTGTGGTGGGATCCAGTGAGGTACTCCTCCTGTAAATGTATCCAAACTTTTTCGCCCACCTAGAACTTGTGTGACACCTGATGTTGATCATGGCAGTGCTTGTACTTATTATTGGCTTTGTCCAATATATCATGGACATGTTGGCGGATGTGTTGAATGCGCTCAATGAAATTGTTATCCCTCTCCTCTTCGGACTGGGTGTGAGTTGAATCTGCCTGAGTAGTTGCAAATGGTATGGCCACATCAATGAGACATAATGATTGAAATCCTAGCCCTACCTAAAAGGGATTGTGTTCCATTAAGCTATGGAGAGCTCTGTGTAGTTGTGTTGGACATATGGGAGGATTTCATCCCATGTGTGTGGATTTTTTGATTTGTACATGCGTTGAATGTGTACGATCATTCTGTTTATGACCTCTGTTTGGCCATCAATTTGGGGGCGGAAAGTCATGGACTTAGTAAGTTTGGTATCCAACATTGACCAAAGACTTGACCAAAATGCACGTAGGAATATGTTGTCCCGATATGAGAGAATGGACTGTGGGATCTCAAAGTGTACCCACACTCGCTCAAATAAGATCTTATTAGTGGCCTCTACTATGATACTCTTCTTGCAGGCCGCCATAATGGCCATCTTAGAGAATCTGTCGATGACCACAAAAATGCAATCATTGTTGTGCTTAGTAGAAGGAAGGCCCAGCTTGTAATTCATGGATATGGATTCCCACGATCGATTAGGAGTAGGCATAGGAGTATATAGGCATTTCTTCTTGATGGTTGATTTGGAAATGGCACAGACAATGCAGGATTTAATGTACCTCCCAACATATTAACGAAGGTTCGACCAATAAAAATACTTCTGCAGTATTGCCACTATTTTCTCTACTCTGAAATGAACAACGACCCAACTATAGTGCGCCTCCCAAATCAAATTAGTACGCTCACTTAAAGGAACATAGATGTGTCCTAGGTGGCATAACAATGCATCCTGGAGGTAAAAAATTGGAACTTTCTTACCTTCCAGGAGTGTCTGGTAGGTGCTACCGAATTCTAGATTTCTCTTGTAAAGATGCATCCACCCTGAATTCTCATGCCCACAGGAGTCAAGCACAATGATTAGCACCATGACTGGTGGTCGGTTGAGGTAGTCCACAACATTATTAGTGATGCCCTTCTTGTAATTAATGTTCACATGGAATTGTTGCAAGTATGTGGAATATTTTTTATGGCGATCGTTCTACAACTTCCCTTGTGTTTGTATGAACTACAGGGGTCGATGGTCTGTGTCGATGACTTTTTCCTTCCCCAAAATGTAATGCTTCCATTAACGGCAGGCCTGCAAAATGGAATACATTTCTTTGTCAAGGTGGGATACTTTCGGAGAGTGTCTGGAAGTGTCTCACTGTGGTAAGACACTGGATTCCCCTGTTGAGTAAGAACTGCACCAATAGCATATTCAAAGGCATCCGTCTCAATCTCAAATGGTTGTTGCAGGTCTGGCAATGTGAGCACTGGTGCAAAGCAGAGGCGTTGCTTCAACTTAGAAAACGCCTTTTTTTGGGTTTCAGACCGAAACAACTTTTCTTTTGCTCCGCCCTTAGTGACTTGACTTAAAGGCCAAGTGAATAAGGGAACCCAACATGAACGTGTGATAGAAATTGGCAAGGCCCACAAAGATGCAAAGATCTGTTAGAGTGGTTGGAGATGGCTAATCTCAAATGAATTGTATCTTGGCTGGGTCCACATGCACATCATGCTCATCAATGATGTACCCAAAATATTGAACCTAGGTCATGCCAAAAGTGAATTTCTCTAGAGTGGCACACAACTTGTATTATCGCAAGCTTTGGAGTACCTGTCAAATATGGTGGAGGTGCTCTTCCCAAATTTGATTGAAGATCAAGATGTCATCTAAGTACACCACCATGAATGCAATGGTGAAGGGTCACAAGGTGTCATCCATCAATCTCATGAAGGTTGTGGGAGCATTGATCAACCTGAAAGGCATGACCAACCATTTCAAAAGGCCCTCCTTAAAATTGAAAGAAGCCTTCCACATATTGGAGGGTTCGATAGTTACCTAGTGATAATTGGACTTCAAGTCAATCTTGCCGAAATATTTGGCCCCCTTGAGCTGGTCCAGAAGGTCATCAATCCAAGGGATTGGGTACCTATTCTGGACAATGATATTGTTTAGTGCCCAATAGTCAATATAGAGTCTCCAGGTCCCGTACTTCTTCTGTATCAATACAATCGAGCTCCCACGAGATGATGGACTTGGTCTAATATGCCCTTTCTGTAACAACTCCTAAATCTACCTATTGATCTCACTGTTATCTAAAACAGAGCCTCGATAGATCAGTCCAGTGGGTAGCGGCACACCTAGGGTCAGATCGATGGATTGCTTGACCTGACAGTGTAGAGGTACCCATGTAGGTGAGGCGAAAATGTCCATGTAATCCTCCACGACCTTGTCCATCTACTACTGCTACGTGGAGGAGACCTGTTTAGAAGTCGTGGCAACAATCTTCTTCTTTCCCTGAGGGCGAATCATAAACAAAACAAATTGCTTGGTCTCTGAAATGATCTTACCGCATTTCTTTATAGATATCAAAGAGATCGTGGTAGGCGAGGCTACCTCTGGTATCTTGTACAACTTATTTCCCAAAGTAATAATCACAGAGCAAGTTCTACACTCATATACAACATGTCACTTCCACAAGTATGGTTGTCCTAATAATACATCACAAACTTCAAGAGGAGCAACATCACACAGTACCCCATCCGTGGAGAGCTTGATGTTGTAGGGAAGGAGACGCAGTTGGCTGACGCGGAGATCGCGTCCTTGATGAAGCCACCCAATGGTGTACATCTGCGGATGTGTTGTAGCTGGTAGACCCAAATGCTTCATGACCTCCGTTGAAATGAGCTTCTTTTAGCTCCCACTATCGACAATGAACTACAACATAGAACCCTTCACCCACATTTGTGAGTGGAAGAGGCGTTCCCCCTCCTCTGGATCTTCAAGCTCATTCTTTTGTATCTTAGTGGTGGCCATGGTGGCATTGGGCTCCGAATCAATGATTTTCTTCCCTTTTCCATTCCCCCTTTGAGGTTATGACTTAAAGTCAGAACATGCATCTAATTTAGAAGCCTTCAACTCAACCAGCAATGACTTCTTGGCCCAACACTCACTTTTGTTGTGAGTGGAGCTCTTATGGAACTCACACCATTTTCTTGTGTCCTTCTTTGTATTCGGGGTGTTGTTCTTTACTTGTGGCTTAAGCAGGTTGTCCTAGGTCACCCTACCTTGGCTTTGTCCTTTGCTCTACGGTTTAGGGGCACATTTCCCTTGCTTCAGATTCACATATCCAAAGTCTCACTTCTTCTATTTAAATTTCTTCTCAATCTTGACAGCATGTCGGTACGTCGTGCCAAGTGAGGAGATGTCCAGGAAATCCATCTCGCCCTAGATGTATCTAAGTCGACAACTGAGGTACTTGAGTACCATTATCACTCAAAATAATTGAAACCTAACTTCATGTGAAGGGTATGAAAAACATTAGCAAACTCCAGCATGTCTTGGTCCCTTCCCTGCCACAGCGTGGTCCACTTTATGTATTTATCCTCATAGCTCCCAACAAGGTAGTATTGCTCCTTAATGGTGTCCCATAACGAATTCGAAGTGGGTGCAACTGAAAATATTGAGGGTGTACTTTTTTCCTTTTTCTCATAGTAGGTTTACCACCAATCCTTAACCTGGGGGGTGGCTTTAAGGAGTGAAAAAGTAATATTTTCCCGACTGGAAAAATCATGAACAAAAAAATATCCTTCTAGCAATTTTAACCATTTATCTACAATGTCTGTATCTATATAACCTTTAAATATGGGGATGTAAAAAATTAACTTGTACCTTAAAGGGTGTGGCGCTTTCAGTGGCTGCTAAAAGAAGATGCATCACCTTTGGGTATCCGTTGAAGGATCTGGGAAAAGTTGTCCATCATCGTGTTCCTTTGTCGCTTGAGGGCTTCTTCGAGCAAGATTTTGAAAGGATCTCCTCCCCCCTTGTATTTCTTCTCTTCTCCCATGAGAGGCTGTTGGGATTTGTGAGGTTGGTCTTACAAAGTTTCGACCAGTTCGAGCCCTAACTCCTTATATCTCGACCTCATTGGGGACATGCAAAGAAAAACAGAGAAAGAGAAGACTGTTATGATAGTGCTTTGATACCATTGATATGAACTTAAACAAGAATGCAACAAATCACAAATATAACCATAAATATAGAGATGCAACATAAATAGCACTTCATTTCACTAATATCAAAATACTTAAATATTCTTACAAATAGAATGGAAATAAACTAGCTCGGGCGATGGTAGCTTATCTTTGAGAAGAGATGTGGCGGCTACATGCCTTTGAACTATGTTACAATGAGGCTCAAGGGCCTATTTATTATTGAACAACAAGGGAAAACCCTAAACAACCAAAACCCTAACCCCAGGAGATGGAACTCCAAGAGTTTGTGGGCCTTGTTGGGTTTAGTTAGGAAGCCAACTTCCTGGGGTCGTAACTTATTCATAAAAACTTTGTTTGGCGTATACAATACCTTATTGGAAAGATATTTTTGAGTAATACAAGATTTACAATAGGCCCCTACCTATGGAAATGAGCTTGCTACGACCTCAAAAAGCATTGTTTAGAGGGTCAAAACTACTTCGGAAGTTTAAGACCCGAAAAACTGCTAAAAATAGTAAATGTTGCAATAAACAAGGAAAAAGATGAAACCAACTGGAGGTCTAGGTGGAAAAGGTGGGTGGCCACCAATATCCACTTAGATCACTAATTCCTCAATCAATAACGCAAGGAAATAGGAGCTCAAGCTGAGGCAAAAGTTGACTAAGTCTGGGTGAGAGGCCTTCAATGAGAAGAGAGATAGGCTTTGCACTTGAAGGGTGAGCTCAATTGAGCAAATAAATTGTAGTACATATTTATTTATTTGATTAATGCAAGAGGCGTTGTGGTTTGTAACAAATTTCTTTCCCCAAATAAAAATACTTGTTGCATGTGTGTTATTTCTTCTTGCATGTTTAAGATTTTTGTTCTAAATTGTGAATTAATGTCCGCAGAGCAGTAGTGTAGGTTTGTGTCTTGTGATTTAGCTTAAAAATTCATGAGTAGTTGAAAATTTACAACCTAATTTCTACAATACTGCTTAGAAAATTCTATAAAATTAGTCATAGGCTAATTCCAGCTGACCTAGAATGCCCAAAATAGAGCTAATTTCCAACTATACAATTTTGTGCCCAACTAGAGAGGAATTGCTGAGAAATGATAAAACTCTCTTGCAAATAGCTGAGAGATTATGCACAAATATCCTCCAGAAAATAAATGTCACTCCCAATTAGAAACTCCTAGAAAATACCAAAACCAAACACCAACAAAAACTATGTTTTCCAACCTCTACACAGGCTCTATAAGAGGAAATTCGACCCAGCCAAAAGATACATGAACAAATCTGAAAAATGGTGCCAAACTCCTCTAACCAATAGAAAATCTCCTGCAAATACCCGTAACATGTAATAGAAAGATGTTGCTCCAAATAACCTTTGGGGTTTGTCTTCTGCACTGACAAATAACAAATTTTTGTGTGAATTTTCTGCAATAAACTCCAATGGAAGTCCTGAAATAGACTCCCCCAAAGCCTCACTAGGGAGACACCAGAAGGTCTCTGAGGAGAGAGGTGGAATTTCCATCTGGTAATCCCTTGTGCTAAGCAACACTAGTTGTCTTGGTTGAACAACTCAAACAAACTCAATTTAGATGTCAAATAGAAATGATAAGATAGAATGTTTTGCAATTGAGTTCCTCCTAATTTTATAATTCTTCATGGAACCATCCTCTAACTTCTAGATCCTTCCTTTTTCCTTATTATTTTATTGGTGGGGTCATTTTCCACTTTTTCCTGACATTTGAATAAAATAGTTAATTTCTTTCATTCTCCAATAAAATATACTTTGCTGCCATTCTCCATTAAAAATATAATTTACCTCCCTTCTATAATAAAATATTATTTTATTGTCATTCTCCATTAAAATAATAATTTCTGCTTTTCTCCCACAAAATAATATTTTTATTTATTTATTTAATATCTACAAAATTAGCCAAACCCCTTAACGAGGGGACACACTTATTACTCATATATATAACAGAATGATTGTGGGTTACTAATTTTATTGAGATTCTTGAAATATTAAACAAATTACAAATAGATGTAAAGATAAACCTATAAGAAAACACATATATGAGAGACACACATATATATGAGAAATCATTGTACATATTCCTGAATAGACTGTATAATCTTAATAAAGTTTATACATTGAAAGCGAGCTTAACATAGTGAGAGAAAATAGAATTACAATAATAATTCTATTATCACTAATAGTATCAGTGTTTTACAACTGAAATCTCCATGCCTATATAGGAGAAAATATAGAAATATTTTTTGTGTTTAAGTTAATAAAACATGATTACAATATAAGCTTGATGCTTATAAACTGTTTTAATTCCATAAAAGAAATGACACATGAAAATCTGTGTCAATCCCATATAGGGATATGAATAAAAAAATAACATATGTTGGAGCCAACTTCACGAGGTCAAGAATAAGGAATAAAGATATTAAAAACTCGATAAGTACTGAAAGTAGTTTTATTTAAAAAATAAGAGTTGTTTCAAATAAGTTCACTAGTATCAACATGAAAAGTACCTGGAACATAGATAACACCGAAAGGTAATTAGTATTTGTTCACTAAAGGCTAAGAATTAAATAAATAAATATACAACCAGATAATAGCCTTACATGTAAAAGGTAAAAATAACCACATGCACTAAAGTATTAAGATGATAACCATATAAAGGATTTTATATTAATCATGGTGTGAAAGAAAGGGTTGGAAAACCCACTATTTTGTTTAAAATCAATGTAGTTAGTGTATACATTTATACCAAGTAGGAAATACCCTATGATATCTAACTAGAGGTGCAATTCTAAAGTAAGGGTCATCCTTACTAAAAATAATTATTTCATCATCATGAAAATTCTGAATTAAGGGTCATCCTTATTGAGGAAACTAATTTCTTGTATTATATAGAATGTACAAGGTAGTATGGTTTGTATATTGAAAAGATAAATAGTGTAACTTTGACTTAAGAACATCAAAGAGTCAAGGAAGTGAAAGCAATTACTATGTTATTTAATTATAAATTTTCTATATTTTAGGATTTAAAAAAAAATGATAGTTTTTAGAGTCGTTAGAGTGGATCTTCATAATCTTTGATGAATTTATAATACTATGTAAAAATATGAAAGAAAATTAAATTTTTATTTAGAAGAAAGGAAATTAGAAAAATGAAATCAACAAATCCACTTAAAATTAAAATCTTTGAAAAATAGTTCATATTCACTTAAATAACATATTTATCATCATTTGTTGCCCATCATAATTAAGCAAGTATTTCCCTAAAATAAATATACGAGTTATTGCTCACCATTATTTACATGTTCTTCAACACTTTAACAAATATGAGTAAAAATGTAAATGTGCAAACGTAATATAATTTAATTTACAAAGAGACGTGTTATAATTTACAAAGATATGTGTATCTTTGGTATCTTGAGTTTAATATACACTTGAAATTTTTCATTTTACACATTCACTTATCACTCGATAATCTCTTTCACACACACACACACATTGTGATCTCTACTTTCCTTTCATGCTTATTGATTGAATTTATGAAGTGTGATTGCTTGATGAAGATAAAAGAAATATAATATATATTCACAAGTAATTACCATTGTTAAAAAAATAGTGCTTATATCCATTGCACTCTATTTTTCAACAGTGCCTTATCCACAAAGACACAGCTCTTCATATAAAAGGGCACCCTCCCTAGTATTAATCCATTAATAAAGGTCACATAATAACTCTAACCCTTTACTGATGTTACTAACATAGGACCACACATATATGTATACACTAGATCGATGATACCCTTGGATCTAGTCTTGTTGCTCGGAAAAGAAGCCTTGGCATTCTTGCCAAGAGAACACTCTTGCAAACTCCCTATTGCTCCATGTTGGACCCTGAAAGAATAGGGATAATATCCTTAATATGGACAATGCTCTATGACACAAGTGATCTATCCTCTTGTTCCAAAGCTCACATAGGTTGTAATCGTCATGAACTAGGGCTCATGCTGGCTGAGCCCTCTTTACCTTCAATAATTCATCCTAAATCAAGGCTAGATTCTTTTAGTTGAATGAGAACATGTCCATCCGGGAAAGTAATGGCACATCTCTTGTATTTGAAGGCTGAGACCGAGAGTAAATTATTCTTAAGCCTCAGAACAAACAACACATATTTCACTTTTAGGGAACCTCCTAAGTCCAACTAAAAGAAGATAGTCCCAACTCCCTTTACACTATACTTAGCATTGTTGCGAAGATCCACGTGCAATATGTCTTTCTCTTGTAGCCTGGTGAACAATTGTTGTGTTCACGTCATGTGATGAGAAGCACCACTAACCGCAAACTAAACACTCTTGGAATTGTGCCAAAAAGACAAGAGACTAACAAGTATTCCTCAAAATTTACAACAAGCTCCTTATCTTATTTTGAGTATCAACAGATGTTGCTACCTATTGCAACTTTCCCTACCCATTCTTCCATTCAAGACACTATGAAGCATAATGTCCGCCCTTATGGCATGCAAAGCATTTCACTTTACCCATATCCTTCTTCTTTCTAGCATGTGAAGTAGCTTTTCCACCTCCATTTTTCTTCCCCTTACCCTTTCTTTTCTCACTGGATAGGGCAAGGATCTCATCATCATTGTTTCATTGGCCTCCAAGAGATTCTTGTTGAATCTCCTCTTGGAAAAAATCATCCCATAGCCTGTACCAATTGGGAAAATGTTCTTATGCAATGATACCCTTGATGAAAAGAACCCATGGCTTGGTGAATCCATTCAGGGCCATCCTTATCATCTCATCCTCTATCATGACCTACCTAATTACTACCAACTCATCAAGTACCTAATTGATCTTGGTGAGATCATTAGTCACGATATAGGATTTGTTCATCTTGGTGTTCTTGAGCTTTTGTTTCAACACCATCTTCCTATTTGTGGTATCACTTTGATAGAGCTTTGTCAAAGCCTCCCACATATCCATTGTTGTATTATTCTTGGATAGGCAAGGAATCACTTAATTTGTCACTACATTAATTTAGATTATCCTCTTGGCTTTCACATTCTTGTCTTTATAGATGACTAGTTTTGTAGCATTTGTAGGAGGGGTGAGTTTGGTGCTAGAAAACTCCCATAAACCATTCTCCATTAGGGTCAATGTAACTCTCGCCTTCAAAGGGATGAAGTTTGATGTTCCCTTCAATTTGTCCTCAAACCTCAAACTGGTTGTATCAATCTCCCAAATGAGAAATTTAATTGAAAATATGTTATTGAAAATTTTAGATATGTTATTGTTGATGCTAGCATGTGCCCCGCAACACATTTGGTTACTCTGTGCTAGTTATGTGTCATGTACAAGACATTGTCTTATCGAATAACCTAGCCATGACCTGTCTACCCAAAATATGTTGACTATTAATAGCTCACATAACTGGATCCTCATGTCTATTAGAGTCATCCATCATTGTTACCTTGTTGTCAACCTTTCTTGGTGTGGCACGACTCTCACTCAAATTGCAAACTCTTGTTGTGGCCTATCTATTGAGCTAGTCTCAAAAACCTTTCTTATTCCCTCCCCATGCTCTATGTTAGAATTTATGCCCTATCGGCTATCCCTCGATGGATGCTCAATTCAACTTCTTGTTTGTCAGTTTTCCATCTCCCATAACCTATTCGTTGCATCATTTCTCTCACACATTGACCTTTTGTGGTTGGCCTCTATGTCAATCTACTGCAACATTCACATACCTTATTATTTCACAATAACTCGTTGTCGAATTGACTACTACAACTTGTTGCCACTAGCACCAACCCTTGTGTCTCTACATGTTGGCTCCAATGCATCTACCAACTCATTGCAATTGTTACAACTTAACTTATTAGTGACTTGTTAGAGCTATGAACTAGATTTCATCATAATTAACTATTCTTTTAACTCATGCTACCATATGGCTCAATATTTTTTCCTACAACCCAGTGCCAGCTACAAAAATGAACTTTGTGCCACATACACCTATATGAACCTTGCATGTGTGCAATTCGAAGATTGGTTTCTCAAAGTTTATGCTCTGATATCATGTTAAATTTCCTTGAACCCAACAACTTAGCTATTTAATTCCTAGTAGATTACATATCCATTGAATAAAAACACAACTAAGATCTTAACAAAAACATTCATCGGAAATAAGTGAAAACTAATCCTTAATCATGCATTACAAACAAATATTCTACCCAATCAACAATTTTTCATTAAAATAATATTAGAACTTATTCGAGTTTCCTCCTTGAGAAAATGGTCCTATAAGGAATTTACAAATACAACATACCCTAGATCCAATCTAACTAATCAAGTGTTAGATTTTCCCTTTGATATGTTTGGCTAATTTGGATCTCCCTTGTTTCACCCTAGTGCCTTCCTTGGCCCCAACACACTTACGATGAAACTCTTTCTCCAACCAATCACTAAGATCACCTCTCAAGTCTTGTGCTCATGCACTATTGTGTGTCTTTATCATGTGATCTCTATGAATAGATCTAGGAGTCACTATAAGGAAAATACCTTCTAGCAAAGATTATAATGAAGGTTTTTGGTGTTATAAAATTGTCAAAAAAACCTCTGGTACAACATTTGTTTGCGGTAGTGGATGTTTTGATGGAGATGATAATGGAACTACATTACAACTGGAAAAAAAACTTGGTGGCCAGAGGCTTTAGCGGATGTTTTTTTATTGGTGTGCTTTAGGGGAACAATAGCACTTGTGCACTAAATAAATAAAATCACCAAGTCATATACATAACAAAAATTTGGAGGGATTTGAATGCAAAGAACATCGGTGCCTGCAATGTGTACCGCCCCGATGCGTATACTTTAACAAAACGCCTGAGACATTATTTTCAAGAATGACACTAGGGCAAGACAAAAATATTGCAGACCTAATGCTTTAATTTAAACTTGCAGCTCTGGTGCGCATGATTTGAATAAAGCACCGATGCACTACTCATATAACAGGATCAGTGTTGTTAATTTTCATAATGCATCGGAGCTAGAAATAATATTATGTAGCACCGGGTCATTAGTTCTATGAAAGCACTGGTGATTTAAGAATTACAGTGCACCAGGGCATTAAATGTAAACAACATCGATGCTTTAATAATATAATGCCCTGGTGCATTCATTTTCAAAAAGGCACCAACCGTGCAAAAAATCTTGGAGTAATAGTGCTTTTAGATATAATAACGCACCAGTGTTTGTTTATGTTATAGACACACTGATATATTGTATGAGAATTTCCTTTATTTAGCAACATCGACCTACGATAGTGCAATTATTGTGTTTTTTAAAATTTGTTATTTTTTGAAAAATCAACATATATCCTATAACAATATTCATATAAATTAATTTTTTATTAACGCATTTGTATATGATGTTTGGATTAATATGTTATATCATCACATTTCACATCTCTTCATTATAATATTTAATGTCTATATTTAATTAGTGGTGTAACATTTCACAACAACATTGGATAACACAATAGAATAAATTAAAATGTATTTTATTATATATTAATAAGAGGCTCTTTGTCATACAAAATGGGATAGTTATTAGTAACCCCTTGTCTTTCAATTGGGACACTATGTCTATTACATTAAACAAAAGATCTTATTTTCACAGACAATTATTTCAAAAAATACAACAACTTGCATTGGTATCCAAATAGATCATCATTTTTCGTTGGGACTGCTATCAGTGCTCGAGCTACTTCCATGACTTGGGTTATTTGGATGAATGTTATGTTAATTGCATCAATTTTTTTTTCTCTTCTTGATAATGTTCCATCTACAAAAATAAAAATAAAGTGTAATGAGTTTATTTACATTGGTGAGAAAAATGAAAATTTAAATAAATAATATACATCAATGTAAAAAAATAATAATAATAATGCACCATAGCAAGAAGTGACTCATGAACTGTACACATGGTTTCAAAACCAAGTCTCATGGCTTGTTGCATCAAGTCTTTTGCTGGCGTAGTTCCATACTTTGTTTCCTGCGAGGTTTTTACCCCATTATAAATCATAGATTTAATATAAAGGATTTTTTTGTTCTATTAAAAACGAACTCAGAGAAGTAGAACAAAGATAATTACAAATTCCACAATTAATTTTTGATATGCCAACATATACTCACACCCCGTATTTAACCTAATGTCAATCAAATATTTTGATAGTTCTTCTTTGTATGTTAGCACCTATTTGAAGGCATTCAAGGATGGCCGATGTAAAACAACTTAAAATATAAAAAAAAAAAAAAATGAAACCTTGAATTGTTATAAGAAAATATCAACAATTACTCACAAACTTTGATATCAACCATTTTCTTCCTTGTCGTCCTGTTTTATGTGCTAAATGAGTTCCATTTTGTTTTATTTTCTGCCAAAAAATACTTAAAAATTAATATTTTATGCTAAATTATTTGTTTATATGTGCAAAGTCAATCATGATAATTACATACATTTGAAGCATGTTGTTGTTGAGATGGCTCCTCCTGTGATGCAATTATGACCATTTGATGACCATCTCAAATTCTGATCCTTCTGCGGTTCCAAACTATTTTGCTGCTCCACAATGCTCCCAATATGTCTTTTTTGCAAATAATCTCTCTTTTAATTAAACCCTAACAAAATTTGTAAAAAAAATATTAGTAAAATAAACAATACATTTTATAAAATTTTACTATGCAGGGTTTTGAGTGAATCACCATACCTTTCAACTTTTGATCTTCATAATAGTTATGTTGCTCCAAAGTATCATGTTGTTGCACAGTTCTCTTGGTATGTCTCTCCTACAAATATCTCCTTTGAATTTTTGGGAAAAATAATGAAATAGTGAATAAATTATTACTATTTATAAGACTTTATGAAATTAGATTTCGAAAAATAAATTGCAGCTCATTTTTCAATTTAAAAAAAAAAATGTGATTTTCTTCTTTTTTTTATTTAATTTGAACATTGGTGCGTTCGACAGTAAAGTGCATTGAAGATGATAAATTACTAGTGCGCCAAATTTTTTAAATGCACCGACATGATAGAATTCCTTTTATTATTTTTGAAATCTCGAAACGATGTGATTAATGTTTTAACAGAATGGTGTGGTTTGTATTTAAATGCATCAAAGCAGTAATTGTTATAAGAGCACTGACATGGTAGAATGCCTTTCTATTTTCGAAATCCCAGAAGTAGGTGTGCATCGGTTTTATTTTTATTCAAGCGCACCGGTGTTTTTTTTACAAGAGCACGAATATGATAGAAAAGAATTAATCTCGAAACGAGTGCAGTTATTAATTTGACACCTTAGTGTAGTTAGTATGTAAATGCATTGGTGTGGGAAGTCCTGATGAGAGCATTGATAAGGTTTAAAAGCTATCTAAAATTTTATTTTCACATAAAATGGCATATTCATCTCAAATTATCCGTTAGGACACTAAATTTTATTTCTGATTTTGATCAAATGCAGGGAGAAAATCTCATAATATCAAATGGCCAATTCTTCAAATTCCCACTCATTCCATATTGCTCAAATTCCTTTGCAGAGTTCTCCCTTTCCATCTCCAGTAAGTTCAGATTTTATTTATATTTCGATTATCTAATTGAATTTATTTATTTATTGTTACATCTCAATTTGAATAAAAATGTATCCAAATTTGCATGATCCTGATTCAAAATCGAGTTTAGATGTAGAAAATATTTCTCCATTTCAAAAATGTCAGAAGCTTTTATCAGAAGAAGCATATTTCAAGCAGTTGGTAGATGAAAATGGACAGCCAATTCACCCTGCCAATTGGTACATGGCATCTTCCAGCCGCAATCCTGCACCAACGATGGTAATAATTGTTTGGTATAATGTAATTAATTCAACAAACCAATTGCATTGACGTGCTTACTAATATCATGGAGGTACTAATGTTCAATATTTTTTGAAATTAGGATTCTAGTGATGATGAGTGACCCACCTACCATCTTTCGATGCTCCCCACTACAACTTCAAATCGAGAGAAGGTTGCATTAAGAGCAAGACTCGAAGAGGAATCATACAAAGAATGGTTAAATCAAGCGCCTGTTAAATTCCCACTACATTTAGATTAATCAATTAGGAATGACTACAACAATAGTAGTTATTCATCACAAGTTGTCAATGGAGGCAATCAAATAGAGGTTGGTATGGAGGAAATGTTTTTAGATGCATTCCAGAACGATGAGATAGGGGATGATGCTCATATCACTAATACCTTATTTGAAATCTTGAAATTTGCTTCCACCCCTCTCTTAAGACCTTGTGGCAAATCAAAGTCTACTCAACTGGGGACAACGATGTTACTGTACAACTTGAAAGAAAAGTTTAGCATGTCAAATGCATGTTTCTCAGGAATATTAAGGTAATTGACCTGCATGATCGATCAAGTCCCTTATATTTTGAGAAATATTGCCACACAATCTACCCACCAACTGTTGGTTATTCAAATATAAGGTTCTTCCAAGTGATAACGTCTTGCTTGGTAACTGTGAAGAGGAAAATAAATTGTTGAAAATGTTGGGTGTTGAGTACATACCATAACATGCATATCTGAATGATTGTATTTTACATAGAGGAAAAAATGCAGACAAGGAGATATGTTCAAAATATGGGCAAGACAGGCAAAAAAAAAAAAAGATGATCTAACTCATAAAATATTGAGGCACATGCCTATAATCCCAAGGATTCAAAGGCTCTTTAGTTCTAAAGAATTAGCTATGTTACAAAGATGACATGCCTCACACAGAAGTGAGTCGTGAGTTATGTGAATCCCAATAGATTCAATAGTCGTGAAACATATAGAGGATACATGGCCTAACAAATTCAAGGATGAAGTATGAAGCATACGACTCAACATACGCATGGATAATTTCAACCCATATTTCCTATAAAGTACCAAATATTGTGTTTGGAATGTAGTAGTGATTAATAATAATATCCCCCCATGGTTGTCCACAAAGAATGAACATCTTATGTTGGCTCTCATAGGCCCTATGTCTACTTACAACCATTGGTAGATGAATTGAAGGGATTATGGGAAGGGATATATGTGTATGATGTATCAAGACCCATCGCAATAGAGAGGAGTTTTGCATTGTATGGCATATGTGCTTACACCATACATGATTATCCAAGATTAGGAGTTTAATCTGGTAAATTATATTTGTATTGATTTGTTTATATATGTAACAATATTGTTTCACATATTAATTTAATTCGATGCAATTGTTCTAATATTCATGATCGCTAGCGTGCCATGTATAAAATAATTTCACAGGTCTTGTAACAAAAGGGTATCATGGATGTAAATGTTGTGGACCTTCTCTGAAGGCTAGGTGGCTTGACCATCTACGAAAGGTAGTGTATGACTGCTCTAGGGTATTCCTCTTAGAAGAATACAATTACAAAAGAGCAACATCCACTTTCAATGGTAAACCAGAGAGAACCCAAAGGCCTGCAATAATGACACCAATTGAATGACTTGGAGTATATGAGAGACAGAAGGAGAAGGAATTTGCAGAAATGTTCAATTCAAATGGGGAGCCTATGTTCAATGATCCATAATTCTTCGACACCTATGTTGAGAAATTTCCCATTAGGATGGAAAGGAAATCTATCTTTCATGAGCTCCCATACTGGAAGCATCTTAAGATTGTGCACTTACTAGATCTCATGCATGTATTTAAAAATGTTTCATCTTCTTTATGGAAGCACTTATCATTGAAAGAAAGTAACACATTGGATGTTAGGAGAGATCTTATTTCTTCAAAAACTAAAAAGAAACATTGACTAAGACAAGAAACTAGAGGAGAGGTTTGTCCCTCTTGATCTCAAAGAAGGTGATGTCCCATGGATTTTAAAGAAAGATGATCTTTCTTTGGCAGAGGAAGTTATAATGGGGGTAAATGTGCCTTCTTTATATGGGTCTTCACTACATTTTTGCTTCACTATGGAACACCATTTTTCGGGGTTGAAACTGCATGACCATTTGAACCTTCTAAAAGTATGTACGTCAAAAACATGATTTTATTATTTCTTATTATTTTTATGCAATGGGATATTTTATAATTAATATTTATATAATATATTATTTAATTTGGGAACGATATGCAAAATATAATTCTAGAAAAATATAAAGATCATGATCTTAAAGAAGAAATCTTTAGGGGGTGGACAAATGGCGCGCGATGGCTTCGGCTAAGGGTTAGGGTTTCTGTTTTCCTCACTGCAGCGGCCCGAGACTGTTTCCATCTCCCGGTGTTTTTCTCGCTCCCCGGTCGCCGTTTACCTTCAGGGTCGTGCCGGGCTCTGTCTCTCCCCTGCGCCCCCGTCTCCATGCTGTTCTCCACTGCCGTTTTCAGATTGCCCTTAACCGTTACGGCCGCTGCCGACCTGACCCTTTTTCTCCACGGTTACCTGCGAATCGAGGTGTCCGCCGTTCCGAGGTCTTTGTAGCTGGCGATATGGAGGACCAGGAAGCTGTCGACTATTCTGAGGACCCGCTGGAAGGAGTTTCCATCTGGCGTACGCCCTATTCCACATCACAAGGTATGCTCCACTCAGATCTCCCGGGAAATTTGGTTTCTTTTTCCTCCGGGGAGTTGCCGCGTCACTATCCCGTGATTCTCCCGGATATTCCCCCCACCTGGCCGGCCTTGTCTACGCCTCCTCACTCTCCGGCCACCCTGGGGTTTGTGGCGGGTTGTATCAACCCTAACCCTAGTTCCACCCCTTTACCTGATTCGGTGCCCTGGTCTTCCTCTGTTACTCCGTCTTCCGCACTCCCCTTAGCCGCCTCCTCATCTGTCGGTGCTTATTCTGGATGTTTCACCGATATCCCTCCACTCTCTGGACCGCTCACCTCTTCCGGCATCAGCCCCCAGCCCCCCGCAACTAGCACTCCTCTCCCCTAGGGTTTTGGCTCCGACCCGGTTTCGAATCCTTCCCGGGATTATCCGTCGAGATCTGGTCCCAAAAAGAAGTACCGATGTTTCAAATCCAGGGCGGAGGATATATTTCTCAGGCTTGAGGAGGACATTCAGTGGGGTGAAATCATGGATTTTGCTGACAGAGTCCTTGTGGGTCGCATCAGAGGCAGGAATTACTCGGCAGCACGCCTGAAGACCTGGGCTACTGAAGTTTGGGGCCATCATCTGGTTGACATCCCCTTCGTGCAAACCTTTGTGAGAGGATGGTTCGCATTAAGGTTCGCTCGTGCCGACCATACAAATTGGGTCCTGTCCTCATTTTGGCATTTTGAACACGCCCCGGTCCTTCTCAAACGATGGACCCCTATGTTCGACCCGGAAACTGAGCAGATTGGGATAGGACCAGTATGGATCAGGCTTCCCGGACTTCCCCTGCAGTATTGGTCTGAAGACATTTTCAGGAGAATAGGAAACGCCATTGGCGCTTTTATGGACTATGACAAGTCGTATCTGCACACAGGCATGATGGCTTACGCGCGCCTTCTCATCAACCTGGACACCAGGGGAGGTCTTCAGGAATACATCACTATACAGTGGAGGGACTCAACCAGGAAGCAGATCATTGATTATGAAGGGATCCCGTATAGATGCCGTAGATGTCACAAAGTTGGGCATCTTTACCGGGATTGCCCTTTGCTCCGTAAAGGGATGGAACGCGCTCAAGAAGAGGTACCAGTTAGGTCTCCCCCTCCACCTGCTCGCCCTCCGACAGGGGAGCCCTTGGAAGCACTGAAGCAGGTTGACGGATCTCCTCTTAATCCTCCGGGCTCCTCGACTGGGGAACCTACCCGCTCATCGCCTGCCCCCGCTCAAGAAGACTCTGAACCGGCGGGCGACGATATGCCGGGTATGTCTGTCACTTCCTCATCTTTTGTTTTAACACCTCTGCATGATCATGATGTCTCTGCATCTGTGCATCGGTATTTCTCGCATCCTCCTTCTCTTTCTGCTCCTTTTACGACTTCCATCTCCTCCACTGCTCCTTTACCTCCTTCTTCGCTAATCTGTTCCATCCCGGCCCCCTCACCTGTCTCATCCCCGTGCCTGCCTACTCTTCCCTCGACTATTGTTGATGCGCTCCCGGCCCCATCCCCCCCTGTTCCCCCCAGATACTCCCTCCGTTCCAGATCTAAAGACAGAGGTCCGGATGCTATTGGTCTTGACCTTGATTCCGTGCCTGCCTCTCATAAGCTCTCTCGGGGAAGACCATCTCGCATATCGAAAGCTAGACATACTGCAGATGCTGAAGTCGCCATTGGACGACAACAAACCATCCTTCGGGCCCTTAGAGCGCAGAAAGGCCCTGCCTCCCATCCGTCATGAAGATTCTATCCTATAACTGCAGAGGGTTTGCTAGTACACCCAAGAAACTAGCTCTCAGGAGATTACTCTCCCTCTCACAATCGGATATAATTTTTCTGCAAGAGACCCTTTGTCCTGCTGATACCCTTATTCCTACTCTTAAGGCCTGGTTGCCCAACTGGACCTTTCACGCTCTAGATGCTTCCGGGAGATCTGGCGGTTTGGCTATAGGGATCAATAATAGAGCGCTGAGGATTAAGAATACTTGGGGTGGAAGAGGGTTTATTGGTCTAGACGCTTATGTTCTCTCTATGGACTTAGATCTTCGGCTCATCAACGTATATGGCCCATGCTCTGATAGGGCATCCTTCTGGAGTTCCTTACTGGGATCAGTTCTTTTACAAGAGGATAACATCATACTTGGAGGAGACTTAAATTTCACCATGGGATTCTGTGAATCTTGGGGACATGCGGCCCGGGTTGACCCCTTCTCGGAGACTATATCTACTCTGCTGGAAGAGCACCACTGGGTAGACACTCCCATGGAAAAACTACAACATACCTGGTCAAACAATCGATGTGGTGAACAGAGCTTAGCCAGGAGACTAGACAGATTTTTGATCAAAGAATCCCTCCACAATAGAATTGCTCGTATAAGGCAATGGGTTGGATCCGGAGGCATTTCTGATCATCGTCCAATCTTTTTGGAGATCTCCGACATCTACAACAAAATTAAGAGCCCTTTCAAGTTTAATTCCTCCTGGTTAAAGGACCCCTCCTACGTTCAGATGGTCACTGAGTATTGGCAGAGAAACCCTATCAGAGACAGTGAAAACTTTACCGAAGGCTTCACCAGGAAATTATCGGAGCTCAAAAGAATCTCAAAGCTCTGGGCCCATCAGAAGCGACTCCGTGATGATCACACATTGAGGGAGGCTGAAAGGATAATAGCATCACATGAGGAAGATGCAGGAGGCATCTTCCCTTCTCAGGAAAGAAAAGATCTTTACACTTCCCTTATTGCCAAGCGGTCACAGATCCTGAAAGAAAGAGAAGAAAGTTGGAGGCTGCGGAGCAGAGCTATATGGCTCACAGAGGGGGACGACAACACCAAATTCTATCACAAATTTTCCAATGGGAGAAAGGCTATTAACACAATCTGGGAATTAAAGGATGATCAGGAACATATCGTTACATCTCAGAGGCACCTTGCTAAGCTAGCGACTGATCATTTCAAAAGCATCTACAAGGCTCCCCGTGAGGTCAACATTCTTGAAATAATGAGGGTGGCCGAAAAATTCCCCAGATTTGTCTCACAAGAGGAATATGACGACCTCACTAAGGAAGTGACCATGGAAGAGCTAGAAGCGACCATCAAATGGTTTAAGAAAGATAAAAGCCCTGGCCCGGATGGTTGGACCATCGAGTTTTACATTGCTTTTTTTGACATTCTGGCAAACGATCTCCTGAAGGTTATCGAACTTTGCAGGCAGAACGGTAGAGTCTCCTCGGCCATTAAATCTACTTTCATCGCTCTCATCCCAAAAGCTGACCACCCTGCATCTTTCAATGACTTCAGACCCATATCTCTCTGCAATTGTCTATACAAAATCATTGCTAAAATTATTGCCAACCGTCTGAAGCCTCTTTTATCTCGCCACATTTCATCAGAACAATTTGCTTTCCTAAATCATCGTCAGATTCATGAAGCCATAGCTACTGCTCAGGAACTCCTTCATTCCCTCCACATTAAAAAACAAAAAGGTATGATACTAAAGGTGGACCTATCCAAAGCCTTTGATAGAGTCAATTGGCTCTACATCAGATTGCTCCTGACTCACCTTGGCTTCCCCTTCGATTTCATTAAATGGGTTATGAGTTGTATATCGGAGGTATCATACAGTGTTCTTTTAAACGGGGAGGCCACATCTTTTTTCACTTCGGAAAGAGGGCTCAGACAGGGCTGCCCTCTATCCCCTCTCCTATTCCTCCTCGTCATGGAAGGGCTAAGCAGACTTATCATTTCTTCTAGGGATAGGAATCAGATAACTGGCATTAACATCTCAGATAATTTTTTCCTCTCGCATTTATTGTTTGTGGATGATATTCTCATTTTCCTAAATGGAGGCATTGGCGATGTCACTGCTCTCCACAATATTTTTCTACTATTTCAGCAGGCTACGGGGATGATGGTAAATGATAGTAAATCTACTATCACGACTGTTGGTTGCTCACGTCATGAATCTGCTTATGCTACTCAGCGCTTTC
The DNA here is from genome assembly GCA_031772625.1 of Pinus tabuliformis. Taxonomy (NCBI): domain Eukaryota; kingdom Viridiplantae; phylum Streptophyta; class Pinopsida; order Pinales; family Pinaceae; genus Pinus; species Pinus tabuliformis. The sequence goes on along the minus strand of CM062818.1, from coordinate 200,125,780 downwards.
CCTTCACCTCATCTACTCTCGCTGACGGTATCAAATATCTGGGGTACAGGTTAAAACCTCTCGGTTACAAAATTGCAGACTGGACATGGCTAATCGCCAAGGTGGAGAAAAGACTTCAGGTTTGGTATCACAAATACCTCTCTCGAGCGGGTCGACTGATTCTCATCAAAGCTGTCATTGAAGCTACGCCTGTCTACTGGATGACTCTGGCTTGGATACCTCGTGGTGTATTAAGCATAATTCAGAGTATATGTTCCAGATTTCTATGGAATGGACATCACTCTGGGAAGATATTTGCATGGGTGAAATGGGATACCATAGCTAGACCAAAAATTTGGGGAGGCTGGGGAATAAAGAGGCTTGATCTTTTTGCAAAAGCATTAGCAGCAAAGCTCGGATGGCAGCTACTGACCTCAGACAACCTTTGGTCTCGCGTAGCCCAAGCAAAATACATCAGACCATCTCACCTCATGGACTGGTTCCGTCAACAACATGAGCCTGGGCATAATATATCCAATATATGGAAGGTAGTTTTGCTCTCCCTTCCTCTTTTGAGGGATGGTATTACCTGGCGCATTAAGAGTGGGCGAGATGTTAGAATCGGGATGGACCCATGGGTAGGATGTGGTAACATGCACAGACTTTCATAAGGCCTTATAAAACATCTACATAGCAGGGGAATCTCACATATAAACCAAATTGGAGACTGTGATAACTCCACTTTTCTACAACAGGCTTGGATTTCATCGGAGACCCTGGAAATTCCTAAACAATGGCAGTTAGAATGGCGCTGCTTTACTGACGTGCTCACCCAGGCACATATCAGACTGACTGAAGGATCGGATGAGCTTATCTGGGCCATTGCTAAGCATGGTTTATACTCTCCTAAAATGGGATACCTGAAGTTAATGGAACCACATAAGCCCCCAAATATTCTCCCTCTTTGGAAAAATATCTGGAAGCTTCAAGCTGCCCCTCACTGTCGACTGTTAATATGGAACATCATTTTTGACAAGATCCCCACCGGGAAAAACCTCTTGAAAAGATCTTTCCACGGACCTTTCAGATGTCATC